>VXAA01002805.1:1162690-1177589 GCA_013399115.1 Anseranas semipalmata | reverse complement strand
CCCCCCCCAAGATGTTGCTCATTTACCAGCTTGCTGTTTTTGGCAAAACAAAAAAATGTTCAGCACCCTTAAAAACGAACAGAACAAGAGGATTGACTCAGAAGTCTGATGTTCAGACCTTTTTGCATGGTCTTTGGTTCCAGAAGGTCTTTCTGAATGTCAGAGGGGTGGTGGACAGGAGGTGCATTTTATAAGTGGGCTCCATGCTACTTCTCCAGTATCTGTTCCTAATCATGGACATTTTTTAAGTAGTTTGAGTGAGAGGTACCTCAGTCCCATTAAACTGCATGGGTACTTAGGTTTTGAAGTCTTTTAGGCATAGCTGAAACTATTGACTATTAATGTTAATATTACCCAGTGTATGAAAATTAATAAATTGAGCCAGACTGCCAGACCTGGGAGATTAAACTGCTTCTTTATCCAACAAAAACAATTTGGAAGTTGAAAGCTTCTATTTGTCACTCAAGAAAGATCAACTCTCAGGATCTGGAAAAAGATCCACCCTTCCTTTAAATGGAGCATTCAAAAAGATGCTAAATATATTGATTTTGATAGTGGGTTTTGTTCAGCAGATGTTTGTCTCCTAGGAAATACATGAGGACCACCAACATACTTCAAACAGACCCCCCCAAAAAGAGCAGTCACCACATAATGGTTTTCAGTCACCACTGGCAGAGCTGAATCCATGGCTAATTTGGTATCTCATTACCATTTCTCATGCATCAGATCCTGTACCTAGCAGTGAACATGAAAACCATTCTGCCTGATTGCTGCACATCTCCTAAAAAAACCCACAAACTTAATTATATTTATAGTTATGTTTTTAACCTCCTGCAGGAGAAGAAGGATACAGGTAGAGACTAGCACTAACTGCTGTGCAAAATGCCATTGTAATCTAGCCCTTTTTCCAGGGACACGATGAATCCTGAGCAGCCCAATCTTAATTTGAAGAGCCCTGAGGAGGCACAGTGAAATGCTTTAGTTAGCACAAGCGCACTTAATGAAATTAAATGTGGCTGTCAGAACATACAAACAGCAGTCAAGAAATCAGAATAACTCAGTAATCTCACACTGCTGACAGATTTCAGCTATGGGTCCATCACCAGTTTACGTACACCATCCAAAGCAGATGTGGTAGAGAAAGATTAGTCAGGGAAGAGACAAAGCCAGGTTAGTTAGGGTGTAAATCCTTGCACCAGACACATGAGCAAAGAGATATTTGTTATGGACCATAATGGAAACTCTATGGTGCATGCTTTCTGCGAGAGAGCTGCAGCTGTTAGAAATACCATAGGTTTGCTCTTCGCTTTAATCCTTTTTTTTTTTTTTTTAAATGTTTCTTAACCTGCTTCTTTCCTGGTATGAACAAGTTTAACCTGCACAAGCAGCTACTGGAAGAACTGGACTGCATCTTGCTTTCCTTGTTGCTGAGCACCTTAGAGAGAGAGTATCTGGATTACTAAAATGGTTGTCTGTTGCTCTTCCCAGTTCCCAGCAGGCTTGGTGCAGTGTTTCTTCCCTGCAGCTAGCGTTTCCTTGCTGTCACCAACTCTTTTATGCCAACATTTCAAAAATTTCCTCCATGGGTTTTGAGCAGCCTCAGCTGCACTGAACGTCTTGTAAATACAGTCCTGCATGTGCATGTCCTGTGCCTGCAGCACTAGATCAGACACCGTCTGCATCTTGTCATTTATCCACTCCTGAAGGAAGGGTTTGCCTGCTGAGGGCACAGATTCCTCCACACTGGGCAGGCAGTGCCTCGACTGGGTGCCAGTGGCTTGGACTTAGAGACGATCTTTTGCTGTCTTTCTCAATGCAGTCAGAATTGCTTAATGTTTTATGCTGTGACAGATTAGACAGCAGAAACCTTCTGTTGTCTGATAACCTCTTTTGATAACAAGTTTGTATCATCGGAGCTAAATCTGTATGACAGCTACTCATCTTGCTTTGTCTGTTTTGCTTGGGCTTTTTGAGCTCTGATACGTGTGAAAGATGTTGACTGAATATGCCTTGCATTGTTGATTTCTGTAGATTAAGATACTGGCTACCTACCTGGGAAGATTTAAGTTGTGGTCCCACCCGTCATGCTGCAATAGTTGACAAGCCCATTTTTCATCAACGCTGATTTTCATAGGATTGTGTGTATTTATATATGTGTATATATTTTTTTCCTGAAATGTCATTGATGACCTTGGTTCCGGAAGGTTTCTCAGCACATTCTTAAATCACTCTTACTATATTTTTAAGAACATGCTTGATTTTTGTCCTGAACAGCAGCGGTCTCCCAGGTCTGAGCCTTGCTTTCAAAGAGCAGCTGGGTGAAAGAGCAAAGTCCATTTTAAAACATCTGCTGAGGTTTTAAAGGATGGTTTTGAATCTTTGTCTTAAAGACAAATAAAACTTCATCATTCTGGATAGATCAAAATCAGTTTATCTCACTTGTTTGAACAAACTAAGAACTCCTCTGAATCACCAAATTTATAGTGGTATATATCAATGTCCAGTTACATTAAAAACAGTTCTGTTCTTTTTATACTTTGATTGCTTTGGACTTGTTGGTGGTGGTGGTTTTGTTCAATATTCTTATTTATTTCCATTTCCTTCGATGTCCCTAGTACTTGAGTGTCTCACAAATGAATTAATTCACAGGGTAATATCATGAGTAGTCTTTGGCCATTCTTTACAATAGGGAAGGTGAGATCAAAGATGGGGAGATTTGCTTGGTATCTCGTAGCAAATTTGGAGTGCTAAGAATAATAAAAATAATTAGTGCATAGCTCTTCCATATACTTTTTCACTAGAATCACTTGATCTCAAAGAAATCTGATTTTTAATCCTACATCTTAGTTCAAACTCATTAACTTCTAAAGTCAGATTGTGTTTGTTTTGATGGGGTTTATTTTGTTTTTAGTGATTATAAATCTGTTTTTCTAGGTAATTGTTTTTAAGGAATTACATTTCCTGATATTTTACTGTTGTGTGCTGATTTTTGAGACTGTTGCTGCCTGCATCTTCCATCTGGATACTGCTTTTAATTTGTTGTCATGTGCTTTTGTGCTGAAATACCTGTCTCTTGGAATTAGATCTCAGCTGAGCTGGATAGAGAATTGAGCCATGAATGTTAACATTCACACACATCAATCCTTTTTTACGGGCTTCAGCAATTGAGCTTAGCTCTTAGAAAAGTACTCATGTTCCCTTCAAAGAGGATATCCTTTTGCTCTTGTGGCACTTTAAAGGTCTGTCCCTAATATCTGCCAAAACCAAAATAACAATTCCTTAGGTATTTCCTGTTTTCTCTTGTTCGGAACTCTAAAGCATCTATCAACTTAAAACAGTTCCTCCTCTTCCGTGCTAGCTTTTAAAAGTTGCGTCAGTCTTAAAAACAGCCAGTTCTAAGCGCATTCCTTTGCATTTGACATCCTGATATATTTTTCTTTGCGTATTTTCTCATCATTTTCATTTTTTGTTCCGTGTGTTTAAATTTTTTCACTGGTTGTTGTCTGTTTGGAAATCTCAAAGCTCTACTTCAGACAAAAAGACAGCCTTTAAGATGCTGAGTCTCCTCCTTTGCCAAAATTAGAAACATGCTTAAGGCTTTTGTAAGATCCTGGTTTTAATTTCCTGGTTAAAGACTTCCCCTCTTTTTTTTTTTCCTAATGTCTTTTTTTTTTTTTTTTCCTATTTGCCTTTAAATTGTTTGTTCATTTCCATGTGCAGTGAGATGACAGTGTGCTGAGAATGTCTTTGGGCTGGTAAGCTAACAGAGAGACGATGCTGGGGAGCGGGCATTGTACGACATTGTAGCTGCTTTCCCATGGCTATTGCTGCTTGGTTGAGAGAAGGTTCTGATCTATTCTGTGGTCTTTGTTATGATTATTAGTTTTGTCATTGTATAAAAATAAGAAAGGGGCAAATTGAAGTCCCTGTGCTCTAGACTGGAAGAACTATACTTTTAACAGCCCACAGAAAACAGCTTTTCCTTCCTTCTGAGACTCTTTCTCATTGTCAGAGTCCAACCAGGTTCCTTCAGATCTCCTACACGAGAAGAGGTCAGTATTTTAATACCTCATTTACTTATCTGAAGATATCTGACATGGAATTGTGGTTTGGAAAACTGATACAGAAATATCCTGAAATCCCAACACAAGCACAATATAGCAACTTTAATACAAAATTTTAATACTGAATCACAATACAAACCTTATATATATACCGGTATAATATACACATCTGGTACATATACCAGTATAATATACAAACCCAGTATAACACCGGTCTCTACGTGCTCCTCCAACATGAAGATGGAGCTTTTGTCCTAATTAGAGAGGTCCCAAACCATGGATTGAATAAAAAATAATCTGGAAATCTTTAGATTGCCTGCATTGTGAGGCATTATTACTCTTTGTTTCCCAGTAGTCTGCATTCTGCTGCTTAATTCGTAAAAAGTAATGTTGAATTTTTTTTTTCTGTGTTAAGTCATGGCTCTCATTTTAGTGAGTGATTCCGAAAGACAAATCTTGTACTTTCCTCAAGTCAAGCCCTGAAAGTTGTCGGGGGGGGGAAAGAGAGCCTGCATAATGCTGGGAGTTATTTGGAGATTCAAAGTCAAGGACTTTAGGGTAATTGTGCGTGACATTTCAGATCTGAGATCAGCCTGCATCAAGAAGGGGGTCAGCTCACTTGAAACATCTCCCAGGATCAAGGCTTCTTCTGGCTCCATCAGGAGTTTCACGTTTAAATGGGAATTAAATCAGATGTACATCAGCATGTGGATGCCAGCTCGGCCATGCAGGGACAGGCTGGCTTTGTGTGCACTGGTGGGAAGTTACACCAGGATGTAAGGCTACATGTGGTTAATATAGTATAAAATACCGTCACTGTTGATTTTTAGGCATTATGACTGAAGTGAGAAGGAGGGCAGCCTAGATAAGACATGGCTAATATAAACCATATATATATGGAGCTATGCTAACTTTTGAAATAGAGTAGAGAGCAGCAGCAGCCAAAATATGGAGAGCAGCGGACATTGTGCATCCCATTTTCTGTGCCATGGTGCTGGAGCCAGGGGTGTCTGATGAAATCTCATAATGAAACAGTTGAATGCTTTGAGCAGTTGAACACAGTTCAGCAAAGCAGATCTGAACTAATGTGGACTGCCTGCTTGCCAGTAAACAGATAATTGCACTCTGTTGTTTAATTGAATTTTCATGAAACTAAAATATGCTTTGGTATGGTCCACCATGAAAATATGTTCTGCTTGTGGATCCTGCGTATAGGGAATCAAGATACTGGAGAGGGGAGGGAGGGGTGTCTATCAGATACACAGATAAAGCTTGAGGTTAAATTGTTATAAAAATAATGCAACTTTCACGTATTATGCAATTTAGATTTTTTTAGCCGGAAGGGTTTTCATTGCCATTGCTGTTATTGGTAGTGATCTGTTCATAGATAGATTAGAGTTGGGGAACATTTCTAGGCCACAAAAAGTTCTTTTGTTTTTGCAAAACAACCTTGCAGCTGCATCACTCATACATGGTTAGTTTGCATTTCTTGGCTACCAGCCATGCTAAATGGTAAAAAGCAAAGTACTGGACAATGGGAGTGTTTTTTTGTTTTGTTTTGTTTTTGTTTTAAGAAAAAAAAAAAAAAGCAAAGAATCCTTCTGATTCATGTTCTTTCTCACGAGGCTATCATTTCAAAGGCTCGGCATGCAAGTTATGTCATCGTAACCTCCTCTGTTCTTCTTTACTTGCTTCATGTACAATTCTCACATGGAGGAAAGGCTCAATGTTCTCAGGAACATTCTTACTCTTTGAAAATAATAAGAATTTTCTGATTCCCTGAGGTGCTGAGGGCAAGGTTAATAACTCCTGTTTGTTGCTTCGTTCACAGTCACTTTCCGTTGGGCATTACAACCTCACTCTTATTTATAATTCTGGGATTTGACCCCAGGCTGGGCAATCAGAGGATTAATACTTGCTTTTTCTCCATATACAGTACAGGCTGCAGTGGGGAATCAAGCATACGTGACTCCCTCACAGCTCTTGGTGATGAAAGCTGCAGAGCCTAGGCAGAGAATCTGTTGCATGGTTTTCAGATCTTCTTTTGGTTTGGATGCTCAAATTTAAATACCTGGAAGTTAGTTTTCAAAGACAAAGTTTCACTTATCAAAAAGAAACTTAGAAGATCAGGGTCTAGAGAAGAAAATAGATGCTTCAGAGAATGGAAGTAAGAGATGGAGGGATTCTCATCATTTTCTAAATCCTCTCTTTGGTGAAGTGCCTGAAAGAAAGATGACTGAATTTCGGTGCTGTTTCTAGAATTGTTACTGTCACTATTAGGTAAAGGTAAAAGCCAAATTTTTTGGACCATAGGGGAACTGTCAGCCTTCAGAAGCTTTTGAAAATTATCATATCACCACCTTTTTGCTTAGAAACACTGTCCAGTAAGTTTGCTGTGAAGATTTTGTTCTCTGGCCTCATGGTCCACAAGAGGTGTTATACCGTGGTTTGGAAACATGCTGTCTGTAAGACATCCCTTAGATGTCTGGAGTAATGTAATGGTTGTTTCATAGAGTCCTGATTTAGATGCTAGCAGTATATTTTCCGTAATAAAACTCTGTCCTTGTAAGGAGGTAATCCATCCCCCAAGTCAATTTTAAAGTTTCTTGTTCACTTTAAATATTTCATTACATTAATTTTTCAAAACAACAAAACAAACATTCATCAAGTGAAACTAAGCATGTCACCCTTGAATCTGTACATCTGTTGCTCTCCTGCTGCTTTCCTGCATAATTTATTTTAATACATTTAAAGTGTACCTCTCATTAAAATTCTTTACACGCATTTACATATAAAGTTTGTATTATAAAGGAGAAAAGGTGGTCCTCTTCTCTTCATGCTCTTTTACTCACTTAACATAATATATGCACACAATGTATTCTGTGCATCAGTCGTGTTATTGGCCAAGAGAATATCATTTGCTCACATGCCATAAAGGAGTTCTAATAAGTTGGCCACAGTGCTGGAAAGGGTTCAAATCAGGCTAGCTTGAGGCAGTGACCTTTTAAAGTTTGGTGACTCCTTATTTCAGTGACTCTGCTGAAATTTGTTCTCTGAAGTCCATCACTGCTGTTTAGGATTATGTGTGGTTTCTGATTAAGGGGTTAAAGGGTTGTTAAAAGCAATCATAATGCGTTATCATAACTCTTGATGAATTGTAAGAAAAGTTTATAACTGCAGAAGAAACCTCAAAATGCTTTGAGAGGAAAAAGAGGTCCATATTTGAAGAGAAAAATATAACATGGTAATTCAAGGAATTATTTTCAAGAATCATTCTTGAGGAATACATGACATTTTATGTATAGGGATATATGGTTGTGTTTACCTGCTTTCCTTGGACTTTCATGTTCAGTTTTTGACATATATCTCTTAGCAACTTCATGGGAAGTATATGATACATGAAATTAAAACACAAAATACGTAGCGACTGTCTGCTTGACTAACCTTTTTCCTTGGTAGAAATAGGAGTTGAAATACACTTTCTGGAAAAGTTTATTCAGAATTTACATGGGAAATTCCTCTTTGCTTCCTAGATACAATACAGCATCAGTCCCCAAGGAAGAGATTGAAGGACATATTTGAGCCCTTTAAAATGATTAGGTCAGGTGTGTTCAGTCACTTTGGCTTCCTTGAAATTGAGTAACAGAAAATGCAGCTGTGAAGGGAAAAATGAGAGAGTTCCCTTCTGAGCAAAAGTTATTTCATTTTATTCAGATTACCTACTTCCAAATAGGCAAAGTAGGCTTGAATTCAGCATTATGCAGCACTATCAAATGTAGGTTACGAACTGTGGAAAACGAGCTCAGCCCTGGGACGTTGGGGGTCTGGAGGCAGCTGGGCTCGCTTGCACTGGAAGTCCCCTCCTCACACTTCGGTGGGAGTTTGGTCTCTTCAGTAGTGGGTGAGCACAATTTTCAGGTGCAGACTGTTGTGGAATGAATTCATTCACATTCAACGTTCAATGAATAAAAGGTTCACATGGATGCTAATTCTGTTGCCTGTGTTGCCCCTGTTACAGGTACAGGTTGGTGGGCTTTTTAGTAATGCACTTGTATTATCTGTTTTTTTTTTTGTTTTGTTTTTAATCTGGTATAGTATCTAGTCCAAGCTTTCTTATAAATATAAGAAATATTACATGTTACAACAACAGAAAGGGCAGAGATTGGAAGCTGACTGCAACAATTTGTCTTTGAAAGGTATTAGCAGTAGGAGTGCCTTTGATACGAAAATCGTTTGTGCTTTTCTTTTGCAGTTGCATGTGCAGCAGGGTTTTGCATGAGAGGTGGGAACCATACCATTTGTTTCAAGGCATTTCAGCTGCTGGAAGAATGTGAAATTTAAAAGAGCAGACTTAGGTTCATAGGTTGATTTTTCCCAAGTAATGCCAGGTAATTTAATATGTATTCCAATAAGATTAATAAGTGAGAATCCTGCAGTGTATCTTAGGAGACTCAGAATGACAAGGCAAATAATGTTTTCTTACAGGCCGTTTATTTCACAGATGTCTACAGATTGCTTTCTTGAACTTTCTTTTTATGTATCGGATACAGAGCATCATCTGGGGCAGACTGGGCATTGGTCTGGTGAGGTGGTTCCTGGTTTGCCACAATAAGCACCAACTTCTGTCTGGTTGCCATGCTCCCCTTTGCTGTGGCAAAGCAACCCTTTGGGGCTTCCACAGCACTGGCTAAAATGAAACCGGGACAAAAGCTACCAAAGCTCTTTCTTACTATTTCTGTAGGCTAGAAAAATAAAACAAAAATGGTTCTTATTCGATAGTACTAAGTGAACACCTAGTTTGTCTATGAACTGACTGTTTTCATGCTTTTTGCTTTCTCACTGCGTATATGTCCATTTGTTCTGTTGCACCACCTTTATTTAACTTCATCTTAAATTATCTAATACTTTAATCTCTTGATGTCAGAGACTGGATTTGTCTATGGTTTGGAAAGCTCCCAGAAACATGAGGCTGAGAACCATCAAGTGCTACTGCAGTGCAAGAAATGGTTGATTAGGCTAAGGTCAGGTCAGTGGCTTACTGCCGATCAAGAGAGAATTTCATGTCCCCTCGTATTAAACTTCAATGATGTGTAGCATACTTTAGTCAATAAATAGCATTTTGCTGTTCATGTCCATTGGAAATAATACATGATGCTGCACCTATTGATCAAAGAGCTCTACTCTGTTAATCCCTTTGCTTGTAACAATGTTAAATATTAACAGATTCCCCCTTAGCAGCCTGAAGAGTGTTTTAGCCCTGCAGAGGATGCTCAGCCTCCCTGCTGTATACAGGTCTTACAAGTATTTTCTTTTTTTTTCATCTTCTTTTCATGCACATATGTGACATAAAGCATTATTACATGGTGCTCGTACTGACCACTTGTAATGCTTTATTGCATTAGCATGTTGTGAATGTATATATTGATTGGAATGAAGTAGTAATTCTGAATTAAACAGGAGAATGCCTCAGAGATAAAATCCATCAGTGCCTCATCTGCAAGTGGCTGACATACAGTAAGGACAAAGAGAGGCTAACACCATGCAGCATGTTGCTGTATTGTGAGAAGGTAGATAACAAAGAGGACATATTCATATCAGGCTTATTTACCCAAATGTTCATGAAATTATCTGAAAATTAGCACTAAAAATGAGTTATTTCCCCCTTAACTGATTATTTTGTTCATCTGTATTCTCATCAAGAAGTCCCTGAGAGGTTTGTAGCAGAAGATACAATGAATCCTGTAGGCTCTCTGTCTCCTGTGCTTGTTCATTGACCTCATGTAAATGTAATCATTTATCCTCAATTTTTTATACTAATGTATTGAAGGCAGACTTGATATTGTCAGACATGCAATGGAATACGCTCCAGGAAACCTTCCTTCCAGTGGTGAGGTGACAAATGAAAAAGAAAATAAAAATGGATTTTGCAATTTAAAACATAGCGTGCTCAGGGAAGAATGCGTAGCCAGCTATAATGTGATCTGATTCATTTCTATATATGCAGGGAAGGATTTTACACAAGCTTTATGGGAGATGTACAGGATATTTAAAGTAACATGAAGACTTTTCTGCACAGTGCTACTTGCTTAATCTATCATAAGCTAGAAGAAAGGTTTAAATACTTGTGTTTGCCCTCCTGTCTTTCAATAAGATGTCACATTGTGCCTCATTCCATTACCTATTTAATCATCCTTTAGACCTGGTTATATGTTTAAAGGGGAAGGTTGGCAAAGAGAGTAAAAAATGCAAACATGCTTCTTTCACTAAATCTCTGAAGATCTTGTTTGTACTGTGTAAAGAAATTACGTTTTAGATATATACAAAGCTGGTGCAAAAGAAGTTGAAAATTTTACGTAAATTTGAATGATTTCCTCTTCCTTTAGGTATTTTGTAAACAATGGCAGAGGACTTTTAATGGGTTGGGCTGCTGCTGATGTTCAGTGAAGATTTGGGGCCATGTTTCTTTCAGAGTTCAGGTTTCATCTGGGCACAGACATAAATATGGAATATTTCAGATCCTTAAAATGTACTGTCCTAAATATCAACAAGGGTGTTAGAAGAGACAGAGAACTCTTAAAAACCTGATCTCCTAGGTGATTTTGTGGGATGGAAGTTGGATGAAAATCTGTCCGTTGCTTGGGATGAGGCCTGGGAGAGATCAGTGGCTGGTGGTGTCATGGGGTGGTAAATAATGACTGTATTTGCCCCTTTCTTGCCCCATAACTGACAATTCAAAGTTGTTCATGTTTAGGACAAGCACGGGGATGCTCTCTTCTTCTCTCTGTCAGACCTTCACAAAGGATAAGATGTCTGATTTTAGTCAGCAGTATTTGGGGGAATGTTTTCCAAATATCAATTATTTTAGCTTCCTTGAGTTCTTTTATAAGAGGAAATTATGCCAGTTTCCCCAATAAGGGGACTGAGGCCTAGATACAGTGAGGTGATGGGTAGGGACACATGACACTTTTGCACTGAGCATCCTGCTCAGATGAGTTGACTTGGCCTTCCAAAGGCTCCTGCTCTCTCTGTGAAATGTACGAGGAACTGAAGCACCTAAACTTTTGCAGACTGAATTGCAAAGATGGTTTCCACATTGTCTGAGGCCCAGGCAGAAACAGAACCCATATCTCCAGGTTCCCAAACTTAGAGTTTTAGGCCTTAAGTTTGAGACCAGAAGGAATATCTGTAATCCTCCTAATCTCTACTGACTGGCTTCCAAAATAGAGTATATGTCTCAGTACTGGTGGGAACTGACTTCAGTTTAAGTGGTTGGATCCTATGCTTTTGGAGCATTTCTATTAAAATATATATTTCACTGATTTTTGTTGGGGTGTTTTTTCTTTTTTTTTTCTTTTTTTTCTTTTTTTTTCCTTTTTTTTTTCTTTTTTTTTTTTTTGTTGTGGCAGACAGCTATGTCTGGTTGTATGATATATTGTTTTGTATTAAATTTTTGAGCTGATTTTTCATCATCTATGTGTTAATAAATTGCGCTGCCAAAGTTGGGAAGTGAACTCCCAAACTTTGCCCAGCAGTCATGACCATATGTATCCTCAGGTGAGTTGACTGAATCATTAAGACTAATGACTCCACACTCTCCATGCAGGATGGGAGGTTCACACTTATGGAAGATACAACCACCTCTTATATTCTCCATAAATACTCCTGGGTATTCGTCAGCCAAGGTGGTCATCAATGAGTGAGGAAAGCTGTCTCTCCTCTGTACACAATAATGCATTTTGCTATGTAAATGATTGACAAAGGATTTGAAGCTTGGAAAATTTCCTGAGATGTTTCTTAATATTCCAGGCGATAACACAAGGAAATGGCCTCTGCCATGCCCTTTTGTGGGTTCCAGATTTCCATGTTTCATCCATTATATGCTCAAATGACAAAATGTTGGTTGCTGTGCTAGTAACCTGGATGGGACAGAATTATAACACAAGTCTTACGTTCAACTAAACATGTTTTTGAAAGCACCTGTATAAATGCATTTATTTGGAGTGTTTTGTTATGTTTTCTATGTTTCAGCAGTTTGCCAGTAACATTATTATTCTTAGGATTTGGTGGACTGCTGAAACAGTTGCAAACTGGTGCCCTGTGCTGAAACTGTGCTAGAAACAGAGAAGTCCCTTGAGTGGATGGCAGTTGGCATACTTCATCAGGAACAGAACAGGCAGTGGTTCTTCATTCTGGAGGAAGATTACTTAAAAACACATTTTTACAATAACTTAAAAATGTAAGGCACATGCTAAATCATAAAATTAAGAAAAAAAAAAAAGTGGAATTCCAACAGAATTGCTTAACAATATGTGGAAGCATGCTGCAGAGCATGAAGTACAAAGGCATATTATTTTTTAGTTTGGGAATACTTGCATGATCAGAACTGTGTGATGAACATCTCTGTCTTTTGTAGGTGGATGTTTAGCAGAGTGTATTTGCTGCAGTTTCTGTCATTCACAGCAAAAAGCTCTTTTGTACCTTGTAAGCCCATGTGGCCTGACAGAGGTAGTTTTATGTCAGTGCTGAGTGATTGCATGCTTTCTGGGTCATTCATGTTAACATTTTGATTACAGTGGTGAGTTACAGAGGATGAGCTGCAGAGACTGATGCTACACTGGAATATACTAACTTAGATGAAGAAAAAGCATTTATCTAACTACTAAGTTTTGAGTCAAAGTGAATTGCTTGAAGAGAAGCTCTTTAACGCAAACTCGGTATTCTGGTGTTGCTTTCACCTGATGTCCTTCAGAGTTTGCTGTGTTTTGTAGCAGTTATGATCCAGGGATGTCTGCATGAAATACTAGGATGGGCTCAGTGATATTAAATAAGCCCTTATGAGTGCTCCGTTTCCCCAATAATTGTGTCATGTATTGGGAAAATACACTTGATCCTGGAGAGCACGCAAATGAAAACTCATGTGGAAGAGAGGGGGGCCTAATCCTGCATGGATGAAAGCACTTTGCATTATGACCAGCTCTGTTTTGCCACTTCACCACCACCAGGAGTCAAAAGGCAAGAGCAAGTACTCTAGTGTTAAGCCTAAATGTTATGTCTTCATTCTTTTCTGCCAAGAGCACTTCAGACTAAGTGCACAGCTATATGTTAGGCTTGAGACTCCAACTCAGTTTTTTTTGTTTGTTTGTTTATTTTTTTTACACCTCAGTACATCTATATGCTGACTCTGTATTTGTGCTGGATGACAACAGCTGCTGCTCTTTGCTGGGCAGCATAAGAGCTGCATGATCCAGCTCCAGATGCAATTAATTCAGTGTTCCTTTAAAAAGCAACAACAAGTAAAACTGGAGGCTTTCAGTGAATTGTATAAAGGCCAAAATAAATCTTCTACCAGTCACATAGGGAAAACTCACCTTCCTTGAACTTGATTTTTAAGACTCTTATCTACCCCAGGGATCTCTGTTGCTCATTCCCTGCCCCTTCTATGCATAGAAATTTCATTGATCTCAACAGGATTTCTGTGTGCTAGGCACCATCAGTATATACAGCAGAGACCTGTAGTGCAGATAAGGATGTGCAGCACCCATTGGAGAGAAAAGGTGCGTCAGAAGATTGCCCACCAAGAACATGTAGTTAGCTTCCTATGTGGAGAGTGGCACTGAGCTGAATTTACGTAAAGGGTAATTTATGTTTAATATCATTTTCAAGCTTCATTCATCTGTATCTCTGTGAATACTCTAGGTCCGCCTCTGCTTCCTTCAGGTGTAGGCTCCCTGTTTAACATTCGCTGAGATAGGTATCTGTGGCTATGAAGCATACGTGTAGTGCAGTGTATTCAAACTGATGTGGAGGAGGAAAGGGGCATTCTGCATGTGCTTTAATATTTACGGAAAGCATTTCTTTTTTGGGGGGACTATATTCTGAAGGTAGCACTGGGTGCTGGATTGACTTACAGCTACTGTATACTCTTGCATTGTCCCAGTACTGCCATGTGGGAACTTTTAGGATTAGCTTTTCAGAGTGAAAGCAGGGAGTCATTATTATAAGCAAAAAAGAATAAGAATAAGATTGTTTAGTCTGTAAACTGGAGAATAAAAAATGGCTCGCTGTTATTATTCCATCCAAAGAGTCCCTCTCACACTCTGCAATGACTGGAGTGTTTTGATCTGGTTATTTTACCTTGGGGGGGGGGAGGTAAGAGGGCAACAGCAAATTTAGGGGAGAAATCATTCTCTGTCCATTGTCCTTGTCCATGTACACAAAACTTTTAATAAGGCAAGGTCAGAGGAGCTGTTAGAGATCTCTTCCTTGTTTTGGTGTTAGTCTCCCACTCTTTTCTCATACAGACTTTAGCTCTCATTAGGCTCGTTTTTTAATTTAAATTGTTTTTATCTCATGTTGCCAACAAATCAATCAGAGGAGCCATCCCTATGAATACAGAACATCCATGGAGGCCAACATTGATTTCTCCGCAGCTGCTTCTTATTATAAAGTTCCCTGGTGTGAGGAAGACGCTAAATAGAAGCTAATAGACATTACATCTCACATGCATTTTCACATTCTGACAAATACAGTTTGGGGATTTCTTTTTTTCTATTAAGAATTTAGCTGTTCTTGCTTGAAAAAGGTTAAAAATACATTTCTCTTATTCTCTTTTCCAGTGGAAACTTGCACAGGTATTGGGAGTCATTATTCACCCTGATCAAGGAAGAGTGTGGTTGCCTTGCAATGATGGCTTGCATGGTAGAAATATTTATATTTCCTGCTGTGTTAATTGGTGTTACTAGTAAAGTTTGGAAGACAGGTATTTCTCAGCTACCAAGAAGTCACTTGCTAGCCAGTCTGATTAGTGAAGAGATTGAAAGCCAGCCAAATTATTT
>VXAA01002805.1:1139571-1162633 GCA_013399115.1 Anseranas semipalmata | reverse complement strand
GGGGGGGGGATTGTATAAACAAAAATAGACCACTTAGAAACCTAGAAACCCGCCACTTTTCCCTATTAACACTTTGCTTTGCTGTCTATTGTGCATAAATGTCTAAACTACCATGAGCTCAATGGTGAACGTGGTCAAAGGTAGCTGCAGGAAAATGAGGAAACCCAGCATAAAATAGGTAGACTTAAGGTTCCCTTAAGGTTGACAGGGGAGGTGGACTAATCCTCTTATATCATCCTAAAAAGGAGTCCTAAATTAAACTTCCAAAAAGCCAGTCCCATTCCCTTACTTACTTCCCTTGCTTACTGCTTTTCCTGAGGAGCACTCCTTGGCTGGGTGTTTGTTACCAGTGGTTCTTATGGCTGAGCATCTCCTTTCGCTCCCATAGCTACACTTTCCTCTCCTCTTCTGCTAGCTGGAAGCCAGCATCCCAGTGAGCACTGCTGTCTCTGCTAGTTCAAACTTTGTGGAAATAGGGGAAGAAACACCAGTCCTCCATGGAGGAGAGCTGTTGGCTCAAAACCTTTGTCCATGGCAGCTGAAATTCTTGCTATAACTTCCTCTCCATCATCTGCTTCAATTCAAAGAAGGGTCAGAGTAGGTTTGTGAATGCATCCAGGAGCATGTAAAAAAATAGCTTTCAAACAAGCTCTTTCACTTTTGTACCTCTCTCAGCTCTTGTGCTGAACATAATTGGTTACATTAGTTAGACACAAGGATCAAGCCTACTGGGTCTAAAAATCTGCTTGGAAGTTTTAAAAGCTTGTTTTTTTGTTTGTTTGTTTTTTGTTTGTTTGTTTGTTTTATCCCACCTTAACACTACCAAGTGGCTAGTTCTCTAAATGGACTGGGTGTAGGCTGTTGTCTTCTTTTAATCTTTGTGTATGTTGGTTTACTAATTATTAAGTCAACCTAAGCATTCTACAGACCTCTACAGCTTTGGAATTTAAACATAAATTGCTTCTAGGAGAAAAAAATCAAATTTGCATTGCAGACATACCAAAAGTATATTAATATATATTATTCTGAAAATTCTTGGTGGAAAAAAATGAAAGTTTCAGAAGCTTCAGCAATGCTTCTTTCAGCAGTGCCAGATCCAGAGACATTTAAATTCATTTTGATTTAATATTGAGTTTCTTTCCAAATTCCAGGCCAGACCAGCAGTCATCTCCATTTCTCAGAATTTTCACTGAAAGCAACTGCTGTGCTGGACTGTTCTGAAAATATAAGAATAGGTGAATGGCCAAGAGAAGTAAGGGATCGACTATTCTGAAGAAGATAGGAACAGGGCTCAAGATGTGCGTCAAATATGAATGACTTCTCTAGGTTGAGAAAATTAGACAATGGCAATTTCTATTATTATTTTTATTTTTCACCTACTCATGTGGTGAAGATTGTTTCCACAGTACAAAACAGACTAGTAAGAAAGATGAACACAGAGATGCATACATGTACACAAGTGTTTATTATATACATATGTTTAATGTATAAGATCAAGGTTAGTTTTCCTTTTGGTTTTGGAAAATGAATTCTGTTTACTGTAGGGCCACTTGACACAATACTAGCAGCATAATGTGCCCTTAGCATTCATATAAAACAATGACATCAACTCCTGCCATGTCATCAGCATGCAGCCAACAAACTCAGTTTTTCTTAATCAGAATCACTAACTGCCATGTGTAAAGTGCTATTTCCTATTTTCATAGCTGATTCTATGATTTAACTGTCCTTTTTTTCTTTTCTACATATTTTTAATGTGATCAGTATATTATATTAAGTATATTGCTTACTTAACTTTGTTGACGACCAGAAAGATTAGAAAAGATCAAATCCCACTCCATTTTGGTGAGCACCTCTATAAGTAACAATTCTAATCTTCAAGAGACTGAATTTAGTCACCAGGCTGAATGTAGATGCCTACATCCCACTATCTGAAGTTGTTAGATCTCTAAAGTCATAAGTCTGCTCATATTTCTCAGATGAGAGTAGAGGAATCTCAGGAGGACCAGCTCACATGTAGAGGTCTATATTGCACATACCTTTCTTAAGGTGAAACAAATTCCATACAAAAGCAGTAGTTCAGTAACATGAGGGGATCTTGCTTAGTAAACATGGAGTTCACGTTAAAGGGTATCTTCATTCCTGGTGTAACTCCACAATTTGCTCCTTGTGTGCTTAGTTCCTTCTACTGCATTTTTGCTGCCTCTAGAGAGAGGGCACCTACCCTAAGCAGGGTTTTCACCCAGGAAGCTTGTGTATAAACTTTATAGGAAACACAATATTACTAGGTGCAAAATAGAACGAGATACTAACTTTTCAGAGATTGGAGGCCCAATTGCCATTTAACTTCAGCAGCTGTCCTTAGTGAAACCTGCTTAGTCTGTTTTACTTAGGCAGATTCACACAGAAGCATGTAGCCATCATCTCCATAGCATTAGGCATTGCTTAGAGAAATCAGACTATGAGGCCTCCTTCAGGCACTCTACAGAAAACAAACTCATTGATTTAGCCTACAGTAAATATTGGACTGGTGTTTGAATAGCATTTCTCTTCAACAGAAAAATGGTTCTGACTGCACAGAGCAAGGGGAACAGCAGCGTTATTTTTGCCAGGTCTCTTAAAAAATGGTTTGGAAAGGTGCAAACCTGCCAGTGAGCGAGAAAAGTAACTAGTTCACTGCTAAGGTTAAATACTGAGTGCAGTGGGATACAAGAAATTACTTGAACTAGGGGTGGCAGAGCACAATGTTTTATTATGGACTTAGCTGTAATGACTATCTCGTACAGTTCATTTTGGCAGAGAGATGAGACTCCCCCATGTCCTCCCTCAGAAAGCCAGTGTGCAGATGAGCATGCTGAGCATAGTCTAGTATCACAAGTTATAATAAAATATGCGATAACACAGCATGCTTGGCTTGAGTTTGGTAGTTTTTCAGCAATAAACGTTATTTACTTTGTGCAGTGAACACAAAAACCTTGGACCGAGTTATAATGTAACACTATGGTAATAGTGATTGATTCATCAGATGTCATACTGTAGGTAGTGCCTGTTACCATTATCAAATCAATAAATACCAGGATAGAACACTTAGAGAAAGTAGAATAAACAATAAGGAATATCCAGGATTATTATTATGCATACATGTTTTCTTTATTTAAGTAGAAAACCAGAAAAGAATTTAGCGGCATGGCTTAAAATGCAGAAGATGAGAGCAAGTAGCTATCAGCCACATTTTTAAAGAGACTGATTTTTGAACTATTTACAGATAAATCAAAACATGGGCTTCAGAGAAATCTGAATCTAGCCCAGCCTTATTGCTCTCACAGTTCCCAAATGCATGCTATGAGCAGAAATAAACACCTAGGTAGAATTTCTTGGTGTTAATATCTTCACAAACTTAGCAATCTTGCTGCAGTGTGGTAAGATGTGTCACTTTAGAGGAGTTAACAAAAAAAGAGCAAGGAATGTTTATATGGAATATGTGTAATTTTCAATTCATTTATTTGCAAATGTGCTATTCAAAGGCTGTATGCATTTCTTATTATATTATCTCCCCAATTTACATCGTATACTCTTTGTGGCATAGGTATTATCTTGAAGTTACTTTCCAAGGCAGAATGCATGCACTGCTACCACCACTTCTACTTCTGGTAATAATTAAATAATCAGCTACTGAGTCTTTTGGTATTTCTGTGATTCGTACTGTACAGATGTGACACAATTGATAGTTGACTTTTGAATCATTCTGAATGTTGGTGGTGTTTGGGATTTAAGTCCTTGAATGTGTGTGCATTACTTCGATTTTGTTGTTTCCAGAGAAACACAGGGAGTGGCAGACGTTTCTTGGTTTAGGTTTAATGTCAGAGTTCCAAAATTCCCAAAAATGGCAACGCCATTCTAGGAAATGTTTCATAACATGAATTTTATTTCAAAAGGTGGGTTAAAACACAATTTCAGTGTTTTCATATCCAAGAATCTCTAAAGCACAATATATGTCAGGTACGTAAAAGTGAAATGTTTTAATGAAAACATTGAGAATAACTAGAAGAAATATCTTAGGTGAAAATGGTGAGAACAAGGACTCACAAGGAAAGTGTCAATAACAGCAGTGCTGAACTTCAGCTTCTTTGATCTAATCTTCATTTTGTCACTCAAAGCAGAAGTTAGAGACAAAGTTAGATATCTCTAGACAAGGACACATGTTCCAGAACTCAAAAAAAGTTGACAACCTGTAAAAGAAATGCTGAATTTTTCCCATTTAAAATAGAGAAGGAAACTTTCGAGTTGAAATAATACAAAAAAAATGAGAACAAGGACAGAAAATTTTAAAACAAACAAAACTTGGAAAAAGACAGAAGTACAGTATTTTATTTTATTCCAAAGTATTTTTTTTTCTGACCAAAGTGATATGATTTTCGTAGCATTTCTGTCCTCAATGAAAGTCACAAAAAGTTCCTGCATTATGACCAAACAATGAAACCTCGGATATTTCAATGTTCCTGAACATGAGTTTGAACTACCTTTCATTTGAGTTGTAACACCTTTTTCTTGATCCATCAGTACTGTAAAATACACAATGTTTTTTCTTTTTTCTGTGTTGTTTGTATCTGGAATGCATATAAGTAGCTGTAAGTCACCATCACAGTTCTCCTAGTCCATCTTTGAAACTCTATTTGCAATGACACTACCAGAAAATTGATATTATTTGTGCATAAAAAATGGTGCCAAATATCATCTAATGTTTCTGTTGTCTCTTGTTTCATAGTTCAGTAGTAAATGCTTTGTTCTTTGGTTGCAGGGAACCTAACACAATACTCCCTTGCATTCCAGTAACTCAAAGCCATAATAATGGCGAGGGTGATGATAGGATGTTTGGCCCTTAGTGCCATGGTGTTATAGGAATAAAATGGTCCATTTATGCCTTTAATTTTTTGTTTGGTTTTGCTTTGCGTTATTCTGTAAGTGGAATCATAAGGTTATTGAAACATGAAGCTATTTTTAGTCATGAATTTGGTTTTGATTTATTGACTGCTGTTAGACTCAAGTCAACCAATTAAGAAGTGGAGAAATAAGTGTAATGAAAAACAAGATGTCACCAAATATGGAGTCATTCAGTACAATAGGGACAACTGGATTGGTAGGAAATTGTATCAGAAGGACTGGTATGAAATGTGCTAGGGCACAAGCTTGTAAGGACGAAGGACCATTCTGTTAACTTGCCATGTGATAAAGTACTGAAGGGCCCAGAACCTTCAAATACCCCTCTCAGGAGAAGTGGAGGAGTGAACCTGCAGAGAGTATTGAGCTGAATATTTTAATCTTTGTTTTTATGCTTTGAATTTTGTAAAACATACATATTTTCATGGTACTCCAAAAATGGGAACTTTTATTATATCCAGCTCTGCATATACTTTCCAGCTACATCTAAAATGAAGTATGCACATTTCAGAGATCGTATGCTTCGGAAATGAGACCAATACTGGCAAATATCCTAATCTGTATTCTTGATTCCTTGCTCATTCTCAGTCCTGCACTTACATCCTTACTAAACAATGAGGAAGAAATTGAAAAGGCAACGACTTAACATCAGGAATAGTGAAATTGTTGTGCATGTTACCTTACACACACTTTATTTTTAAAATACAAATTGTAACAGGAATAGCAGATGCCATTATGTAAATTCATTCTTCTAACAGTGATTTCAACCAAGTAAAGAAAATATAGTCGGATCTGAGCTTGGTGGATTTGCATAATTGCACGTCTAAAAGACTTAAGTGGTAATAACCATTGTTAAATTACTTTGTAATATGATTTTTTTTTAATTCAAACTAAAGTTTCTACAGTTACTAATTGAAGGGAATTAACTAGGCATGACTATTAAAAACAAACATAACCCATTGTCAATCTGATCTTAAAACTGAAATCATATGATTTCGCTTGTTTAGCTTTGCTGCCTTCTCGCTTGTCAGCCTTGCCCCATTTGATTCCTGGGGCCAAAGTTTGCGCATTCATATTCATCTCCAGGAAAGGCACACAAACTTTAATATGAAGATCTGATGAGATCCCACTTTTGGAAAATATTTTTTGTCCATGTGTTAAGACTGGAAATGAAGATTGCATTGTAGTGATTTTACAGCACGCTTGCTATCAAAAAAAAAAAAAAAGAATAAAACCATGGGACTCCCATGTATAGACTGATTAGGAACTTTGCATCATGTGACAGGCGTGTAGAGCTGAATGTATATTTTATTCAGTATGCCTCCTTAATTTTGAAGTGACTGGGAGGACCAGAGGAAAACAAAAGGTAAGTGCAGAAAAAGGAGCCATGCATGTTATCACCATGCCTGAATTGTCTGTCAGGGGCCTGGCACAGTGAAGTGGAACACCCTCCCCTGGTGTGGACCCTACGTCATTTTCCTCTTTTTGTTGATTACACTAATGTAAGAGAGGGCGAATACCAAGAATGTTTCTGGTGGTGGGTCATTGAGATCCTTGTCATGAGAGTCCATTCTTACAAATGAATGCAGTCCGCTGCGAATGATAGTGTTCAAATAGGTCAGAAACCATAGCAATTGCATTACTTGCAGAGAGACCTTATGGACAAATAAATCTCCTGTACGTCATGTGCTAACAAAGGTAGCAGATATTGGATTTGTAAAAGAGAGGGCCAAGAGGCAGAAAATTAATAACAGAAAAAAAGCAGCTGGATAAATGTTTAAACTATTTGAAAAGCATATTTGCAGCAGGATATTTTTTTCCTTTTTCAAAGAAAATTTTTCATGCAATATCTTTAACTTTGGTTCTAACAGTTTTATTTTTCTGAGTGTACCTTGCATCAGTCTAGAATGGTCCCCACGTCTATGCTACCAGTACAGTAGAACTGTAGTTTTCTCCCAGTTTACTACTGGTGCACAGTTACTGTTGCACAGCCTTACTCCCCAGTCCCATCCCCAGCTTGTGGCAAAAATTGCTTTCTGAGAACTGGATTCCTTCAGACCTCAGATTGCAAAGGCAGGAACTATGTGAGCATGCAAAGCAGTGGGAAAATGATTGCATATCCTCCTACCAGCATTTATTATTTTTAGAAGATAAGTTAGCAGCTAAAGGTAAAGCAGAAGGTAGCAAAAGTTGTAGAACAAAAAGTACCATGTTGAGATGGGTGCTCTGCGTGGTTCTAAGTAATTATTCCAATCACGTAGCGTAGGTTATGTATTTATGAAATATCCCGGGCAGACATGCCAATCGAGTTAAACCCATTAACGATGAATCTTGCAAGAATCCCTGCAGCTTCCCATCACTCAATATCAGGCATTAAGATTGAATATAGGCATCAACATAGAAGATTACAGTCTCTGTAGAACCGACACCGGAGAATGGAGACAGGCAAGTCATCATCAGGCACAGAATTCTTCTGCTCAGAATAATTGCCTATTTGCTCTGCATTCCAGCTCCATTCCTTGGGCTTAGATCTCCTGCACATCTAGTTAGAACTTGCAGAATTAATATCAGGTTTCCTGTCACCTCACTCATTACTTTTGTCAGGGGAATTCAAGGAGGAAAGTCAAAAACATGTTTTTAGATGCTGTTTCAGAAGGACTTTTCTTTTTTCTTTTTTGTTTAAATAGAAACCTGTCTGTTAGCATGTCAGGTTATTTCTTTAGGCTACACTGGAAAGGACATCTGAATAAATTGCAATTTTACAATACAGGTATTGTTGCTTGAAGATCATTATTGCGTTATCCTTTCTACCCATAACCACACCTTCCAAAAAAAAAAAAAAAAGAGAGAGACTTTAGAAAAGAACAATACGTTGAATAGCAGATTGGAAGTGTTCTCTTTAGACTTCTCTTTCAGAAGACTTCCTCTGTTCTGAGTCTTAGAGCACAGGACCAATGCTTTGAATAATATAGCAATAAAGAAACGTGCTTAATTTGTTTAATGTTGTGCTAGAAAATCTCAGTGGGCCTTTGTGCAAAGAATGATGCCATATTGAGTATCTTCACTGGAAAAAAAATGTCTTACTCCTAGTCTGGTAGGTTTTTGTCAAAGAAATGAAAAGGTGGGGGGCAATGATCCTTTAAACTTTTAAGTAGTTTTCTTTAGAAAACTGACCTGCATTTTCATGCATTTATGAATGGAATAGCAGCTGGACATTGAGCTCCATAAGACAAATAATCATGTGATCTCACTGGCTTCAACAGATTTATGCTGACTAAGAAAGCCAGAAAAAGAAGCAGTGTAATTCTTCATTCAGAAGGAATTTGAGTAAATTAATATAATCCCAGAGATACACTCAGAAAAACTGATACTAGAACTCCGAAAAGTGTAAATGCTCAGATGAGAGGTGAATTAATGGACTTTGTTAGTCACTGCCACTGAAATTAGTGAGTGTACTGGAATACTTACTACTTCTCTTCCCTTAAAAGTCAGTTTTTTTTCATTGTTTTATACAAACCCATATACATCCCCCAAGTTCTAGTCATTATTTCCTCTCACCGTGTTACAAAAATGTAAAGGATGTAATTTGCATTTCTTGATGATTATCTCCATGATCTGCCTAATCATTAATTAGCTAATAAATTCTTGCAGTAGAGTAACATTTGTCAGTCAGTATTTGACAGAAAAATGGATGAATTCTTATGCTGAACTGTCATTTTTTTCCAACTTTTCTTATGTGGGAGATATTTTAAAGATTCACATACACAAAATAATTATTAGCTTCAAGCATAATTTTGGAATCATCTTGGAAAAAATGTGTATTAGGCAGTTCAACACGAAATAAAAAAGTTAAAAATATGGGTTGATTTTGCTTCTCTGCTACCATTGATCTTGATTTGTTGTTATTTTAAAATATTCCTTATATTATAAAAGTGAGGGAGCTTGCAAAAAAAAATCTGGAAAATAGATTTTATATCAGAATTGGAAATGAAATGAAAAGTAATGAGAAAATAAATTAGGTTAAAAGGCTGGAAAGCCTATTAGAAACTGTATGTTTATGTATTATCTAGCAAATCAAATGTCAGGGGAAGACATTTGTGAAATAATTATCAATCATTTAAAACAAAAAGGAAGCAAACAACGGAAGCCTACATTTTCATATTTCAGGAGCTAGATCCTGGCTGCTAAATCTATCAATAAAGCAACTACACGGCATTACTCTGATTTAAAAAGATGTTGAACAGTCACAGGTTCCATTGTGGTCGCACTGTCAGCAGCTTTGTTGGAGAACTAAACTCCCCAGATGTGTTTTTCTGTTCAGAGGTAGCACATTGCCGTTGAAGTGAGGGTTTTCATTTCACATGTGGAGGAGAGAAGGCCACTGAAATAGCATTCAGCAGAGTTGTCGGAGCCATAGCATGCAAGCTGAGCAATGCTGAGAATAAATGTGGAAGGAGATCTGGCACTGGCAGTGGGCCTTTCCATCAGGAGATGGGGCTTCACAAAAAAGGATATTGATTGTGAAGCAGTGAGGCAATAAATGTAGGGAAGAAAATGGCCATCGTGTTTTTCCTTCAAGTTTCTTTTACGCATACATTCAGATTTGTGTATGCTATTCTCAAAGGCCTTAGTGTCTTGAATTGTCTCTTCACTTGTGCTTAAGACTGGTTGATGTAGGGTTGTGATGGGAAAGTCCCAGAGGTTTGCAAAGGTAAGTAAATTTTAGATAACCAGCTATACTTAGCTGTTCTTGAAATCAGGCTGTAAAACTTCTTGAAAGTAAATACGACAAGTCTATATTTAGCTAAATTAAATTTTATAAAGTACGGACTTATTCCTGTCAATAGTATCATCTTTGGCTTTGTATGAAGATGACAGGGATGTGAATACAACCTCCCAGGTGACATGGCCCTTCAGGGATATAGCAGTGTCAGCTAGGAATAGCTAAATGTTACAGTAGATAGCACAGGTCTGTTTGCAGGTTTAGATTATTTCACTTTGTCTGTTCTGATGTTCTGTATTTGATAACTTTCCACAGATGCCTGGTACCATGCACTTATATAGGTATGTATATGTGTATATATTTTGTGTGCACAGGCAACATACCTCTGTTTACACAGAGAAATGTATATATGTATATATACGTATAATGACATCCAATCCGTATTATCATTACAAGCTCGATTTTCATGGACACTGTAGATGGAGCTGTATTCTGATGAAGCGTTTTAGTGAGTTGGTTGTGGCATGGCAAGCTTGGATCAGTGAAAGAGATCTTCCCTCAAACAGAGTAGAGTGGGAAAGGAGACTAAGAAAATAAAGCACCTAGACCGAGCTCTGTGAGGAGGGTTAGTCTTGTGAATAAATACTGCGCAAGAACTCAGGAGATCTGTACTCAGAGACTGTGTGACACTGGACAATTTGCAATATCCCTGTGCTGGGGCTCATCTCTTTGTGAAACAAAGTAGTTTCTTTTGTGAAAGTAGTTTCTTTGTGAAACTTCAGTAGCTACTGAGAGAATGAATTCATTAGTGCGTGTGAGGTGTTTGCAAACAAAGACTGTGATAAGCACCGTAAAAAAACAAACAAAAACCCATACACAACCAACCAAAGAAACCCCACCTTAGTAAGTATACAGAAAGTGGCAGCAGAAGTTACCTCGAAGGAGCATGGCATGACACAGCTTGAGAACTACATAACCATGCTTGTACACTAATCCTGCAAAGCTAGTATAGTTGCATAATGTAAACATGAATAGTTCCGTTAGTGTGATAGATTGTCCTACAAAGGAATTATAAAGCAGAAGTAAGAAATGTGGGATTAAACCTGGAATAACTCATTGTTCATTTTGTACGTTATGTAAATGCAGTAAAAACTGATAATAAAAGCAGGCTTGTTTGGTCCAAGTTGACCATTTCAAATATTTTTTTATTCTAATACTGTAAAGCAGGCCTTCTTGGAGCAAACATGCAGTATTATTCTGGCTTGGCACAAAAGCACCCTAAAAGCCAGAGCTTTTGCCCAAACGCACTTTTGTCTTTGCTTATTCAGGGACAAATGCAGTCTGGTGCAAACAGGCTGTGCTGAGCCCTGTCTCAGTGTGGTTGCATCAGATGCATACACATGCTGGTATTCTGCACAGAAAATATGTTCTCTCCAGGCTTGAAAAAAAAAAAAGTACACATACCATGTAGCTGACCTGAAAGTTTCCAGAAAGTCTAATATGACTCTGTCCCACTGAATGCACAATTTCATAGATGCACATTAGTAATATGGTGCATGTCCAACTAGTCCAGTTCTCCGGGCACCTCAGATGAAGACGGAGACAAAGGATTTTATATTTCTCATCTCCTGCTTCTCCAGAAAGTCCATGATGGTCAGATCAATGAAGCTTCGTCCACCCTTGGCATGGAGTCCTGTTATCACTGGTTATCACATCTCCAGTACTAGAAGAAGTTCCTCCTCAATTCACAGCTGACTTAGGCTCTGTCCTGCCCACTGGTAACAGCCCAAGAAATGGGACTGTAACTCCATAGGAATAACAAATGTAGCTCAATAGCAGCATTTCTACCATTTGTTGCTGCTCCTTTTAGGAGCAACAATCAGCTGGAATCCTGATGCTGAATAAAATCTAGGTTTCCATTGTTCCCCTCCTCAGCACTGGTATTAAAGCTATAAATAAATGACTTTCTACCATGTTTTAGAGTTGTAATGAAGTCTCATAAGGCAGTACAGTATTTTACTGTTGTGTTTAATAGTGTAGCATTAATACTGACAACAATGCATTGTGGTTTGTTATCTGGAGATTTTTTTTTTCGTGCACAGACCCCACCTGAAGTTTCTGGAGAATATTTTAAACTTTAGGAGTATTCATGCTTTTGTTATGCAGTCTTTACCTTATCCCTGATTTAAACTTCATTGTGCCTCTTCTGACCAGCCTCAGGATTGTGGGATTTTTCTACCAGCTCTGGATCTGTACCAGAAAACATTCTAGAAAGGTTTTCTCACTCTTACTTGTGTCCATTTGTCTCTCACCAGGCTGCCAAGTTCAGCAGGAACTGTATCAAGCTGGCCTTCTCATGGCAGAAGAAAGCCATGAGGTCTCTGCTAGGCCTGCCTTGTTCCTCAAAACAGAAAAGTTGTTGCCCTTTAATTCTTACTCTACTGTGTTGTCTTCAAATTTTATTAGCAACATGGGGTGGACTTTGCTCTCTGTCCCCAGGGAAATACTTACATTGTAAGCAATAAAGCTGGCAAAAAGAAAAGGAAAAAGAAAAAAGGAAAAAGAAAAAGAAACTGAGAGCCAGATTAGCATCTCTGTTAACAGCAGAGTGAAGAATATGATCACGTTTGCAATGGGCTCTTATTAAACTGATGGAAATTGCAACCCAGAGGTCATACACTTAGTCACTGGCAGGAGAATGTTGTCACTCCCTGCTGGCTGATTCATGAAATCATTTGCTCTGAAGAAAATTGCTGCTTCACGTCAGCTGGAGACGGCTTTTGTCAGGCCAGGCTCTGATATTGCTGTTTGGCTGTAATGATGCTTTGAGCAGAGTTGCACACAGAGTGCTCACATCATGCCAGCATGGCTGTGTCCATGTGCCTGTAAACCAAGGAAGGGTCCCACCCAAATGGGGACCGAAACCTTAAAGAAGGGTTGGATTTCAGTGTCAGAGACTCCTGTTTTCTTTTTCATAACATAATTTATCTGCAACCGAGGTCTGTGATTTTTCATCTGTCATGGAGTCATCTCTAATTTTCTCTCTTGTGGCACAGAAGTGTTGTTTGAATCATCTATAGAGTTTTGAGATAAACTTTCAAACCAGCTTTGGTAACAGGCCTTAGTATTTTTGTATAGAGGAGACTCTACCATCTCCTCAGTTTCATTTATGTTTTAATGCCATGCAGTTACTCTGAGACTATCCACAGTCTTAGTAGATCCTTCACAGTGCAACAGAACAGGTCTTCAGTCTGTTTTCAGATAAAAAGTCACAGCTTTTATAGACTTCTGCTTTTCTGTTTGCTGTAGGCAGTAGCATTTAGCCTATCCATTTACTTTTTCAGTTTTAATGTTTTCTTCCTGCGGTCTTTGTACCTGGGAAGGCCCAGGTTGTCATCACAGCCCCGTCATCATCCAGAAATGATAGCAATTGCATTCACTTTTGTGTGAAGCTAGAACGTTTTCAAGGGCAATTCAGAAGTATACCTTTACCTTCTTTTCCTGTTTTTCCCTTCATTTCCTTAATGTGTTTTTTTTTACCTATTTCTATGCTTTTTTGTTTTCCATCTCTTCTTCATTGTTGTCCTTGGCTCACTCCTGTTCTTATTATTCCAGTATTTTTAACTGAAAGACTAGAGGATTGATTTTTATTTTTCCAATCTTAGTATTGAAATCACATTCTTTTTCTAATTTTGGACCCATGGCAAAGCAGGATGTTGCATGACCTTCATACAACCCTGAGACATGAACTACACAGAGTTAAAGGAGATTAGGCCATCACTCAGTCTCTGATATGTAAGCTTGCTTCCTTGTCTACCCTTAGCTGAGAGCTCTGCACTTGACAGTTTCAGAAGGGTTTCGTGTTATCTATTTAATATTCTAGAATATCGTCTCAGATGGCAATAAAGGTTTTTAAGCTGTAAGGGTTAGAATTTGCCTTATGTTGTAGCACATTAGATTTAGTGTTGGTATCATCAACACGTTTTGAAAAGAGCTAAGTATGAGTAAGATATTCCATTGCCTTGGGAAAAGAATATAATTTCACGTTTTTGTCTTTCCTTTGGATAGAGTATTATAAATAGGTGACTTACTGTAAAATTCCCAGTGAAACCACTGTGCAGCTTTTGTTCACAGAAATCACAGGTACAGTTGTGCCTTGAAGGCAGACACTTAGTTTAAGCTGGAGCAAAGCCCCCATGTCCTGGCAAGAGCTCCAGGTGGTGGTATGCCGCAGGGACATGTTGCCACTTTGCCCTTCAAGGAAATGGAGTTGCAGAGCAATTTTTTCCAAGGCCCGCCCTTCTTCTCCCAGCACATACACAACAGTGCCACATTTGCTTCCCACCCGCAGGTATTTGGCAAGAGGAGTTGTGAGGGTCAGTTCGGTAGTACCCAGAAAAGCCTGTCTTGTGGGCTTGGGGCTTGCAAGTTGGCTTAAGGAGCAGCATGTCCCATGGCTCTGCATGGGCAGCAGTCCGTGCTCTCAGCGGCTGCTCGCCCCACGCACCCGGGGGAAACAGGGAAGGGGCACTGGTGTCCTTACTTATATGTTTCCGAAGTATTCCCTCCCTTCCCCTGGGCCTGTTTGCAGGAGAAGATGGTAGAGCACACAGGGAGGTTTTGTGGCACACTGTAATTATACTGTCCAAGGTGCTTAGTGTGATTTGGATATTCTCTACCCCAGTGAAATGAACTCCTGCCTCTAAGAATCAGTCAGTCACCCATCTTATAAATGCTTTTTGCTGTATAACCTATACCTGGCCACACTTCTGACACAGTCAGGGTCAAATCCACTTTTTAAAGGTGATCCTGCGTTTGAGCGAGGAAGCAGGCAATGCTGTGTGTTAACTTCTAGCAAACTAGCTCATTTTAAGGCATACACATTATGTTTTTCAGTGAATGCAGAAGACTAAAATAAAAGAAGGGCAATAACAATAAAGAGAATTTTCCCTTCAGCTTTTCCTTCTTTCTCACAGTAGTGGCAAAGTTATATTGCTCGGCTATGTTTTAGATTATAAGTGGTTGGAGTTTTTGCTTCTGCACCCAGTAGTCATTGTTGGGATGTGTGTTAATTAGAACTGATTTAAATAAAAAGATTTTCATTAGGCAGTCTGAGAAAGAAAAATCTTAATATTTCTGAATATTTTTAAAGTGTTAAACAGACTAAAAATTGGGATTCATCTTTCATTTACATAGGAATGCTTCGTGCATTGACACTAAGTGCTTTTAGGAATATGCTGTTTCAGCTCTGACACTGGCAAGGTGTTACTGTTTTGACCGTGCACAGGGCATGTTTACCCACACCAAACCTTTCTTCCTATCATAAGAATTTTCTATCGCTACTTTTTAGCAGGCTATGAATAGAGCTGCAAATAATGAAAACATTAGCTGTATATATGTGTCTGCTTCTTTATTGCAAGGACCATTCACAAAGATACAGCAGATGTTTCTTTCCCCACAATTTGTAAACAAAATGTAGTATTAAAACATGCGTGTCTGAATTAAATAAGCTAATGGTCATAACTGAGGCAGTTTTTCCTCATGCAGTTTAACACTGGGTTGCATAAGCTGTTCTGGACATTAATGGTATACATATGTTAGAGTGTGAGCAGAGAATGCCAAGACTCAACCTTAATTAGTCAAAAATAAATGTCTGTGTACAGCAATTATCATTATGCTGGTGGAAAGAAATCATTGTATTGACATAAGACATTTGGCCAGGTTTCCTTATTTATATTGGAAACATATGTTTGAAATGAATTTTCTTTTCTTCATGGTGTTAGTTAGGGTTAGTTAGCAGTGTCACACAGACAAGGGATAATGTGCTGGTAATTTTCTGGTTTATAGAAATAAATACTAAATAAAAAGTAATACATAATCTAATAATTTAAAATTATAAATAAATTCAATGAAAAATAATAAATAAATACTTAAACAGGTACATGAAGTAATCTTGTATTAGCAAAGCCAGAATTAATTCTTTGTACTGCATAAATTCCAACCTTTTTGTCTCTGGACTGTCAGCACAAGTAAGTTTTTCTTAGTGGGATAATAGCAAAGTCCCTGTGATCAATAACATTAGTTTATGAGAATAGTAAAAATAGATTTTATAGCAAAGCGCAGAGCTATTGTTTTGAGAAGCAGCATCGGATAAAAGCTTTGCATTTGCTCTTTTCTCCTGAGAGTACTAAAGAGAACACTAAAAAGTAAAATGGGTGACCACAGAAGCAAGTAGGGTCACCCATTACCAGGGATTCATTTTATTTCCATTAGAGGGGAACCAGAAAGCATCTCACACTATTTGTACCTGATTTTCCATTATAAATTACGGTACATGAGATCATTTAAAAATTGCTGAGCCTTTCAAATGAAGCTGACTTCATGGCTGGTCCTTAATAATTGAACAGTAAGAAATACAAGATCTCCATTTTCATCCAAACAAAATAACTTCTGAGATTATGGGAGAGGGCAAAAAGGTATATGAAGTATAATCTTCCTAAAAGCTCATAGGGCAGTCTCAGAGGGGATTTAAAGAATGATTTGGGGTTCACATGTAGAGGGTGTTTTTTCAGTCAACTTCAACCTTCAGATTACAGTCCTGGGACCACAGGCAAAGCTGGTGTATGTTGGTACAGGATCGTTCAAGTGATTCTTCATACCGATGAAGTGAATGTGCTAAAGTCACAGTGCTCCTTGTTTAAAAAGATGAGCCAACTCAAACCTCTCCTCTGCTTCACTACTGCAACATATGAACTTGTAGCTTTAATGCTTATCTGCGATAACAGTCAACACTGTAAGGCAGCAGAACCTCTCTGTGTAGTTCTTCTTGCTGAAAACTGGTTCCTGATGACAGGCTAGCGGTTGGCTTGACTTTCTTTACATGTTACTGATATGAAGGGATTGCAGCTTTAAGTTTAAAGACCCAATAAAATGCTAGTACCTTAATTTTCAGGTGGTGGTACTGAAGGAAAAAAACACTGGGGGGTAGAAGGAGACAGAAAACAAGTTTAGTAAGAGGAACTCCAACATAACTGCTGTAGTATATACTTCCAGTTCAAGTCATAGGCTAGGAACCTGTGCTCAATACCTTCACTACCTATTGAAGGTATTGGAAGTACCTTTACATCAGCTTCACTGAGTCTTGGGATGGTTGAATATAATTCACCTGATCCCTCTTAGTTCCTCATCACACATGGCAGAACTGTGTGCCTGTGTGGCCACTCATGGCTTAGGAATTCACAATGCAAAACAGTAGAATGTTTTGAAATGCTTTCAGGAATATGTTTTAAGTGTGGCATTTTTTTCATTTCAAGAAGAATCAGCTCCTGCCCAAATGTATGTAGTCTAATAAGCCTCTGCAGCAGTAACGGTGCATAAAGCCAGTGGCATGAAAGAGGTAAAGGCAAACTGAAGAAATTGGGGAAAAAAAGTCATAAAAGTCAGAATACCAGATAATAATTAGCATTTGCAAAATACATACAAAACCATTTTTTAAAAGTATTGTTTTTTGAAAATTGTCACACCTGTCAGCTATTGTCAATGGGGAAAAACTTGACGGGGGACTGTTGTGCTCAATCATAATCATATCCTTTTTCTACTAATCACTTGCATAGTTTACAAAAGGACTGTGTAGGATTGTCTTTCTGCAGTGTCTTGCTTAGTTAGTCTGGCATTAGAGAAATGTAGAGGAGCTGTGGCACATAAGTTCCACACAAAATTTCATCCAACATGGGGAGGTGAGTTGGTTTCTTAAGCATCCACTTTTTAACAATGTTATTGAGCAGTGTGGGGCTTTTCTGATTTAACCCAAAACCATTTTATATCTAATTGTTTCAATATTTATTTATTATCTATCTGAAAGATAATGTGTGAAGTGCTGTGAATGGCTTGTAGCCAATACTCCTCTCCAAAATGTGATACTGTTTAAATTTTTTGGTACATGGCTCTTCCAGTGAGGCAGGAGTCCAAGGGAGTCTATCAAAGTGTTTTAGCAGGAAGTATTAATCCAAATTCTAGGTTTTGTAATTAGAATTAAAACGTTAAAACAAAGTGTCTGGAATTTCAGTTGGTTATGGGTCCTGTCCTAAAGTCATGGAAAATAAAGGTATAAGCAAAGGTGCATGAAATATTTTCTGCAAAGTGATGCACATACTTATTTGTTTTTGTTGCTTTGATAAAAGGACATCCTCTCTTGTTGTAAGGGTTCTTTGAGAAATTTAAAAACTGCAAAACAAGTCACTCCTCAAAGATCCTGCTTCCCTTTCATCTGGTAGTGCAAGGTTGCAAAGAGCTGTCAGAGCACTGGGTGCGAAGGGTGAACTACAACTGATATTTTTCAGCTTTATGCCAGGGGACCCCCAGTAGAGCAGAAGTTTTCTGTGCCATCAAGTTTGAGGAATCCACTTCCTCTGGCAAAAATCATAGGCCTGAATCTGCTCTTGCTCACAGTTACCTCAAATTTACGTTTGGCTTTGGTAGAGTGCCTTTGTATTCATATTCATATTTGCTTGAGCCAAGTTTCTAGCCGCTAAAAATGGCAACTTAACCTGTTAGATGTGAGGACAATGGAAGTTAACACACTGGATGTGCTGTTAATTCAAGAATTGCATCAAACACAAAACCAAAGTGACTAAAAAAAGAGCTGCCACGCTCAGAAATCTCTTCAGTCAAATGGTACTGAGGCTGATGCTGAAATCTGTGCAAGTACTTTCAATACAAGTACTTAACAGTACAGATTTTTTACATTCAGCTCATTGGATTTGCCCTCCAAATTCCACTGAAGTCGCTGGGAGTGTCTCCCTAACTTCTTTGAGCTCTGATTCAGTCCTTTTGTTTAAAATAAAGGCAAAATGCAACATTAAAATACAGTGTATTAAATAAATAGTTGCTAGTTAATAAAGTTAATTAATGAGCTTCTTAATTCTGTACTGGATTTGCTCCTCATCCATTCATGCCCTCCTACAGAGGCCAGCACTAGAGCTGGTTGAGAAATCATTTGTTAAAATAAAAATATGCTGTTATGTTACAACATTTCAGCACTGCTTTAATATTTCATTTCAGCTTAGCTATTTGGATTGATTTTATATTTTTATTTAAGTTTCAATACTATACTGAAGCATCTGTTTCTATATGTTATCTCCATAAAGTAATGTATCTAGTTAATGCTCTCTGTTACAATGGATTCCCCTTATCAGCAACATTAGAAAGGAACATTTTAATAGGCCTGAACCAGATGCTCTCAATCTGCGGTTCTGTTGAAAATTTAAAAATGAAAATAGATTTTTAACAGAAACAAACTGTAAAATAAATGGTGCAATTTCTCATTGAAAGCAGACTGTCATTTCTGATCAGCTCTAACAAGTCTTTGTGGGGGCTTCTGCAGTTATATGATTAAGTACAGTTTTTCTATGTAGTATGTGGAGTGTTTCCATTGATTGCAACAAGACCTGGACTACACTTTACAATCAGCATACTGTTTTGCCAACGTATGCATACAGTTAGCTGTTCTACCTGTTCTATATAATTTCACAGAACAGAAATGCTAACTTTATTCTTGACATGCAACTTCTCCCCTGGGATTTATTTTCTTTTTCTAACATATTCTTGCTTTTTAGAAATAATTATTGTACAAAAAGATGAAAGGATTGCTTCCCATTTCTTAAGACAAAGAGGTGAACTGGAGATAATTACTTCAGCTATAATACAGTTTATCATTAGTAAATCACTTTTTTTTTTTTTTTTTTTAATTTTTATTTCTAGCCAAGCAGATGTTTGCTTTTTAATTGTTGCTTTGGGGTACTTTTCTGTTATGTAAAGCTGTTTCCTCAGTTTCCACAATTATATTGTGAAAGTGGTACGCTGTAGAAACCCAATGCAATGTTAACTCCTTGTTTTGCTTTCATAATCAGCTGTGTAAGTCCACCGAATATCATCTAGTTAAACTTAACTGTAAGCCTACTGGAAGAAGAGACAAATATGCTGTATATTGCTGGTGTTTATTTCTATAATTCAAAAGACATCAGCTTCCATTCTGCACTATTTATGGATGCTTGTGTCTGTAAAAGCACTGGCTCATCCAGAAACACTGAGCAGCAAGGAATTATTTCAACATGTAATAGTGCGCTTTCATTATACTTTTATGTGTGTATGTTAGGAACTGTCCTGTAACCTCACATCCAGTTTTATGGACTTCTGGGACAAAATCTGTTACTCTATAAAATGATCAACTCTGTCCTTCAACAAGTCAAGCATTCCATGTGGGATAGGATGATGCATTTATTTGCTTCACTACTTACAGTTTCCTTACTCAGCTAATGCTTTCTCCTTACATGTCCTTTTGTCCTTTCATGTCATGTACCATCTTTGGTAATTTTTCATCTTCATTTTCCAAGAGTAGAATAGCTATGGTTGTGTTCTATAATCTTCCTTGAATTTTGGGTTTTGTGTGTTTATTACTTTGGGATGAATAAGTACTGTGTGACAGAACTTTCATAGAAATCAGTGGACTCACTAGAGCAAAGAGTTGCTCTATTGATGGGGTCCTGAAACACTTACAAAAACCTTACAATTTTAAAACTTAAAACTGCAAAATTCATTTCATAAATAAACTTTGTGTGCTTTGAAGAGACCAAAGTCCTGCTGGGAACATCTATATCAGCACCTTAACTTGCTCTGTCCTGCCTTCCTTCTAGAGGGTTTATGTCTCTCACATCTCCCTCTCAAATACTGTATGAGTAAACAGGTCTACTTACAAAGTGGCTTTGATGTTACTGTAGGATGAAGTTTTTCTTAAAGACTGAAGATGTTTGATCTGTGGCAGACAAAGGGGTTGATTCTTGCATGGGTGTTTCAGTCTGATACTCAATGTGATTTGTACATGAAAGTGTTATGAAAATACTTAAAATTTGAAAGGGAGTGAAGAAAAATAGTTATCAAAACTTGATCGGTTTGAATGCTTAGTGTAATTGTGAACTCAATTATTGCTCTGCTCCTTTTTTATTGTGGAGGCGGATTTGCCAAGGCTGAAAAAGAAATTAATCCAACTTTCTCATGAAAACATACTTTGAAAAAGATCATTGACTATGCACTGACCATTCATTGAAAATACAAATGACTTTCTCATCATTTTTCATCACATTAACAAAATGAAGGAGTTTAAAGATCCACGTGAATGTTCATAACACACTTGTTGCTAAGCTCTCCACTAGAAATGTTATCTTCATTTTTGCACAAGATGAGAAGAGATTAAATTCTTCCTGACGTGCTGAAAAATATTCTGTCCTCAAAAATATTCATAGCGAAACAAGTTAAAATACCTACATATGTTCTTGTAATTACTTTTCTATATATGTAATTCTTGCTTTTGCTGGACAGACAATGCTACGTGACTATGAATTGGAAGTGGTGGAGAACAATCTTTTCTCAGTAACTGTTAAGATAGAAAAAGCTACTGAGCACCTGAAATAATGAAAAAGATTCACTGAATGCAAATGACAGCTTTCATCTTCCCCATTCCTTTATGAAGCACATGTTCATGAATATATACATTTTTGCATATGTAGAAGCTCGAGTGTATCAGCCTTCCGATGAATGAAAGAGTAAGGAAATTATGTATTCAGAACTAGTTGGAAATTTGCTTTTTTTGTTGAATTCTCCAATTTAATTGAAGTTGCTTTCCTGACATGGAAGATTCCTTGAGAGGCTGCCAAATATGAGAAGGGGGCACTATTATTCCCATCTCTTTCCATCTAAAGATTTTGTCCTATTTAAAATACCAGTGTTGCCTTTGGTGATATAACAGCCTTTTGGCAGTTTGGTGCTGTCTGTCTGCACACTCTGCCCATCTAAAGTAGCAAAGCATGAGAAGCTGAGCTCCTGAGGGAACTCCAACAATATTGACAGCCTCGATTGACATAAAACCAGTCTCTCTTTTTCACCTTCACTGAACTCTCAGAGTAAATTCACGGCCTGATTGAAGAGAGATAGGGCTTTAGCCATTGAGTTCCATGGGAACAGGATTTGAACACTAGCAACTGCTGCCCTCTCCTAAAGCAGCCCTGAATATCTTGGCAGATGCTGTTTAGAAGCACTATCGGTTTGATCCCACTTCCTTCTCAGGACTGAAAGCCAAGTTCAGGGCTATTTATGTCTTATTAACTACAGCAGGCTTTGGATGGGAACTGCAGTAAGCATTTAAATCTTTTCCTTGAAAAATCAGTTATGGCTTGATGAACGTTGTTCAGGTTAAACCTATTTATTCCTGATATTTGTATTTGTTACTGTTAGGTAGAAGTCAAAGAAAGAGCAGTGACTTCTATCTTGAAAAGTTTATCAGAATTGAATAGCCTGAAATTTGTCTTGAGTGAATCAATTCTCACTTTTCTGACAGGAAAATACCAACAGCAGATTTTCCAGATATACTTCAAAATACCACACATGGTCAAAACTTTGAGCAGGTCAAGAACCATACAAAAAAGTTGTGCTTATCAGTTCAAAATACGAACATTTAAAAATATCTAAATTATGTTTTCTAGTGTGTCAGCAGTGCAAAAGGTGAGGGAAGAGGCATTTATTCCAGTCAGTGTATTCAGATAGAGGAAAAAGAGGAAGGTAAAAATTCAGTCCATAAATTCAGGAGCGTCCGTCTGGAATGGAAGACAGCAAAAGCAGAAACAGTTTAAAAGGTGCCCCTTTTTTCCTTCCTTCCCTCCTGAAGTATCTGGGGGCAAAATATCCCACATCTACAGTGATCCTTTGATGTTAGTCACATAATGTTGGTATAGTTTTTATAGTTTCTAAGTATTTTATTTTTGAATGGACAACCTTACTACCTGATTGTGATATTTTTACTTCTTTATCTGAAGTAAATTTGCTATTTTTAAAGCACTTTTGACATTTCATGAAACCATTCAAAAATAATTCTACTCAGAAATAGCTTTTTCTGATACATGGAATAATAGGATATGTTTTCTTCCAGTATTCTCTGTTGTAATGTATTTGTTTAGTAAGAATGACTGTAGTAATGTCAAATATTCATGTGCATCTGATCTTGCAAAGGTTAAGAGAGCCTTTCTTACAAGGGATTTCAAGAGGGATGAAGTAAACCAGAGATTTGAGTTCTTTTGTGTACTTAGAGCAAAATATTTGAACTCCTGAGTTTCTGTTACACTCGACCTTATCTTCTGAAATAATAAAGGTTGATTTCTTTATATTTTTGAGGTTAGTTACCATAGTTGTTCCCAGGTGTAAACCTTTAAGATCTAAATCACTTCAGGGCTAGTAAGATCATTTTCTGTCTTGCTGGATGTAATGTGCTATGTGCCAGTGTTTTTTCAAAAAAAAGAAAAGAAAAGAAAAGAAAAGAAAAGAAAAGAAAAGAAAAGAAAAGAAAAGAAAAGAAAA
>VXAA01002805.1:979050-1139548 GCA_013399115.1 Anseranas semipalmata | reverse complement strand
AAAGATCTTAACTAGACTCTGTCTTCCTGCCAGAACATTTTCTTTCCATCTTTATGCTTGTGTTGATGTCGATTGGCGTGTGTTGATCTTTTCTTCAGAATTCCTCTTGGTTTGCTGTAGAGGAATAAAGCCTCCTATTGCAGAAACCTGCCTGTGCAAGGCATGGTTCCTTCATCCTTTTCCATCCTCTTCCCTAACCCAAAAAAGTCAGTACAATTTCTTTTTCCACATTTTTTCTAGATGTGGGGTAAAATTGTTTGGCACATCTGTTCAATGATGTCTGCCAATCTGAGTCAACTTTAGGAAGGCCCAAGTTAACAATAAAAGATTGTCATATGGTAATGCTGAATATTGGGAAGTCCAGAAATGGCAACAGCTTCCCATTTGTGGTTGGCTAATATATAGAATGGATATGTAGCAAAGCATATGATTCCGTTGCTTGCTATACCACATCATAGTATATAGGCTAATACCACATGCGTACATTAGCAGATGATCATGGCATGTGTAAATAAGCAGCATTCAGATTGTTTTTGTGTGCTTCTCCTAACGATATCATATGTTGATTGATAGTTGTTCAGTGCTTAAAATGAAAAGCTTTTGAAGCATCAGATGTGACATTTAATAGGTCTTTCTCTAATGCTGTCTTAGCACCTGCTCCTCCCTCACAATCACATCAAAGTGAATTGTAAGTAACCGCTCTGAAATTACGCTGCATTGCGCTGTGGAGTAAAACTGGTAGAAGTGCAGGGCAATCAGCCCCATAAAATCTCTCCATCTGCAGAAAGAATCTCCACAGCCACCTGGATGCTTTTAAACCTTCATTATTTTAAATTTAAAATGGTTGGCTGAACATTGCTTCTACCAAAATCTGATACAATAATCGAAGTCAGAGTTGGGGAAAGACCTCTGGGGTCACGCAGTCTAGCTTTCTGCCAATAATGGATTGTTCCCTGCAGTTCAGTTTCTAGTGACCTTGGAAATTACTAGCCTAGTAAAATGGTAATGAAAAAACAAAGCTGTTAAAGCTTCAAAAGTAGCGAAAGTGATGCTGTCCCAATGAGAAATTGTGTTTTTGATGCAAGATTCTCTATGTGCCTTGTTCGTTGGTTGCTGTTTTCAAGTGATCACAATTTTAATCTATCCTTTCTGAGCCATTTTGAGCTGGCTGCAACTAAGAGGTTGAGGGAGATGAGCTTGTTTTAATATTATATGAGCTTATTTAATCCTTTGAGCAAATAATTATTTTTATTACAAATAAATGTCAGCAACTTGACTAACCCCCTTACTGTAACATTTCCTTCTCATCCCTGCCTTTTTATTCTTTCAAGATTTCTAGTCTCCCAGAAAGAGGAAATGAAGAGAAAAACTAGGTTTCTTGCCTTTTCCCATCAAAACCCCTGGTTAATTAATTAAAGCCTCTACTTGTCATGTCTGGGAACCCAAAAGTTCCCAAAAAGATTCAGATGTGAACATCATTTTTAGATTTCTTTTAACCAAGCCAATATTGATTTACTTACCAGTTAGTGTACATGATAAAGGACAATCGTGATATCCATCTAATCAAGTGGGTAGACTTTGGCCCTTTTAAGAAGGAGGCAGCCAAGGCAAGCTCCCACCAGCAAGCTATTTACACTTCAGGCTGAAAAATGTTTTAGGAGACTGTTTAAAGATGGGTAGGTGGGATCCCAAGACACAAAGTTCCCTTCCTGTGGCACCCATTTGATGTATGGTAATTTCTTCACTAGCAGGCCCTATTGTGGGCTGGGTTTTTGGGTGTGCAGCTCCAGGAACATCCATCGTTTCCGTGGCTCCAGTTGCCCCAACTATTGTATTCTCACACACCAGAGCTCAGTTGGAGAGGAAAGGAGTTTTCTCAGCTGCCAACTTGCTTAAAAGAAGAGTTAAGAGGAAAAGAAAACTAATTGGACTGTGCTTGGCAAAAGTCTCTTTTTTATTCTGTTTATTCAGATTTTAAGGAATTGGGTGCTGAGAAACACAAAAATAGCGAGAACACATTCCTTAAACAGATCCTTGCGAAGTTTTTACAATAAAAACAGAAAGCTGCTTTAGTAAAACAGTGTTTATCCTTGCACTAATGCTGGTCATGAATACGTGTCTAACTTAGCTGGAAATAATGCCTGACTCTACTATTCCACTACAGCAACTTAACATTCTGCGTGGGCTGATTATTTTTTCAACAATATTTGCTAAATTCTTTTAAGGGCTGCCAGTATATATTTTTTGAAGCTTAGTTAGTAAGAACAGCTGCCAGTGGAGTCAAGGCTAAAAGAGGCAAAAAATATCTGCAGAAGGCAAGATTTTACTTCAAAAGATCAGTATTACAAAGCACTACTGTTGCTGGTATAATCACTTTCTTTGGAGGGGATGCTAATATAGACTGGGTTTCTTGTCTTCACAGCCCCCACTGAGCCTTTGCTGTGCAAATTTGCTGATGGAGGGCAAAAGAAGCGCCAGAATCAAAGCAAATACACACAGAATGGAAGGCCGTGGCCCAGAGAAGGAGAGGTAAGTGCCACGTGGCAATTATTTTCCAGGGGTTTGGGAGAAGTCAGCTGCAGACCTGGAGGTCTGCCTTTCAGGGCTATGAAGAAATCAGGTTGCGCACAAAATGCAATAGTTTCACACATAAAAAATGAGCAGTAGTATATATGTGGGGGAAAGGGGGAGGTTAATAATAATTTGTGGAGTGTAAAGTTACAGGAAAAGAGAATTTCAGAGCTGGGTGTGGGACTGTGCACAGCCTTGTCCCACTGTGAGTGCTCTGTCTGCAGCCAGACTTGAGCCCAGTATTTTCTTGCTGGTGTGCTGTCAGCACCTGCAGTGCACCTCTTATAAACTTAGCACCAATTTACACCTGAGCAACTCAACAATGTAATTTTTTTCTGTATAGTACCTGGTGATAAATTATCATCAAAGAAGAGGTGGGCTTCTACAAAAAGGAAATATGTACTTGCACATCCAAATATACTGTCCATGTAAAAGCTTGTCTGAGCTGGGATCTTCATTCTGTCCAAGACAAAACAGTTTACAGTAGCTTCAGCTCCGTGATGTATACAAAATAAATAAATACCAGTTGCTTTCTGCTCTGCTGTAAATAGTCTGTTACTGGAATTTCCTTTCCATGTACTTATACATGAAGTGACTGCAAATGTGGTGAAATAAGAAAGAAATTTATTTGTCTATTCAATAGTTTGTTTACTCTCCTTGAATGTTATTATAGGATAAAGACACTTGAATAAATGAGGTGAATCTGGCCATAGTACCTCCTTATGCATGATTATAGCTGCGAAGGCAGAAGGACTTACAAGTATTTCCATCCTAAACACCTGTTCTTTGTGTTTATGATTGAGAATTCAAAGAAAAAGCATGTTGCTCAGTGGTGACCCACTAAGAATCAAAGCCTTTTTTTAGCCTTCCCTTCCCTTCCCTTCCCTTCCCTTCCCTTCCCTTTTTTCCTTTCTCTTCCCTTCCTCCTTCCCCTTTTTTCTTTTTTGATAGCTACCTGATTTTGCTAGCTGATACTTTTCAGACCATTAGCTTGTGACATATATATTCTAGCACAATTGGTGAGCTTTTAAAAGAAATGGAAGGGCCTCTTTAAAGCATAGAAATTTCTCCCTCCAGCAAGGTGATTGTTGTACACTGTCTCAACAAAAATGCTTCGCAATATTTTTAGCCTTTTGGGCTGAAAGCGGCAACATGGCAGCCACGTTTGCCACAAGAGATTGCCGAAGTCTCCAAAGGTTCATTGCAGTCTCTTTTGTTGTTGGTTCAAAAAATTGAGATGTCTTCTTAGAAGCCATTATGGTTTGTCATGTTAAGGAGCTACTGAGGAACGAGTGCTCAAGAATTACTTCAAGTGGTAGACTCAGGTCATTGTGTGCAGGGCTCTAAAAAGAAAGGCATATATATATAGGAGGCAATAACAACCCCTGAATAAGGTCAACAATCCATATTTTAAAGAACTCTAAATCCCTGTTTAAATAGTAAATTCCATTGCAGCTATTCACTCCACTGTTCTATACTTCCTTCAGTTCAAATTCATAAAAAAAGTATATAAAGTCAAAGCCAACAAGCCACCATTATGTCTATGGCCTCAGGGCATCAGCTTCTTACATCGTATGTAGTTCATTTGCTGCCAATGGAGTGCCTCATATTAAGGACAGTGATATCCCTGTGACCTAGAGGCAGGGTGTGTCTGCTGTGTTAATAATATCAACATTCAAACACTAATTTTTGGTGCTGGGAGACATAATTCCTTCTTGCTGTTCACAGTCAACTATCAAACTACAGAGTTGCTGTCACGATACAATCTACAAATGTGGAAAGATAATAAAGATACAAATTCAAAAATATTTCAAGCTAGGAATGTGCTCTGTAGAAATGGTCTTTCTCAGATTTACTAACCTCTGGTTAATACCTTGCTGCACATTGGACTTTTACTACTCAAAGCATCATAGACAATAATGCATGCTGTTGGATTTCCTCCACATGGTCATATAATTTTCTTATTCCCAATGTGAAATCCTTCTGTGGAATTAATCTTTTATAAGCATTAGTTTTTCTAACTCGTTGTCCTTTAACGATCTTTCTCTAAGCAAGATGTACCATTCAGTTGTTGTCTGTGTAGCGGTGCTCAGGTAACTTTCCTACAATTATTCCTGTCAACTTTAATTTCTCTAAAAAAGAACAGGTAGTGAGTAGTGAGAAATAATTGATATATGACAAATATCATAGTTCTGATTACAAACAGAACCTGAAAATATTCCCTGTGCCTCTCGTCTTTCTTGGTTTCTTCCCCAAAGGAAAAAAAAAAAAAAAAAGAAATAGTGTCGAAGAGATTACTCCCTCGGTATTTCTACCTGGACCAAATCCCATGAAATCTACACCAAGATGTATTTGGCTGTTGTTCAGATAAGCGTTTGTATTCTTAAATACTTACGTGAAGGGCATTTCTAAAACTTCTGAGGTTTGACCAGCATTAACACTGAATGCATGTGAGGATTATTGCTCAGAAGTGCAGACTCCAGAGAAATGACACTAACAGTTTTGTCACTGGCCTCAAATTTGTGTATGCAAAGTAGAAACAGACAGCTGTGCAGAATACTCTGTTGTAAGGGGGAAATGGCAGGAGATTTAGTGGGGAGGAACAGACTGCTGCAGTGGTACCTCTCTGGCTATGCTGTTCTCAGAGGTTTTGCTCTCTGTAAAAGAGAGCTTCTGTGGAATTTAATAAGAGAGGATTACTTTCTTTTTTTTTGTAAAGTTTTCAGGCCATATTGCAGAATATAACAGAAGATCTTATTCCTACCATATATTTTTGTAGATTGCTTCATAACCATATAGAAATACGTGAGTTGGCTGTTAAATTCTATCAGCCTGGTCCTTTTTGCACAACACAGCCACTGAAATCCCAGCAGCAATATAATTTGTCTTGAAATTTTCACTTCATTGTAGAAACAGTCCTTTGCTTGCGGGGGCGGGGGAGTATTTCTTATCCTATGTATGGTTTTTGCAGCTCTTGAAAAGGCAATGGTTTGGTCTGAGTGCCTGTAGGCAGCACATCACCCCATAAAGCCTACAGCCCCAGTACTCAGCGTAAGCAGAGGAGGACTGTGGTCGAGAAAGCAGAACTAGAAGTTGTTGGCTATTGTCTAATCTTCAGTATTTAAGTGTAGATAAAATATCTACCTTTTAAAGTCAAGTCTTTAGGAATATGCTGAATTTCTCCAGGGCTTTTCAGTTTGTTGTTGTTGTTTCTTTGTTATTTGGGGTTTCTATCCAAAAGCCAGTTGTAATCAGTAAAGAATGCCTGACCTTGAACAGCACTTTAGTCCTTACCCTTCCACTCTTGGTTGAAGCCTCAGGAAACATTCAGCAGATTGAGTGAGACATTTGACTGAGGATTTGTGCTGGCTGACCAATTCCAGACCAAGGATCCAAGAGTTTAGATTACTGACGGCTTTTTAAAAGGCTGTCAAATTATGCACCTAACATACAGGTGCAATAAAAGTACAGTGAAGCCTGCAAATGTTGGAAATATTTGCAGTGAAATTCTAACCTAACAACTGACACAATTTCTGCCCAAAGTTTAAATTCTTTGATTTCAGGATAGACTTTTCTAAGTTGCACTATTTTAGTTCAGTTGCACTAGTTTAGTTTCTGTTTTGAAACTTTCCCTGACAAGATCATGTCGAGGAAATGGTGATGGAGAGTAATCATATTCAAATTCTGCCTGTAAAATATTTGATTTAATTTACCTCTAAATTGCAATTGACATGTCTAGAGGTGGATGACATTCCTCCAAAAAAAGTTCATTAGCTGAAAATGCATCCAGGGAACCAAGAGTAGTTGCAAAATGAGATCAGATTCAATTAAGAACTGCAGCTTAAATTTTACAGCTTAATCTTTTATTGCATATTTTTTGAAACTTTGATTATTCTGAACTAAAGTCTTTTAATATGTGCATTTAAATGAGGGTTTGTTTGAAATTTATCTGGTAGAAAGAGAGAAATCTCACATAATTTGAAAATAAAAGAAATGCTTTGCATCAGCCAAAAGTTAATTATTGTTTATGTTCTTCTAGAAAGAACAGTTCTAGAAATGGTAGCCTTTCTGTATCCGGTCAGCCCAAAGTGATTTAGTTATTTTACAGTCACAGTATTTTGAAACCTTTTGACACTTCATTTGCAATCTTCTATAAAATTCAGACTATTTACATATTTGTGTTGTCTTTCTTGCAATCACTATTAAAGTAGTGGTGTATATATCACAATAGTGACATGAACCATTCAATGTGACCCCCTTGTCATTGAACTTGGTTTGATGTCTATAGTGATATCTAATAATTGCCATAAATAATTCTTGTATTGACTGTTTTCTTGCTTCTGTGATCTGGGTTACATTTTTGTTTCTCATTATTCAAGAGATTAACCTCCCATTTCCTCCTCTTCCTCCTTTCCCCCTTTCTCTTTTGTTTTCTTTCAAGATCACCTGGTGACATTTCTAAAGAATTAAACATATTTTTAATTGTTTCTTAAAAAAATAAGATGACCTATTAGTTTTGGAATGTTGCCTTTGTTAACAGTTTCTCTTTTTATCTGCTTCTTGTTGCAATTTTGTCTAATGCAAACAGTAATTTAGAGAGAAAAACATACAATAGGTAATTTGAGATAATTTGGGCATGGATTTCTTTGATGCTTCCAAACAGATAGGTACTACTTAGTTGTTCTCCATAATCCTCAGTGTCTAGGGCTGATCTGTTTTCTACCTAGACAAATTAGTTTTTCTTTCTGGGGGGAGACAATTTTCAGGCCTGCAAAGGAATTTGTAAACTGCAGCACTCCTCATTTAATTCATCAGATAAATTGAAGTGGGAACAAAGTGACTCAACACCGAGAACAGAAGCTGTGTAGATCAGACTTCCAGTCCAGTTCTGTAGTACAAAATGTTTCTAGTCATTCATTTGGGTTTCTGAACTTGTGATTGTGTCTGTCAACTCAATCTCTGACCTACTGAGGTTCATGAATCACTTGACCAGTTTGACCTCAATATAATATATTTTGCTCTCCACAACTACTTTCTTCTCAGAAGTTGCAGTTGCTTAAGGAGCACATGCATGTGAAAACAAGTGTTTCCCAACAAACATCACTGGGAAATGCCCCATTTCTTTCATATGCATCTATATATTAAAAAGTGCCACAATTACTGCTTAGAATTCTCCTGCTCTAAAAAGGAGAGGTGTTTTTTATTCAGAATTAAATTCAGAAATCTTTCTAATAATGTGGAATATTTCTGTCAGACCTGTTTTAAATAATCAAAGGGAGGAACTCTGCCAAGTTAACTTTGCTGCTGACTGAGCTTATTTATTTAATCAGTATTTTAAACAAATCTCATTTGGCTTGTTGGTTCCTTCCCCCTCCTCTCTCTTCCTTCTTCAAAGTGTTTTAGTTGGAGTATCTGCTGTCAGGGCACAAGAGTTCCTTGTGCTATTGATGCCTGGTAGATCTTAGTGGCGGTAACAAAACAAGTACAGGAATTTCAGTGTTGAAATTTCAGTTGATTCCACTGTAGTATCCAGGAGCACACCCATTCCCCTGGGATGGCAGCTTGCAGTCTTCTGGCAAGATATGATGAGAGGATGAGTCAGAGGAGATTGGGCAGAGAGGCTTATCCTCTGGTCTAACTCCTACTTCAGTTCACCACAGAAATCCCTTGAGTCCTACGGTACAATACTACTTTTCCAAATCTCTCCTTGAAGAGGAGAAATCCAGGGAGCCTAACGGAAAGCCCACCACATCAGTGGATTTTGCCCCTTTTTAATTTGTTGGTCTCTCTAATTTTTCCACTGAGACTGGCCTACTGCCATAATAAGCAGTCCTACAGTGACAGCAGCCTTGTGTTGCCTTTCACAGGCTCCTCAGAGCTAGTCCACAGCCCTCCTCGCAGGTCCTGGAGCTCCAGCATGGGGCATAGGGTGGCCAGAGCAGGTTCAGGGAGATATGTGGAAGACTGACATCAGAGGAAGAGACATAGGACATCTCCGTAGGAGGTAGATACTATGGTGAACTTTTACATGCAGTGAGGGAAAGGCCTGTATACTGAAAGCATGTGATGATGTGTTGGTAAAGTTGTTCGTGGAAGCTGCTTCCCAGCAACACAGAAGGTATCATGCAACCCAATGCTTGGTCATTTATAGATACTGGTATTTGTTGGAAGACAGTGGGCTGCTAAAGGTTGTTCTTGTGAAGAGTTCAGAGAGATTTGGAAGAGAAATAACAAACCGATCTTATTTCACATGATGATTTTCACATGAAGATGCGATCATTTTTTTAACAATCACTCCACAACTTAATCATTTCTTTGAGAGATTTACAAATCCAATTTACATAAGCAGTGCAAATGTGATGGTCTGAGAGTCTTTTTAATGAGGCAAATATGCTCATTTATGTTCAATTCATAAGAAAGGGGGGGGGAAAACAGAAACAATACCTTTTATTTGCCCATGGAATGTTTTTCACAGTAAAATGTTGAATGAAGGCCTTCAAGCTTTCTGAGTGAACCCTTGCCTTCCAGAGGCTTTCTGTTACTTCCTGCACTTCACTGAAGGAAAGAGTTTAAATTTAAAGAAAGGTGCAAACTGGGTCTCTCTTCATTAGAATCTGTTTATTCAATGGTGTCAATAATTAGAAAACTGCAATTAAAAAAAAAAAAGCAACATTTTTCATTCCATTGTCCTAGATTCAGACACTTAAAAAAAAAAAAGTGATAAGTAAACATGCATGGTTTAAATAGTCTTTCTAAAAATCAGAATTTTAAACAAGCTGATTTTGTTTCTGCCACTTATGATATTGTAAACATAGCAGTTGAGTAATCATTGAGAATGGTCATTATTTATCAGTATTTGCCAAACTGATAACAGATATTCCTTTTAATTAATTGCTTTAAGGAATTCCATATTGAAATGTTTGGATGCAGAATTTTCATTCAGTAGGTGAGACATGTGCCCATTATCTGGCTGAGTAGCATAAAATTCTGTGGTTCAGTCATTCCTTATTAGAAGATTTTTTCTGACAAGTATTTTCCTGAAGCATCATTTCATCATTAGTGCCACACTCTTGGTTGGCATTTCATCAGGAAGTGTCACTATCACAAGAAGGAATAAGACCCTGTCCTTCCACTGAAACATGAGCAAAATGGTGGATGAAAAGACCTGGAAGAAAATACACGTCAGCATGAATGAGGACTGCTAGAGAGGCATCAACCAGTGCCTCGACATAGTTAATACCATATTAAGCCCAGTGACAGCTACATTCAGTTCTGTGTTTTTGAGAGAATAAGCTGGACCTCTGCAGCGTGGAAGTCTGAGGCCAACCCTAATATTCTGTATTTGGTATTTTTGGAATTCCTGTTTGTGTGTTATGGAGGAAAGTGCAGACAATTTTCCAGAAAGTTATTATTGCTCATCAGTTTTTATTCCTCATGAATGAGGATGCTTCAGACCATAAACCTTTCACTGGTCTAGGCTAACTGTTGCCTCTTCTGGGCTTCCGGCCAGCATAATTTTATAAGGAGGAATTACACAACTTGATGAGAAAGAAGTAAATAGTCCTCTCTTAGCAGCTATTTGAAATAGCAGCTGTTTAAGGCTATTCGGCAATGGCAGATATTAGCAATATTACTGGGGAAACTGTAGGTGGTGTACCATATGCACGTATTGCCACACACTGTGCCCTATTTGTCTGATGCAAAACTCTCATTTACTGGCAAACATGATAGTGATATTTATAGTGGTCACTGTAAAGTATTTGGACAGATTCTGGTAACCTGTCCAGAGCCATCCGTACAGTATGGATATGGAGCATGGGTAAACAGATGAGTGTCTAGCCTTTAATATTTCAGACTCACCAGGTCCATAATGGTCACCATGTCCCTTATCGCCATGTCCCACATAGTATTGTAACAGATATGATGCTAATATGGAGAGAGCAGAGCATATGCAGTTTGTCTGCATGCACCCAGATCTGGGGCATGATGGCGTTGGAGGGCAAGGCAAGGGTCTGCATCATGAGAATGTGCTCAAATGTTAATGAGAAATGTGGCTGAAAGTAGCGTAAATGTGTTTGCTGGTCTCGCGTGCACACTGAGCGTTGTTAGGGCTCCAGTGAAAGAAATGCTTCAATTTATCCTTTCTGCAGCCTGATATTTCTTTACGTCAAAGACATTAAAATAAAAGGAGTTGTTCATGTTCCCATTTCTTCCCAGCCCTCTCTCCCTTGCTGAGACTTTGTCCCCAGGTCACACTGAGCCGAAATGTGGAATGGATATACTGAGCTCTGATCCAGGACATCCTGAGGACTGTTAGGTCTAGAAACTCCCTTATTGAGAAAGTTTGGATCCTCCTTTCTCAGGGGTTTATAAGTTGTTTTTGTTGTTGTTGTTGTTTTGTTTTTTTGTTTTGTTTTGTTTTTGTTTTTTTGTCAGTGCTCAGTAAATGAGATGTTAAAATGTCAACACCTTGATTTATAAAGAATCTCTTAAGTTATTTTTAAATTTTTTCAAAAGTTGTTAGAACTTATTTTTCTGTCCCTGTAGGGCTTGTACATATTATTTAAGTTGTCTTTACCAGCACAGGAATAGAAAAAGAGAGCAATAATAAATTTTACAAGTGTTCAAAAGAGAAAGGAAAATAAGAGAGTATTTTTTCTGGAAAATGCATTGCAGAAAAAAAAAATGTTTACGATGTTAAAGTTTTACTGGCTGTTTTTTGGGATGAACTGTATATCTTTCCATTAGTAAGTAATGCAACCTTCTGAAAATATAATATACTGAGAATGTTTAAGACTTAAGAAAAAACAATGTAAGTAGATCATACCTGATGATTTTCAGAGATATTTTATCTTTAGGTCAAAATTAGCAATGGTTGGGCTCCCCCTAAATTTGATACTTTGACATTTTAAACTTGCAGAAATAGCCATTTTTATTTTATTTTTATGAAATGAATGCATTTTTAAAAACTGGCCATGTGTCTTTGGCCTTAGTCTCCTGAATTATCTTTTGCTTGGGTACTAGTACATATTTTATTAAAACAACAGCTTTTTCAGTAAGTAAAGCATTTGCCCTAGCATCTGCTTAAAAGAATAATGAGAAAAATACACACATTTCTTAATGACACAAACATTTTTTTTGGCTACATTAGGTACAGCTTTCAGATCAGAAATGATTTTTGGCCTCTGGAAACTGGGGCCATCTCCTCGTAGACCGGTGAGCAGCTGCTGTTTTTTTGTTGCTCTTCCAGGAGTGCTGCCGGCTCGCTGCCTGCCCCTCACCAGCCTGCATGGGAGCCGGCCAAGCCCGGACACTTTCCTGACCTGGCTGAGCAGCCATCTGGAAGGGGGCAGATGCCGTTATTCAAAAGTACTTTGGTAGATGGCTCCAGGGGTGTTAAAAGCTCCCACCAGGAGCACAGACCCTGCTGTGCAGTTAGTGAAGCACGTGTCCTTGAAGTGAATGCTTCTGTCTCATGTCTCAGGCAGCGCACGGTCCGCATGACAAGCGGAGAGCAGTAACATGCCATGGGGTGGGAGGGTGCCACAGCCATTTTTCAGCTGCTCCCAAAGGGAGAGGAGCACCTTGAGGAGCAGGGGCCCTCCTCTCTCTCTTCTTCCCGCCTGGCCCTGACTGCTGTCTTTGAGCCTGAGGTAGAGCAGGAAATTTGAGCCCTGGCTCTGCTCAATCCCTGCCTTTCCTGCTGTACCTGTGGACACGTTTGCTTAATGGTGGTGGTGGTGGTGACAGTCGTTAACTGAACAGTGTTTTGACGTTGCCAAATTTTTTTGCACAGGTCACCATCTGCTTGGTGGTAAACAGCAGTCGAAAGGCTCTGTGTAGGCCATTAAGAAATTCTTTGGCTGTCCAGACCTCTAAAGTATTTTAAAAGCTCAAGCATTTTCTTGTTTTGGTTGGTCTTTTCTGCTTCACAGCCCACTGTTTGTTTCTTGTCTCATGGTAATGAATTAACTGTAAGCAGGAGTGACAGCCCAGGGAAGTGGCAGAGGCCTGGAGGCTCACAGGGTCTGGCCTTGGTAGGAAAGAAGAGACTGCTGCCTGAGAAGCTCTTGTGAAGTTGGCTTTAGGGTATTTACAAACTACCTGTCTGACCCAGAACAGCAGGATTTGGCCCTGTCATGTTATACTGTAAATGCATTGATCTCAGTGGAGTCATTGACTGATACTGGGGGCAACAAGAACTCCGTTTGGCCTAAGTGTTTTGGGGAGGTGACACTGTGTGGATCTGTTTCTCAGGGGTCTGTCAGGCAGGGGAGGGAGCCAAAGCGTCTGTGCTGCTTTGGGCCATCTGAGCTTCCCTGGAAAATTTTTGATTTCTGTATAAGTTGCATTCATTTTTATTTTTTTTTTTCATATTGGCATAGACTATGTTTAATGTCTTTTTTTTTTTTTTTTTTTCCTGTAGTAATAGTAAAAATCTGTTTTTCTTCCCTAACTATGTACAGGCTGGCATGGCTTTGACTTACGATCCAACAGCTGCTATACAGAATGGGTAAGAAATGCATGTTTTCTTATGCCTTTTTAAAAATTATTTTGAATGCCATCTTCTGTTTTCTCTTTTTGTGGTGAAACGTATTCAGAAGCAAATTTACTCAGTCATATTTTGTCTGAAACATGTAAAGCTATATTGTCAAGTTCTTCTTTTAGTTTCCCTTTTATTTTTGTGCCTTCTTGTTTGTAATATCCATTTGAATGGGAAGTTGTTTTTCCTAATAGTTTCCATCTCTATTTGGCAAATGCTAGTGGTTGTTTTTTTAATCTATCTCTGTCATGAAATGGAAACCAGTAAAGTTTCCCTTTACTGACTTTGCTTTTGTTAAAATGATCATTGAAAATTCTAGCATATTTTGGATAATAGAGCTGTTACTTAATCTGGGTCCTCTCTGCTGCCTGGATGGCTTCCACGGCATTGTCTGAATAGAAATGCCAAACAGGGAGAAAGCCTTACATTAGTGTGTAAGCAGATGGGATTTAGGGGTAGAATGTTGAACAACACTCTTCATTTCTCAACTGCCGATGCAAAGAATTGACACTTTTTTCAAATTTAGCAGAGAAGTTACATCATCATATTATTTATCTGCATGATTACATTTTCAATTATTTCATGAAGTAGAAAAACAGATCCTTGAGATCCAGCTATCCTTTCAGATAGATTAACAATAACTTGAAGAGAAGTAGGAGGTTCGCCCCTGAACTCTTTGACAGTCATTCTTTAATCAGAGACGTGTTTGATATGATTATCAAATTCTATGCATACTCCCATCTGCACTCTCCAGCTGAAGGGGAGAATGTATTAATATTGAGAATGGGTTTATTTGTTAAATGTTTGTTAGGGCACTGCTAGTTGAAGCATTCCAAAAAATAAAAAATAAAAATTGAAAACATTCACAGGATCTTTAAAAAAATCAATATTAATAGTTTGCATAATTGCCCTTTAAAAGCAGTATCATTGTAGGACTCATGATATTCTCATGTTGTGGATGAAGAAGCCAAGACAGAGCAACTCAGAAAAAAAGAGTTTTGTTTTTTTTTTCAGAGCTTTAATTTCAGAATTCTCTGGTTTTGCTTCTCTGTTCTGACCCCCCCAAACAAGTCTTTCTTCTCTATCGTCATTCTTTTCAGCTGGTAACTCATTATAGGCTATAAATAAAACCATCAGTAGTTTATAATCCACCAGTGTTTCATCCAGACAAATAGCTATTATTTCAAAGGAATTCCTGTATGTTGTTTGCATGAATGTTTTGGAAACTGTAATTTGAATGATCCTTTCAGATTAATATCATTTTACTTCAAGAATATTTTTCTAAAATTATGAAAGTTATTTCAGATTTGTGTATGCTCAGGTGTTCAGGATGCTCAGTGGTTTGGTCACTTAATTGTTTGAACATGCTGTCATTGGTCATTGGAAAAAGAAATAGTACCCAATGGAGAATTTCAGCTCATAGTTCTTTAAAAGTAATTTTATTTGTAAAGCATGAAAGAAACTACAGCATTGGATATCACTGTAAGAGTGACTATTAATTACTGCTTTGACATATCTCTTCTTTCTAGAGTGTCAAAATATTTTCAGTTTCATCAGGACAAAACCATCTTATTCAAAATGCTCTTCTGGTGAGATTTTATCTGACTGCATGCAGTGTCATGAGGAGAAGCTCTTACTATGTGGAAAACATTGATTTGTCCACCAAAAGTAACATAGCTGTTGTTCCATCCTCAGGTTGCATCTTTAAAATGCTGTCCCTGAGGATCACTAGGACCTTTTGGTGACATAGTTTCTTTTTAGCTCCCCAGACATTCACTTAGCAGTCACTATATATCCTGTAGTTATAAGTTTTTACTACTTTCATAAGCTGCTTTACTTGCGAGTACAATAAAAATCTAGCTCATGGGTTTTATTTTAGCTAAGTCTGGGAGCAACTCGATGCGTTGCTTGTAAAATGTGCAAATGTGGTTTGTTGCTCACAACACAGCAGATGGGATCATAGCAGGTGTGTGGCCATGGTAGAAGAGAGTTAAAGGTTCTCATACACTAGGAAGTGAAACAGGTCAACTTAAACGTCAGTGAAGGTGTGTTAGGCTAACATTGCTCTTCACAATGAGGACAGTCTGGAAGTGAACACAAGACTGATGCTTGCAGCCCCATTGTGTTGATGGTGTGCCCATTTTTACCCACCCATGTGTGGGTAAAGTGTTGCATGATACTTTGCAGTATGGTGGACCAAGTAGATAAGGATTGCACAGAGCAATCTGTAAGATGGAGACAACCTCCTTGTAACAGGCCTGTTTGGTGCAGTCTGGTTATGCAGGTGGTGTCTCTGCACCCAGCTCAGGACTTGTCGATGGGCTGTGATAAGCATGACTTGCTCAGTCCTTCAGGTGCCCACCAACACAGAGTTTAGTGGACCGAGGCTGCAGATGGGAAACATAGAGATACCTAAGGTAAGGCAAAGATTGAGGTTAGGTATGAGTTACCAATAAAACTAAAAAAGAAAAAAGAATGACTGCATGTTTATTAGAATCCTGTATAGGGTTGATAGATGTCTTTGGTGCATTTTGATGCATGTAAATTGCAAAATCCATGCAGGATATATAGAGAATGGAAGCCTATTGGAGAGATGTGTCTCTGCAGGTGTCACGAGGTGGTATTTAAAATTTCCAACTCCTTAAGAGGTTTGGATTATACTGGGTTTTGGTTTGGGGCATACCCAAACCTCAGGGAAAAATTTGTATTCTTACATGTTCTCCAGAAGAAAAGGCGGGTTCTCATTGCTCACAGCGTAGTACTATCACTTTTATTATAGTATAACTGCATATTTGCCTAGAAAATCTATGGCAGAAATAAAACAAAAGAGAGAGATAGAGGCTTTCACTAAAAATAGCAAAGGCTTTTTCCCCACAAAGGAATAGATAATTTCTTCTGAGTCTATTATGTTGTAAGGCTTGATTCTCCATTTCATTATATTGTTTTTATGCCCATGTAACTCTGTTTAAGGATCCAGTGGAGTTACATCAGCATAAAACTGGTGTAATGGAGTGGAGAGTCTGGCCCATAGTGTACCATAGCCTTGCAGTATGTGTTACTGAAGACATGGTAACCACACACTTCAGTAGATAAGCTCTTTTCCCCTGCCAATTGCTCCATGCCTTTTTTTCTTTTATAATCAGCCTTTTCTGAATTGCACTTAGAAAGGTATTCAGGTTTTATTTGGGGGAGCATTGTGCCTGTTGTAATATGCTATTGATTTTTCAATTTGTGGTATTAATATTGTTTTAGTAGTTTAATGCACTCATACAAAGAACAAAATAGAGCTCTTGTACTTGCACTGTAAAGATGCTCATTTAAAATGTTGCTGAGGCTTGAGTCCTCCTGGCTATTTGACTAAGATTGCGATGTACTGTATCAGTTTAATATCTGATATCTGGGGGACTATACTGTGCATTTGCAGGCCAATGGGCTCAATATTCAGATAGGTCTTTTTCATCTCAAACATCTGACTCTGTGGCTTATTGCAACAGAAAATTGCTGCTCTGATAACGCTTGGTAATACTCTTACATTATGTGAGCCCCAGGATACTATTTATGAATCTAACTTTTTCAGTACTGCCTGCAGGCACGAGGCATGAGCAAATGGTGTTTATTGCAGTGCAAATAGGGTCTTGCTCTTGTACAGATTCTGTGTGGAAGCTTGCACATTCCCCCATAGGATGGGAACCATATGGATTTTTTTTTTCTATTTTTTGGCAGGGAAATAGCGACCAGACGCTCCAGATAATGCAGTCCCCAAATGCGGAAGGAGGGTTGATGTAGGAGGGGAATGTGTGCTTTGTCTGTTAAGCAACAGACACTGTTCTTAAAGCATTGCCTATGTATGCCTGATGATGTACTGGGAATGTGGTTCTTCTAACATCTCATAAAAATATTTTCTTTTGAGCCCTTTATAAACCCCTCCTCATGAATGCCCAGGAATATCTTCTTGCCTCCTAGTGATCAGTTTTTCCTGTGCTTATAGAATCCAGGTGTACTGAAAAGGACTATTTTAAATGCAAATGCAATGTCCATTTTGCCTCTTCCCTCCCACCTGCCTTTCTATGCTTTTGCTTCTAGCAATACAGTTGCAGTTGAGGAGCAGGGACACTGGCTTACACCTGCAAAAAAAAAGCTGCATGGGCCAATACAAGAATGCAAACTACAGATGCAGAAAATACAGCTAAGCCTTTTGGAGAACTCTCCTTAGAGCTCACAGGTCAACTACCACAAGGCTTACAGCTCTCAAAGTACAGTACCAGATACTATACATTTCAGTGCAAGGAAGCATGGGGCCATAATTGAACAGTAGATCTAAAATGAGTCAAAGCTAGTATAATCCATATCTCCTTCCACTCCTCTTTCCAATGTGCATATTCCAATGACTGAGAGTCCTACATTCTCTTGGGCTTCCTTACAACATCCCTCTCCCACCTCATGTCACTTCTGCCTGAGCCTAAAGGATTTCTGATGCAACCCAAGCCCTGGAAGGATAAAAATCAAATACGTAAGGTCAGCAGTTGCAGATCTTGTTGGGGTGCTGTAGTGTTTAGCACAGAGCAGGCCACTCTTTCATTATTGCTCCTCTGGTCTTTTTTTGAGGTCCCCAGCATGTCACTCATGTCATTTGCATACTAGAATATTAGCCTGCTTGTATGTAAAGGGAATACAGGGAGATGCCTCCATGTCCCACGGGCGAGAGCATGTTGAACCCTCTTCGTGAGCAAGCCTTGCTGGGGCCATGTGTGGCTGCTGCTCTGTGGCAGGTTGAGCATCCCGTATCTGGGGGATACTTTGCTTGAACCTATCCTCACTATACAACTGTACTTCACATGTGGCAGAGAGCGCTTCGGAATACACTTGTTCAGTTCTTGCTCTGTTGAATTCCTTTAGGGAATATCCAAATCCTTTTTTTACATCCCTTCCGGCATGAATGATACTGTGACAGGAAGAAAAACCTTTGTCTCCATATATAAAGGATTCATGATTGCAAAATGTTTGACCTACCGCCTGTCACGGTGACTCGGATTGTTAAACTTGATTTATTATTATTTAAATTGAAATCTATGAACTGGATTTTCTCACATTGTCATTTGCCGTGTCAAATTTCGTTCCTTTCTCTTCTTTGATGCTCTGGTGCATGCATTTTCACAATATAGCTGAGTGTCCTGATAGTATGTTTTATTTGATGCCTATTTGAGAGCATTCCAAACTGCGACAGATAAATGGTATTGGCAGGGGTGTTGGAAGGGTTGTATTTTTCACATTGCTAGAGTGTATATTCTACAAACTTATGTACTATTCAGATAACTGCATCTCTAAGCTGAAAATGAAATGGTTAGCTGTCTGTCAAGTTCTTGGCTTAGCACACATTTTCTGTAAATGTGGTAGTATTTGCTTGGATTTATTGGAGAGTTTATTCCAAAGAGTCAGCATTACTACCGAATTGAAAGGTTTTTGTCCCCTGCACCCACCCTTTGTCTGGGTGGTTCATATGCGGTGTGAGCAGATCATCAGTGCCAGGCTGATGGATAGAATTAGAACAGACTGAAGAAAAATGTGTTGTTTTCTCTAAAGAGTGTTGGTTTTATACTGTCCTTTGCTTCAAGAGGTTTCTGTGTATTTCTATTAGACATTTAACCTACAGAGTAAAGTCTGTCATTCTTCTGCTGAACGTTTTCATTTGCAGCACAAAGCATTTCTTAGTTCATCCGCTTAACAACAGCATAGCCAAAGTGACTTCTGGTTAACCTTCATCTGGAAAGAAGACCCCTGTAACAGGACTTAAATGACATACGCATCATCCTAATGCCATAGATAAACCTGGCTAGTGCTGTAAAAATCCTCCCCCCACCAAATCTGTATGAACGTAATAGGGTGTACTTGATATAAGCAGAGAGATGTAAATGTTTCTAAGTTCCCGTAATAGAATATACACAAAATTGGGCAAAGGCACAGTTTTAAAATAGTCTCTGTGTGAGCATTGTAAGAACAGATAAATGTTCCTAAAATAGCAATATATTTCTATTAAACAAAAAATCACTCAGACGCCACCTGCTGCTTTTGGCATTTTAAAATCTTACTTGGAATAGAGAGAACAAATGATTGCTTCTCTGTCTCCCTCTCCCCTTCTAACTTCGAATGTTTCCACCCAACCTTCAGAGATGGCAGCCTGTTCTAACAAGCCTATTGGTTGGATGAACTCAGTGATTATTTGAGCCTGCATGCAGAATGAATGCATCCAGTCTGAACTAGAATGATTAGTACTAAATCCGGGATGCCAGGGCGATCAGGAAATAGAACACTTGTTTAAACACCAGTAATGATTTTTTTGTTGCATGGCTCTCATGGAAAGCCACTGTTGATTGCCTCAGTAAGGGGAGAAAGAACATAAAAAGGAAGGGAGTGTAATCCACTTCACTGTTACAGAGAGCATATATGCAAAATCTTCTGGTACTTGTAAGGTTGGTGCATGCTATATCTGCATGCGGTTTGAATTGGACCGGAGGACGTTGCACAGGAGTATGTTTCTCTCTCTCTTGAGGAGTCAAAAAAAGCACTTTTTTTGGTTTACAGTTAAAACTGAAAAAAAGGACAAATACCAAAATCTTTATGAGCACACAGATATTAAGTACTTACACAATACACCAGCAGTGATATTTTCCAAGTGATAATTTTATCAATAATCATTTACCCACAGGGAAATAGAATGAATATAACATTTATTATCATCAAGCAAGAGATAGTGAAACTTTTGTTTATAGCATGCAACAGTGGAAATAAAAACAACTAAATCTGAGATTTTCAGTGCTGCCTGGGGCATTTAGACTCATAATTTTTGATAAATTTCACCAGAAGGTAGGTTTTTAGCTCTCTATCTAGATGAATATGAAAATTTCAGCCAGAGTTTCTGTAACCATCCCTTAATAAAATAAATCAGGCATATACATGGAATGTGTTATTCTCAGCACTGAAGCATTAAGATATTAAAAGAAAACAGTACTGCATGTAAAAATGAAATCAGTTATCATTGTCTTCAATATCGTGTAAGAAATTTCCTTTCACTAGATAGCACTCTGGAAAATCAGCTGTCTTTGCATTTCAGATAATTACTTCTTGTGTTGTGAAGTTCTATATTTGTGCTAGTTGAAGTGAAAAAAATACGCTTTGTGTAAATATTCCTCCTCCTTTCCATTTTCAAGATCTACTCCGTGGAGCCATCACATCATCTCTATTGTGGTGTTGGAAATAGATGGACATAATTACCTGTGTAGACTCTTTTTGTCTTTGCCTGGGAGGCAGTGAATTAGTCAGTCAGAGCCTAGCAGTCAAAAGGTTCAAAAATCTCGCTTTTGTTCTTTGTTTGCAGATTTTATTCCTCACCGTACAGTATTCCAACAAACCGCATGATTCCACAGACATCAATCACACCATTCATTGCTGCTTCCCCTGTCTCTACATATCAGGTACGTCAGATTTGTGCTTGTCTACTATATTTCCCAGTTAATTATGTTTTGGATGTGGATGAAGGCAGAGTGGATACCACAGAAAACTATGTGAGTGCTTGTGCTCTTGAGTCACACTTTAAACAAAAGGCTTTTTAGTATTATTCAGGTATCATTTGGTTTAGGGTTTTGAGTGTTTCCTGCATTCTTAACACCAGCAATGTAACCACTGTAATTTTTTCTTATTTCAGTCAGCTTCTCAGTAAACAGCATTTTGCTTCATTTCCAGTCGACAACAGTAGACGCTTGTCATTCTTATTGAAATGTTTTGTCATTTTGGCTCCCTTTCATGAGCCAAATTTTTTTAAATGCTTTTTTTCTTTATAAGTTATGTTGACTGCATCATATTTTGACCTTTTGACCTCAGCTGTATTTGCTCCAGTAACAGCGTTCTTTAACAACACTCATTTTTATCCAATAATCCCTGACAAAGCAAGATATTTTAGGATAACTCTCCTCATGTCCTTCTTTAGTCTCCCACACATTTTGTCTTTCAGAATTTCTCTTTTCAACATATCCCTCACAGATCTCCACAGGAAAATTATTGCCATGTTCTGGCTTTCTGAGATGGAAGTCAAAACCAGGTTGTATAGTTTTATTATTAGCCATTCTCTGGGAACATATGTGAAGCTGGTCATTGGCCATACATTTTGCCATTTCAGTTAGAATCATAGAATCACAGAATATTCTGAGTTGGAAAGGACCCACAAGGATCATCGAGTCCAACTCCTGGGTCCACACAGGACCACCCAAAAATCAGACCATATGTCTGAGAGTATTGTCCAAACACTTCTTGAACTCTGGCAGGCTCAGGGTTGTGACCATTGCCTTGGGGAGCCTGTTCCAGTGCCTGACCACCCTCTCAGTGAACATCCTTCCTAACATCTAGCCTGAACCTCCCCTGTCACAGCTCCATGCCGTTCCCTCGGGTCCTGTCGCTGTCACCAGAGAGCAGAGATCAGCGCCTGCCCCTCCGCTGCCCTCGTGAGGAAGCTGCAGGCCGCCATGAGGCCTCCCCTCAGTCTCCTCTTCTCTGGGCTGAACAAACCAAGTGACTTCAGCCGCTCCTCATAAATCTTGCCCTCTCAACCCTTCACCATCCTTGTAGCCCTCCTTTGGACACTCTCTAATAGGTATATGTCCTTCTTACACTGTGGTGCCCAGAACTGCACACAGCACTTGAGGTGAGGCTGCACCAGCACAGAGCAGAGTGGGACAATCACTTCCCTTGACCAGCTAGCAGTTCCGTGCTTGATGCACCCTAGGACATGGTTGGCCCTTTTGGCTGCCAGGGCACACTGTTGACTCATATTCAACTTGCTGTCGACCAGAACCCCCAGTTCCCTTTCCACAGGGCTGCTCTCCAGCCTCTCATCCCCCACTCTATGCATATATCCAGGATTGCCCCAGTTATTTCTGTCCTATACCATCAATACTCTTCCAGTCCTGAGTCCTACCTGGGAAAAGCTACCCAAACTTGCAGAGCTGTGTGGTGGGCTGTTCTTAATGTTAAGATTGGTTTAGTGGTTTTTTGTTGTTGTTTTTTGTTTTGTTTTGTTTTGTTTTGTTTTGAGATGGTATTTTATTATCTACAAGTAATGCTATACATTTAGTTTGTTTTAAACTTGACCTTCAAAGATAAAGGATTCTTGTCATTTTCTTTGACTTTTGTGTAATTTAATTTTAGACAGCTATGTAACACTTGCCAAACAAAAGGTTGTTTGGTATGAATTCAGTAAATTTGCATTTACACCAAAAAACAGTGTTGGGTGGTTTTTTTTGTTTTTGTTTGGTTGGTTGGTTTTGTTTTGTTTTTTGTTTGGTTGTTTGTTTTTTTGTTTGTTTGTTAAAACCTAGATAATTCTCCATAGGTAGTTTATAGCTGAAGCCCAAAGACATTTGCCTAGGCACAGAGGAGGAACTGCAAGGATGGGAGCCATGAACAGCATAATCTCTTTTAGCTAGCAGGGATTCACAATAGGAAATTTTGCAGTAGGTGTGTGTTTGCATGTGTGTGCGCTGGTTTTGTTTCTAAAGATGTTACACTGAACTTGCTTTTCAACAAAAACTCTACTTTGGCTGACTTGAAGAAGTGTTGAAGCAAACAATTACACAGTTAATTCTCACCGCTTGCTTCATGGACAAAATCACAGGGTGTCTGGAGAACTGGGACCTTGTGGCTTTCTCCTACTCATCCTTGTTCATGCTCAGTCTGAGATGCCACACACCCATTCTGTGAGCTTGGGGATAGCCAGTGAGGTGCCTACTGATGGATGTAGCACAGGTATATTTTTGCGTACTTCCTATGTGTTGTGGTGCCAATACAAAAGAAAACTAGGATACAGAATTCTTGGAGTTGGCTCCGAGTTACGCTAGCAGGTGGGCCATCCATGCTTAGCAGAAGAGGCAGTTACGTCTCGAGATGGCACCACAAATGCACAAGAACTCTGTAATGCATGTAATTGTAATTGTCAGTAGAACTGATATATCCATGGAATCTGTTACATGTCAGTAGTAAGGCAAAACAACAAAGAAAGACTTCAGTGAGGCATACAGAGTTCTGGTGAGAATGGACCCCATGATGCCCGAGGTAAGAGCTGCTTCTGGGGGCAGGGACATCTTAAGCCAGCTTTGCCATGGAAGCTTTCAATCACAGTAAGCTTCAAAAGCTCTGAATTAGATCTGCAATTCTTACTGAAAATGGGATAAATCATTCTGGGATCTCTGAAAATGTTATACTTTTGCAAGTTTATATGGGTACTTCAGAAATAAACTTTGAACACTTTATGTCTGTTACACTGTCAGTTGGATGACATATTCATGACTATATTGATGGATGAAAGCAAACAATACAAATGAAAAAGTAGGACAACATGGAATATTGAAGAGTGCTTTATGAGATAAAACTGTGGATCATGGAGGTGGTGCAATCTCTCAGGCTTCTGACTTTGGTGGAAACGTTATCAAATGAAATTTGAAAGATTTTCCTTTGTCAGTAACTTTATGAAGCATAAAAGATTTTTGCATCGAGTTACATACCTTAAGTCTTTTACCAAAATTAGCTCTGTAGTTGCAATATAAATAGTACTTTCACATAAATCATTAGAGTTCTGTTTTAAACTTTTCTGTGCTAATTGAAAGTATTTGATATGCAGGTCCAGAGTACTTCATGGATGCCTCATCCGCCATATGTTATGCAACCAACAGTAAGTGGATACTTGCTAATATCCAGCTAAAAGTGCTTACACTGTAGCCTCACTCTGCTTGTCAGCCACATTAAAGTCCTAGGTCATGTAAGAACAGCCAGCTGCTCCCTTTGACAAAAGCCCTCTGCTGTAAAGATTCTGCTTCTTTAAGGAACACTATTTGATTTAGTGAAAAGGGGAGGATGGGTGATATATTATCTAATTGCCTTGATTATAAGAGCATAACTAGCTCTAAAGCATATCTTCTGAAGCTTTGGTTCAGGGACTGCAAGATAGCTACATTCCTGCATACTTTGAATTGCCAGGATCAACACATGTTAGCCCTCCCTTATATGCTTATCCATCAAAAAAGTCCTTTGTAGTTGTATATACTTTAAAGGATCCTCAATGCCTCAGTAATGCATTTCAAGTACTGAAAAAGAGTGAACCACAGCTGCCTTACAGAATCTCTGCCAAATCTGAATCTGCTTTATGATTTGACCAGTCAACTCTTTTTTTTTTTTTCTGAGTAAATTTTCATCAGTTTATAACTACTACTTAACACGGCATTAAACTTTTAGCACTGTTTGTTAGGAGCAATGCAGGTGAATTTCTGTTTACCTCAGAGAAGAGTTTTGATGCACTTTGCCTAAATATTAGTGATATACTGGAAGGAAAGAATCTCATAATAGATTAACATCTCCTGTTATTTTCTGGTGGGAGTTAGCTGTACAAAGGCATGGATATAATTACCCTACATATATCTGTTTAGTAGCTCAGGATTCTCATCCCACTTTGAACTCCCCTTCCACATCTAGCTGAAGTTTTTTCAGTTTTCTCTAACCAGGCAATGACCGTAGTGTGTGACTGACTGTCTCCAGGAAGCCCAATTCCCACCGCTGTGGTGCTGCACCTCTCTCCAGACCCTGGTGGAAGTTTCCATCTCAGAGGAGTAAAGCTACTGCTGTGCTCCTTGTAGGGAGACAAGCTGTATCGAGCAATCAGTTCTGTATTCTAATATTTGGATTTAATTGCAGACCACAAGAAATCTTAGAAGTGTGGATATATGTTATCAGACCTGTGGAAGCCAAAGGATCTCTGATCCTTGCAGAAATACTCCCTTAGGAAGAACCTAAGCACTTTACCAATCCTAGTTTTTGTTTATATGTGTGTTTCAGTATTATTTGACCATGTTCAGCAAAGCATTTTTCTGCAGTACTAGAAGCAGTGAGTATTTTGGTGTGGTAATTGGATGTATTTACCCCTTGGTAAAGGGCTGTGAAGAGAAAAATAATTTTTGTAGTGAGTGGCACCCTCAATATGCCAGGTTAAATTTGTGTTCATTGCCAGCCAGAGAGTTGTGTCAATGAAGGAATGTGTGCTTTTATGTAGAAAAGCACGGAGAGTGGATAAGAGGTTTAACTTTTCAGTTTCATTGTCATTGACATTGTGGGTTACCTCCATGTGCTGTCTGTAGCAATTCCAGTCTTTTCACTGAAAGGTTTTTCTGGTGTGTTTCCCAAAATTATGTTCTTAAATAAATGGACACGAGGCCTTTAGTATTGAAGAAGTATAAAAGCAAAAAGGCAGAACTACCATTTGCGAGATTTCATTCAGATCTGAATTCTTTATTAGAAATGTCTGAAAAATTGTCAGAGAATTACTACACAGCAGACTATCAGAATTAATGGCCTGTTTTGAAAGAAAGTGTGTCTATTGCAAGTTTGCTTTAGTTCCATGTGTAGTTATAGACTCTATTCTATGCAACTTCATAGCTTAAAAAAGTATGAAGAAAAGATTATGACAAAGTTGTCAGAATGTAAGACCCAATGAGTTGATGAAACTGGGAAATACCTAATTTGGTTAGCTTTTTGTTTCTTCTTGTAACTTAGTTTGCCCTATTATTATCTAAATTGCTACCACTTTACTTCACAGTATTTTATGAGATGATTGATTGTGGTGCATAATGTCCCACTGGAAAACAGTGCAGATAAATATTACATTCCCCTTGCCCCAGGAACCAGAACATTTTGTTAAGCCTGTATTATTCTTTCTGAATAAAGATGAACTCTTACAGAAAGCACAGTTTGAATTGCACAAATGCCGACAGTTAATTCTTCATTTTGATTATAAATATCCACTAAATTATGTTACAGGATGATTAGTTTTTCATTTCAGAAGGAAGCTCCTACTTGATACTTACGTATAATTTAACACCACGTAATGTCCCTTGTGACAGAAAAAGAGTCAGGCCCGTGCTGTAGAGGAGACAAAGGAGGTTTTTCATACAGCGTGCCGTGCACAGGCAGGACAGCTTGCTTCTGGGCTGGCAAGCTTGCCGACAGGAGGAAAGAGCTGTGCTGCGCAGTGTCACCACCCTGCCTCTGCCTGCCTCTTCTTTGCCTGCCCATCTCTGCTCATTTGTCACCTCTCTGTCCACTGTCATTTAAACACCCCGCTCCTCCTTTGCTGATATTCCCCCACAGTTGGCTGGCCTGCCAGAGATGTTGCTCATTTATTTCTCTTCATATATCAATTTCAGTCACATCTTCCTGATGTGTGCATTCTGTATCCGTTTACGTGGTGAATTCAAAAAACAACACTATGGTAAAAGATTATATCTCTGATTCCTTCTGTAGCTTTTCAACTATGACCAGATAAACCTCTGGCCCTAAATAGATAGCAATAACATATTACCTGGAAAATATGTGCAGATATTGCTTTCCTCTCCCCAGCCTTGTTTGTGTTACTTTTGTGATCTCCTTAAAAACAGACAATAACCAAAACGGCATTCTATGAGAAAAAAATGGTCAGAAATACTGGGAAAATTTTTCCCATGTCAGATGGGGCAGCCAAGGACTCTGGAAGGATAGCATAATTTACTCGTGATTTTCCCTGTAACTTTTAACCTTGATATAGTAGCTTGATGCCAAAGAGCAGCTGCAATTTAAAAAGGTGGGATTTTTGTTATCCTTAAATTTTGCTAGCTTTTTACTAAGAGCCATGGAAAATTAGTATCAAATAGCTTGAGGTAGCATTGTTGTTTCAGAATAACTAGTATTATGCTGGAATAGAAGGGTCACACCGCCCACATCTTTGTGCTTGCACAATCTTCAGGGTTTTGGAAAACAGGATTTCGGAATCATGTGAACATGATGAAAAATTTACCTTTAGGCTCATGTGTGACTCAGTTTCGAAAATGCATTCTTTGTCAATGGAGTTTTCACCATTTTATGACCATATTGGCTTTACCATGTCCAAGTAAGAATGCCTCACTTTTGTCAGTTTTGTTGCTTTTCCATGTGCCACGGTCCATCTTACTAGCTGTAATAGAAGACAAGCTGCAGAAGAGTTATAGCTATGTGGGGTTGGACTCATAATGGCATAACATTTAATCCACTGATCACAGTCTGCTCCGTTTAGTTAACTATAGCTTTCAAAGTACAGTGCGAGCTCATCCCCGCTTGAAAGAAGTCTTGTATTTCATTACTGCCTTAGGGTAAGGGTAGATGGATAGTGATGACAGAATCAAAACATAAATAGGATAAGAGTTATTCTGTGGATTTATAATATTTGCCATATTAGTGTGTTCTTCCTGCAGTCCCTGAAGATAATCTTATGGTTCAGGGAAAACTTTGAAAAACATGTTGTTTAAACACAATTCATGTATAGATAATCTTCATTATTAACAATGACATTTGTGTTGAACTTTTGATTCAAATCTTTATTACAAATCATGTGTACTCTTGCTCTCTAGAGGCAAATTTTGTTAGTGAACCAACAGAAATGCTCTACCCTAATACTGTATGTGCACACTGGTTTTACACGTATCCTCTTCTATTTTTCAGTAAAACTATGCCCCCACATGTTCTTGTCAGTCTTGAATGGTTTCTGCATAATAGCTGCAGAAGAAATATGCCAGTGGCAGCATGAAAGGTGCAAGCAGAGCAGCATATGGAAAAACCTACTATTGATAAAGTGCATTTGGGAGAACTTCTCTTCTGGACATTTCTCAAGGCCTTACGGCCCTTTTAGAAAGGTCAATGTCTTAACAAACGTCCTTATTATTTTTTTCCTGTCTTCCTTCCTCTAGCCCATGGCTGAATGTAGTCTGTCTTTCTTTAAAAGCAACAACAAAAATGTTTCTTATTTCATAAGCAGCGTAAAATCCCTGCTTTACTGAGAAGCTAGGCTGAGTAACAACTCCAGAATCTTGCCTTTTGATTGTTGTGCATGAACGTAGCATAAAAAGTACAAACTGTCCAACTGAAATATATCAGTTTTCATTTTCTCACTAGCGACTCTGTTGTTTTGGATAGTGCCCAAAATACCACAGCAGTTTCAGTGTTTTGATTCCTACGCTCTCGAACAAAGAAGTTCCTTGTGCTCCCTTCGGTGTCCCTCTCCCAGGGCTGCTTTCTTTACCTCGCGTTTGTTGCTCTACCTTTTTAGCAAATAGAGCCAGGAGTCCACCTTGCATTTGCGTGTATGAGTGTAAGGGAACAAAGTATGTCCTCTGCAGACAGCTGAGTCCTGCATCCAAGATGAAACGTGAGAGTTCAGCTAGATGGTATGAAAAGTAAACAGGAAATAATCCTTGGAAATTGGAATCTCCAGCTATTCTTTTAACTTTTAGCTGTGTGTTTTTAAGAGATCCTTTGAACATGAACTTACTTGAACTTTTAAGGCTAAAGAGTTTAGAGGTTGATATAACCTACCAAATACCAGTGCCAAAGTTCTGCTGAACAATTTTAATTCCAGTGTTTCCCGAGGCAGAAAATCAAGCACTGCCAATTCTATAACTCTGATAATCAAGACAGTAATTGGCAATGTTCCTTTGGGACAGGCAGGCTCGCATGAGGTCATTTCTGCCTGCCTCTTGCCCAGCACTGGCCTTATATAGAAGTTGTCTCTGCTACTAAATGGGTAATTTCAAACTCAGCTGAGCACACGCTTACCGACCCTCTCTAGTGCCAGGTGCTGTGGTGTTAAGGCAGGGCATCTGCCTGGGGAGGATGGACAAGCAATGCCTGTCACCCAAGCTCACGGCTCTGTAAAAGGAAATAGGTGTCAACAATTCACAGAATTCACAGAATTGTAGGGGTTGGAAGGGACCTCCAGAGATCATCGGGTCCAACCCCCCTGCCACAGCAGGTTCCCTATAGCAGGCTGCACAGGTAGGCGTCTAGACGGGTCTTGAATATCTCCAGGAAAGGAGACTCCACAACCTCCCTGGTCACATGTCATGCTCAAGTGTAGGGGCTTGTATGTCTGATTATTCAGCTCTTCTGGAATCACATCGAAGTCATTTGTTCTGCTGTTGTAGAAATTAAAATGAATTAATACGAATGGCAGAAAAAGCCGTATCCAAGTTGGATTTCCAACCCCTTTTGACACTCTGCTAGAGCCCCCTAGTGAAATTGGGTGTTTTTGTGATGGCAGAAAGACACACCACATATGGATTCACTTAGAAAACATGGACAGGAGAAACACAGGCGTTTCCAGTAGACAAGCCCTCGCATCTGAGGAACTCGTGTGTTGCTGTTTTATCTTAAAAAGGCATGAGAGTTCTAATAAAATTTTATCTTCCTTCAAGTATTCAACAGATAATATGAATACTAAATGGATAAACCATCAGTCTAAAATTTTTACGGGACGTTTACATTACTGGAAAAAACATATATATATTTAATAAAAATCTATAAATGTAAATGGAAAAGATATTTGGAAAAGAAGGCTGACACTAAATCTGAAAGGTACTCCAGAGATTTTGAAGCCAGGAATTTCTGGTTGAGATATATAGTGGTTATGGAATATTGATTTATTTTTAACAGAAAAGATGCAACCTTAACTGTCAACCTTCATTGTCAAGAAAAAATCTTAACACGACAACTGTTTAAAAGCAGTAAGGTTTATCAAAGGGAGCTATTTTTTAAAAGATAGTTATTAATCAATAGACATTAGAGTACCTTCTGTGGAAGAATGTAGTGCGTTTTTAAAAAAATCAATGTCTAATTTTGTACAAAGCCTGCAGCCTGTTTTAACTTTTCCAACTTCATGTACATTTACTAAGACTGAAAATCACTAATACTTTATTTATTTCATATAATACAGGTACTGCGTATGTCTCTGGTTGTGTGTAGATTTGCATTTACACAAGGTTTTGAATTTACATTAAGTCAAAAACCTGAACATAGACTGTAAGGTTCATATATCGGGTTTGCCATTTTAAGCAAAAATTCCTGATTTGGTGAGCACTCATCGTGTTAGTTATTGTCCAGGTGGTAGATTAATAAGTAGGCAGAATGTGATAGGATCAGTAAAGAGTGATGGACTGCATAAGCACATGGTATTAATTATAGTCCAAGAGTTAGATTAATGAGTGTGCAGAAAGTAATGGGCTCAGCAGAGTGTTGAATTAGGTAAGCATGTGATATAAATTTGTCAGATGATTTCTCAGTTTAGCTCACCATCAAATAATTTGCCATGTGTATTGCATTACGGTTATGTATGCATATGTGTTCTGTGAACTAGAGAGGCATGTGATACATGTATATTACATTCCTCTCAAATTTATCCTCCATCATGGACCATCTCATTTTTTTCCAGTGATGTCCGTTGTCTTGCAGTTGATGCTACTATTTCAAATTCTGCAGTGAGAGCTTTGCTACTCCTGATTAAGCAAATGTAGGTTTGTGTCTGATATTCATGTAGTAAGCAGGACACAAGCCCACTTGCAACACAGATGGTTGTATACTGCAGTTGCCGAATATGCATGTTCTGTGAGAGTAGAAAGGAAAGGCAGAAATTTTTATCTGCCACAGGCAGCAAAAAGCTTTGAAAAAGCTCTGTGCTCTGGCAGCACAGAGGTTTCACACTTCTTGGTGACAAGGCTGGGAGTAATCTACTGTTGGTGTCTGTTGCACATGGTGGTGGGTCTCTTTCCCATGGTGGAGACAAGGTTCTTGTTTCCATAGTGCAGATAAGGATAGAGGATGTTGCTGCAGAATAGTTCTTCAGCAGAAAGGGACCTGGATCTCCTCTGGCCTTTCCAAACCCCATCCCTGCACCGCAGAAAATCAGCATTGCCTTTGCAGATGAGGCACTGGGCAGCTTTGGAGAAGAGAGCATCCGTCTGAACCCAGAAGAGCAGTGTTGAGGAGCAGCTGTGTTATACAACAAGGGTAGTGCTGGGGCAGCACTGTAACTATGATGACTCCAAAATAAGAATTATAAGGACTGCCACAAGTTGTATAGGTTGTATATGTGAATTCCTGCTAGTAAAGGATCGAGTCAAGTTGTAGGCTTTCAATAAAATGTCTTTTCATATACGACTGGAAAGGAAGGGGTCATGTAAGAATCAAGGTGTAAACTGCAAATTATTGTAATTATTTTAAGTATGCTATTCATACAGCTTTTTGTTGCAGAGGATTCCACTGTTATTGGAAGCAAATTCCAAAATGGAAATCATGAATATTTGTTCATTTATAAGCGTAGTATATAGCAATATTCATTCTTGCTGGAGCTCCTTTTTGACCTGAGTCTTGTTTTCCTTGCACTGGTTTCAGAGGATGTGCATAGACTTAGAGCACTTAGTAATAAATAGTTTTTCTTCTGCCACTGATCTGGTGCACGACCTTGGAGAAAACATCTTTCTTCTCAGCCTCAGTTTCTCATTCGTCTTTTTTTTTTTAATCCCATCTATTTAGATTATAAAACTGTCACACCACTAAATAGTTTTTACTGAATGCTTGTGAAATGTCTGGTGGAACAAGGGCATCTAAACACAGCCTCACAATTATATTATTAACATTTAGAGTTGTCTTGTTAAATATTAAAATAAATAAATAAATAAATAAATAAAAATAAAGCTGTCCTAGCTACAAAAAGAAATGTTGGGTCTAATTTTTATGGGTATAAATCAAGAGTTAACTTCACTTAAGAAAATTGAGTTACATAGGTATGAAATAGTGAGAATGAGAAGAGAATCATGCCTGCAGCAAAAAGTTGATGAAGGAGACTCTGGCACCCTCCTAATTCTTAGAACAAAGTGCTACCATAAATTACTATTATGTTATGCAAGTGTATTCAAGGACCAATTTACATAAGTAGGGGAAATCAGCTAATGTATATATTACTTATGATTACATCATGATTATCTAGCACAGGAGTTGTGTAAAAAATTATAATATTGTCCTTTAATGAGTTAGTGACCAGTTTATACGACTCAGGATTCCTGCTACATCCAGGAACCGTGCTATATAATCCCTTCCAAAACCTGATTAAATAGTTTGATTTTTTGCCTCTTGCTAATCCTATCAGGAGGCTTGTTTCAGAACACCTTTGCTCTGAGGCTTAGAACTGCATTTTTAATTTCCAAACAAAAGGTACTTTTGGTCATTTTACATCCATCTGTTCTTGGTCAAACATTCTCCCCTACCTTCAGTAAATCTTCCCTCTTCTGGATGTTCACCACATTAATTTATAGACAAAAATCTTACTGCATCTTCATTTGCTAAGCTAATTATGCTAACATCACTATGCATTTGCAATAACTTAGCAGTTTTGTACTTCTGGCTGTCACGTTGAACCTTCTTTGGATCTGTTCCACTTTGAATTCATTTTTCTGGGACAGCCAATGTTCACAGTATTCTAACCCTTTGTACAACAACATTAATACGTTCTTCTCTTCACTGGGAGGACTTTGCTGCATTATAAAATAACATCTTTTTCCCTTGTGCATATGACCCTGGTAATGCAGACATCCTGTAATTCTCTGTTATACCCAGGTTTTCTTCTTTTTGCAGTTTTCCAGCAAATGCATGTGTGTTCTAAAGGAAACCATTTATTAGCCTAATTATCTTCATGAATTTGCACCTTGCTCAGTTCTTCCTGTATGGTAGTTTGATCTGCCACTTTATTGACAGTGCCTCACAGCCTCGTCATTTCCCCAAATCTTATTATTCAAGAGCATTATTAAAAATATTGGAAGAGAAAAAAATGTATGGAGATTTTAGTGACCCTACCACTGAAGCACTATAGCTTGTCTTTCAGCACAACCTGTTGTCATATCCTCTGTAGTTAATTCTTTATCATCCGCAAAGTTTAGTAATTGCTGGTGTAGCGCTACCTGAAATACTTTATTGACCTTCAGAGAGCTTAGATCTTCTGCATGTCCTTTGTCTAGAAAATAGGTCATTTTATTTTAAAAAATGAGGTTAGCTAGCTCTATCTTTGGTTTATCTATGTTCCATCTTCATTAATATCCTTTAACCCTTGTCCCTGGACCTGTAATTATACGTGCCGGTCCTTCCATTATACTCCACTAGAGCAAATCCAGTCCTGGTTCCTTGTTTCACTTGCACCCACACCATGAGTTCATTGACTTCCTTGGGTTTTTCATCTCCTTTGTCTGTAATCATCCCTCTGCCCAAACTTTCATTCCCAGAAAGCTGCCTTTGCCACTGCTGTCTGATGACTCGTGCAGGAAATGGAGGCAATGTCCTTATCCTGTTGGGGTTTCTTCTGAATTACCTTTAATCTGTACCCCATCCTCACTGAATAGGGAGCCTGTCTCTGGGTTCTGTCCTTGTGTTTCATTTCTCTGTTTGAGAAGTCTGTTGTTAGATGTTTGAATATCATTTGCCAGCTCTCAGAGAGGTTTTTAGCAAATCTTATTTCTGGCCTGTAAGATGTAGCTTTTTTTGTCTTTTTTTTTTTTTTCCATGTTCATTCCTGATATGCTTACTGAGGTGTCTGAGTAAGTGGTTGACTAATTAACACCTCCTCGACCGTAACTGGTGAGACATCTTAATAACATAATTATTTTTAAATTCTTTTTCCAGAGGAAGTTCTACCAGTTTTTTTATATCAATGTATAAATGTACACTGTGATTTGACATCCTCGAAGTTAGAAACTTCCAAGATATCATAAGTAATAGCTCATTATTGAATATAATCTAACAGTATTTGCCATTCATTTTTTATTCTATTAGATGAAATGCTTTCTTTTCTGATCAAATGTCTTTATAAAGAATGTAATATTGACCTAAGCTTTGCAGTACAGAGACAAATCTAGATCCAATCATGTGTATCTTTCCTAAACTGATTTCACTCCTACAGAAGTTAAGCAGACTGATCATTTAATTACAGTTTTCAGGTTGTAACCTTGTGGCCTTGTTTTCTTCTCAAACTGGTGTAAATTAGGAATAAGTCTTTTCTAAGTCCATGCATTCAACAGTGTGTGTCAAAAAGCTTCTTGTTAAGAATCAGTGATATCTGCAACATTGTTGAGAGTATAGTTTCAACCTCTTTTTCTTACGTGATTGCTAGAACAAATAGTGAAATATAATAGTATAAACACTGAACATTCCTTGACTGCTTCATAGTAGATTGATGAAAATGAGTTGTGCAACACAGTGATATATCAACAGAGTCAGAAGAATTTTGAAAGAGTGCTGAGTGAAACCACTGAATGATTGTTTTTTGGACTACCTGCCAAAGAGAGATGCACTTCCAGCATGGTAGGCTTTCTTATCAAATGGCCTGTTGTTAAAAGGAAAGTGGAAATCACCGGTTGAAATTTCACTTCTCACTGTGGTTTAAATGCAATTTGTTATTCTTTATTACTGACTACAGCCTTGAATGTACCTAGTTAAAGGATGTCTGCTGACAGCCTTCCCACTCCCAGCCTTTTAAATAAGTTACCTGGGAGTTTTTGTAACATCACTGCAGGCCTTGTTGCCCAGGAGAAACCCTGTCTCTTAACATCCCAAATTGCAGGTGTAGCCCTTCACCACTGTGCTTTTCAGAGCGAGCCAATGAGTGGAAAATATATTTTTTTCTACACACCACACACACATCCCAGATTGGGAAGAAAATTGGGTTCCTCGTTATCGGATGTCTACTTCTGCATCCTAAAAAGCTGTAACACTCAGAAAAAAGCAAGTGCAGAATCCTCATCCAGAGCTTGGTCCAGGATAACTTGGATGATTTCTTCAGCTCAAAGCTGAGGGTCACAGGGCTGACACCCTGCTACTGATCTCAGTGATGGGACAAGAGGGTTGCTTATGATTCACACAGCAAACAGCCTGCTTTCAAACAGCCTTTGTAGTTTTCCAGTACGACAATCTGTAAATCATTATGCACCCCCTCTTTGCCCAATCCACACAGGATGTGAGTCTGTGTCAGCTCCCAGCTTGATAGCCTTCCTCTTTAGTGCGATCAATAAAAAACTCCTGCTTGCAGCTTTGGAAATTACTAGTCTATTGCCTGCCCCTAGCCAAGAGGGTGGGCGTCACATTTGCAGATGTCCCACATCTGACGGGGTTGGGGCTAGAGGCATATTTCCCGATGGCAGGTAGTGGTAGAAACCTGCTGTGGTAGAGCTGGTCCATCTATGCTGCTGTGACTGCTCCTGGCTAGCCCTGGTTCCAGTGGGCTGGGAGTGCTGATGGTGTTTTGGGAAGAGCATGATTATATGCACTCCATCACTGACATTTCTTCCTGCTGGAAGGCCATGTCATTTCTGTGGAAAGGGGAGGATTGCTCTAGGTGTACTTCTTTTGAATGGGAATAGTGTTTGAGGCAATGAGGGTGTCCTGGTGCTTGTCACAGGTCTTACTCCAGGGAGAGGAGGGGGTGGACATTTGTCAGGAGGAGTTTTAGTGTTTCTGATAGACGGGCAGATGCAGTGCCATTTCTCCCCGATTCACATCTGTGGAAGTAACAAAGCTGTATTAGCTCCCTCGCTAACTCCCGCTCCAAGTTCAACCAGCAAAGCCCCTTGTCATGATAGCTAAGGCTGCAACAGGCCACATCTTCCTCCCAGTAACAGCACTGGAACAAGGATTTGAAGGGAAAGACTTGTGCAGTAACCCCTGCTTTCATGCTGCCTTCTGCAGACAGTGGCTCCCAGTTCACATGCCTTAACCTTCACTTGATAGCTGATGTGATAACATTTCAGCCAAAATCTTCACAGGTGCTCAACACGTTGGTGACATTGATTTAAATGGGAGGTGACTATGGGGCCAATTTTAGTCAGTGCTTAGGGCAGGGAGATGGGGTGGGGTGGGGGAAATGGTCCTGGAAAGGTAGCCTTGGTTCTGTTGCTGCTACCAAGAGGGAGTTTGGGCTTAGTGCCCAGATTTGGACTCACAACAGCAAACCTACTTCTAATCTATACCAGTGTTCATGGTACAGGCAGGTGCAATTCTCCTGGAGTAGCTCTCAGGCCCTCTGTATTAGTTTTATCCCTTTCTTCTTTGTTTTGCCTCCACTTTCCAAGGTAGTAAATCCAGACCATTTATCCATTGGTGACAAAATGCAATTTTGGCTGTAACACTGAGAAGCCTTTTGCAGGGACCCTGTAGGTGATGTGCGCATCTTTGAGCTTCTGGGCTTTGTACTTTAGTAAGCACAGATGTTTCCCCTGGGATAATATAAATAAAATAATATATTTAAGTGTCACTCATTCCGAATATTGCAGGTGATTTTGCTATAAGCCAAATGAGCTTATTGTAAAGATTTTGCAATAGAGCTTGGGGAGTTTTAGGTACCATAATCTAAGAGAACTCACTATCATGGGGTCTAGATGTTCAGTGGTGATCATGGGGTCTAGATGTTCAGTGGTGATCATTTGTCATTCTTCCTGGCATTTTACATGCCATTCAAATCTCTCTTCCAGTTAAATGTCAGTGGTATAGGTCATGGCTTTGAGAGTATGGCCTCCGGTGCTTAACCATGTTCTGTAGTTAATATCGTCCAGATTTGCACCGTTCTGAGAGAAACAATAGGGAATGCATACCTCTGTAGCTGCTATCTCTGTGATGATGATATGTGCTTGTCTCCCCAGTATGCCAATGTACTCGAATCCTCTCTGAGCCTCCTTTCATCATTTTGTTCAACAGACAAGTAAAGGAGTAAGTAGGAGCATGCTGTGAGTGCTGTTGTGTCAAGTGGTATAAGACTGTGCCTTGCTCTTTCTTTTCATCTTCTTGGCCAAGCTGGGACAATATGTAACCTGGTATTATGCCACATTAATTCTTCTCATGGAAGAAAAGGCTATATTAACTCTTTTGTGCTGGTAAAATTCTTGTGGATAAATAGAAGTGGTGAAAGTCTTTGAAGTTAATAATTCCAATATCCAGTCTAAGTCCTAGGCATGTCATAGGCATTGTTTTCATATGCTATATGTTCTAAAGGACAATAATTTTTCTCAAATGTGGTGGTTTCCCTCTGAGAAGTATTTTCTCTATTCCAAAGAATGCTGTCTATCATTATGACATGCTCCAAAGTGGGAGCCCAAGCCAAGCAACAACAGAATAGTCAGAAGGTTAGAATGTGTGGCAGACAAAAACTTAAAAGTCCTAAAAAAGTCTTCTGACAGGCACCCATTTTTACCCTAGATATCCTTGGTTAATTAGTGCTGTGAAGTCATTGCACATTAATGTGAAATTGTTTAGCTTCCCTGTGAGCAAGTCCATTTGCCAACCTTTGACTTAGGAACTACAGTAAATGTCATGGGTTGCAGCGAGCTTATCGAGCCTTTTGCTGTGATTTGGTTAGACCTTGAAGCAGCTGGCCCATAGGTATACCTGGATGGCAAGTCTGAAGCAAGTAACTCTGATCAGAAGTGAAAAGATGAATCATCATCTCTAAAATATAGGATGGTTGCCAGCAAGTTTTAAAATCTTCTCTGCAGAGTTAAGGGACTTGGAATGCAACTTTCTAAAACTGATGAATCAGTTCTGATGATTGATACAAGGCTCTAATTTTCCTGAAGGTTTTCAAAGGCTTTTGAAATGATTCTGAAATATTCCAATAATTGGTGTTGTACGATATTAAAAATCCTGCCAAGCTGCCTAATTAAATGCAGCCATAGTTGCTTCTCAGAACTGAAATTAACTCCTTGGTTTGACATATTGTGAGCCCTCTTATACAGGTGGATAATTCAAGCTCCACAAGGAGTTTTGGTCACCTAGTTTCCCAGTTCAGTGGGTCTGCAATTGAATCATTTCCTCTTAATGGGTGACTTGACTAAGTGGTTTGAAAGTAATTAGCAAACCCAGTGGATCTGATATTGAAGTGTATGATCAGGGTCTTATCAGGAACTACTTATTTCCTGTGGGAAGCTGTGGTCGACTTCTCAATAAATTCAGAGCACAACTTGTTGTTCCTTCTTCTAAGGAAGTTAATCAAGGAATGGTTGCACCATCCCAGACATGTTTTGACTTGTGATGAAGTGATCCCAGCTGATTTTAAAGGCATTTTCGGAAAGTCTATTCTTTATTAGTATTGGATATTTTATTTGGTCACTTTCAAGAAGGCTGTAATTGACTTCTTACAGATGCAGACTATTTTTTATCCATTAATACATTTTAATCTAGGTGCACAGCTATTAATGGGATATGCTTCCACTCCAGAGCAATTCAGATTGATTTTGTTTCTACTTCAGAAATATATTATAGTAGACCCACAGTATATAAAAGTGCTCAGTGTGTTGAGATGAACTGGCCTCACGGTATATGCAGCTTCTAATGGGAGCTCAGTACATTCAGGGAAGTGGTGATTGATTGCCTGGTGCTCGGGCTAATTGACATGGCACTGAGTTAGTCAGAAGCTCTCAGCTCCGTCAAAATCACACATGACATTGCTCCAGTGCTTCTTAATATTGTCTGGGTAGTTCATACAATAAAAACAGCATGTTGTGGAGGAGACTTCCAGAGCTGAGTGAATCTTCCTTCAGCATCAGTTACATTCTTTCCAGAAAGGCTTCCTGCCTGGAGTAGCATTACTCCTCCGCTGGAAATTTTTTAAAAGGATGTTCTCAGGTCTGTTTATTTTTTATGGGCTTGGATGCGGTCACTGAGATCCTGTGAGATCAGAAGAATGGAATGAAAGTGGCCACAGATGACACTTGAGCTATTTCCACAGCTGGATGCACACCAGCCAGAGTAGGAGGTCCTCTGCAGATGAATTAGTTCGTTGAAGTACATGATACAAAACATCTGTTACAATGAGAACAAACAAAAACAATGTGCCTTTGAAGACTGCGATTCGTTGGGAGCTGCTTGCAAGGGTGCTGAATGAGGCAGTTGTCAGCAAGGAAACATTTTCAGGCTTGCCCTTGCGTGAACTAAAGCAAAACTACACAGTAAAACTACCTACATTCAATCAAGCAAAAGACCTGCTTTTCCCAAATGTTGTTAGTCTGATTCCTGATACAGCAACGGGGAGGGAGAGAGTCCTTCTGTACCAAATGTTTTTTATACCCTAAACCACTTTTAATACAATGGTATAATTCCAGCTGAGTGGCTGTAAAAACTTAGAAGCTACATTGGTACAATAACTGTTATTCTGTCAGTCGTTCCCCACACTGCTTTATTGCCAGCTGTCTTGAAGTGCAATAGACGTTTTTCATTGTCGTTGCCACCTGATGACAAATAAAACCTTCAAAATGTTTTTGCTCTGAGGAGTAGCTCACAGCTCCTAGCTGTGGACCTTCCATGTCACCTTAATGAGCAGAAGTGATCCAAACATTCCCACCCCATTTTACTCTTAAGAGGCAATTCCTTTTGGCTGCCTTTTATTTTTTCTCACATCTGAACTGATAAGAAAGTAGGAACACTAGATATTTCTGGACTAAACAAGCATGATGTATGTATAAATGTTGAAGACAGATCAATGAAAAACAGCTGTTTATTGGTTTTCACAGGTCAGTATTCTTGTAGACAGTTTAATGAAAATGCAGTAGGGCTAACACAGTATTTTAGCCATGGTAAGTATGAATTGGATGCAGGTATATACCAAAACACCCTTTCCTCCTTTTTCCTAAAGCAAACATACTAAGTAGGACACAGGTTTGATAGATGGGGACCATGTCCTATATGCATAGTAAGGAAAGACTGCACTACCAAAATGTGCTCCCAAAGAGGGTTTGTGCCCAGTCTGTGTGCACATAAGGTGGGCAATAGCAGTAAAAGAAATAAATAGAAATTAATCCTTTAGATCAAGTAGTAGAGATCATATGTGATTTTGGACCTGGAAGTCCTTTAGTTCTCTCCCAGCTGCTGGCCTGCTGTGTCTGCACAAGGCAGCACATTTTTGTAAAGGCTCAATGTATGAAACAGGAGCTCCCGTGGGTCTTGGAGTGAGCCTGTTGGGAGAATGCAGCTTTCGCTGGCTGTACATCTGTGATCAAGTGGTGGGTGTCAGGAGAGGTGGGAAGCTGCTGAGGAAGCAAAGCTAAGATTTTTGTTCAGTTCAGTTGATTCTAGTTTATGCTTTCCTGATGAGCAGGGTGTCTGATTGTATACGTCGTCATAGTTTATTATAGCTGTACAAGACAATTATGTTAATCTTACTTTTATTTCCTAATATTCTTTGATCTCAGACACATCAAAGATGTAAAATTTTAGTCTTGTTGGTAATTAGCTAGAAAGCAAATATGTTGTCTGTCAGTACAGAGGATACAAAGCACAAGAAATTGTCCTGGGGGAGTCTAGATTCTAGTCTAATTTTTTTCTCCTCATCAGATTTTTATTTCCCTTTCATCAGTTGCCTGAGCCATTAAATAAATGTACTGGAAGTAAACTTTGCCATTGTGAAATTCATTCAGCTTTTTAAACCACCTAGTCACTCAGTATGGATCCTCAACTGAGGAAAAGCAGTTTGGTACATCAAACAAAAACGTACATCAATGTTTCCCAAACTTGCAACAACCCCCTTGCAGTCTGTATTGACAAAGGTTTCACGCTTGCTTGCTGTTAGTTTATGCAGACCAGGGCTAATGCTGTGCACAGTTCTGATTTGATTCAACCATTATAGTCCAAAGGCTTTGATTCCTAACTTGTGATTAGTGCTCTGGTCAAGAACGGCAAATGACTGTATGCTAAATTATTTGGATTGCAGTTGCTCTTCAAAGCTGTCTTTCTGGAAGGAGAAAACGCACAGGGATTATTTTACAATTTCTGCAGTGAATCTCTGCATCAGTACTTTATGCCTACAGCTGGTGGATTTACACATTGCAATTTATTCTGGGGATTGACCCCTCCCCCCTTTTTTGTTCATGAATTGCAAAGAGATCATTATCTTCATAAATTTGTTTACTGTCCAAAACTTTCATATGAATAATTTATGGCAACATTTCAGCCTAAAGATTGTTCTCCAGTTGCATAACAAGTATTTATTAGATGGTTTCATACTGGAAGTTGTTATTAGACTTGCTGCCTTCCTGTTCCCAGGTTGGTTGTCCTTATCTTTATTAATTACTTCAGCTTCTAGACAAGATGACTGCCTTGCCATAAAATAAGGCTTTCCTTCTTGGTTAAACAAGTCTGCAGGCAGCCATAGGCTGCCTGTATGGTAAGCACTGCAGAAAATAAAGATAACCCAAAATTTAAAATTGGGTTGTTGAATAAAAAAAAAAAAATCACCTAATTGTGGTCTAAATCTGAAAACAAGAGCAAAATTATCTCTGCCTGGGATAATTAATTAATGACAATCTGCCTGTGGTTTAAAGTCTATTGGATATCTATATCGCAATGTACAGTTCGGCTTCATTTCTGAGGAATAAAACAGCGTGAAATCCTGGTAGCATTCAAGTCAGTGACAAAACTGTAATTGATTTCAGTAGGACCAAGATTTCAGGCCAAATATTTCAAATTCACTAAGCTAAAATCTGTATGTTGCTGTGATCGTTGGGTTATGGAGGTTTTAACCATTGAAATTGCAAATGGCTCCTGCTAAAAATTTGTCTTCATCTAATTCCAATTTCAAGCATGTGCATTTATGCACTATTTCTCTGGATTTATAATCCCTTACAGTGACACAGGGCTGAAACACCACTGAACGGGGTCTTTCATGATACCGCAGTTCCTAGATAGTAGAAATAGTACAAGAAATACCACAATAAATACTACAAGAGAACCACTTCACATACTTTTTAGGCCCACAAATGGATTTTCTGTGTGCCTGGAAAAGCCACTGCGTAACAGAAATATGGCTGCCAAGATGTTGGTCTCTATTGGAGTTTATCGGAACATCTGTTGTTAGTTATGTTGGGTCTTTTGATGTCAAAGACAGAACAAGGGTTTGTTTGGTTTTTGGAGGAAGGGGGTTCAAATGGAATGAAGATTCACAACCATGCAGCGCACAGAGTCCAGCCCTCGAGTCCCCATCACTCTGGAATTAATTAGAGCCCTCTTTTTTCTATCCACACTGCTCTCAAGAAAAGATGGCAGTATTATCCATTTGCCTATCATCTCGCTCCTATTTATCTTCCTTTAGATGTTTCTTGTTTCCTTTTCCTCTGAGGCTACCCTTTGCCTCTGGCTAGGACTGACAAGACTATTACATATATAGTACACTGTGAATAATAAAATTTGGCTTTGTGGATAGAATCGAATAATAATTCTAAAACTTGTCCTGAAGTGAAAATGTGCAGAGGGAGAGGGTAGTGGCATGGAAAAAGTTGTGAAAATGTTGTTTTGACTCAGTTCCAGGAGAGAAGTTAGGGAGTGGGGAGAGGGTGAGAAGAAGAACAAAGACAAAGTATCTATAATCTTTGTTTTCATTTCTGGGCTATTGAACTAATTTTAGGCCTTTTTTTTTCCTTCAAATTTGGATAAATTCTGAAATGACGTGTCATTTTGAAATGTGGTGGAAACACTGCATTTTGACAGCTCCAATTTTTTTCATTCTTTTGGTCACAATTGTGTGCCAAGTGTGACCTGAATTCACAGGATATTTTATTCTCCCTCAAAGTGTCTTTTCTGAATAATTTCCTGTTCATCTCAGCAGTATTCATATACTGTCCAGCTGGCCTTTTCTTCTCCTCTGGATTTATAGTACAGTTTATTCCTCCAAAGCACTTTTACCTTTGTGTAAAAGACTTCTCCCTGAACTCAAGGCTGACTCAGGTGCCCAATCGGTGCCACCTAAAAGGCTGACCATTCAGTTTGGGTCAAAGACTCACTCTAGTACATTCACCACAGTAGTGGCAACCAGTTTATTTTTCTCTGGCAGCAGAGCAAGGTGCTCTGTATTGTCCGAGACATTTTGACAACAGTATTTTGTAGTAGACGGTTTCTAGTCAGCTGCCTGCTAGCCTGAAGAATTGACTTCTGTTAGGTGAGAGCAGAGTTTAGAAAAAGACCTTGACAATGCAGACCTTGAACTGCTCTTTCTTTGATAGTCCTTAGGACCTATGAACTTTTTGTCATTGTGTCAGTCTTTTGACCACAATGGAAGTTTGATTTCTAGATGCCAGTTCAAATAAAACGGACACTTTGGTTTTTTTTTGTTTGTTTCGTTTTGTTTTTGTTTTGTTTTGTTTTGTTGTTTTTGTTTTTTGTTTTTTTCCCGTGGAAAACAGAGCACCTCTGCAATATTTAGATAGCTGAAAAACAATCAGAAAAGCATCCCAGAGAAGCATTTCCGAGTTCAACCTAAAATTCTGCAAGTCAGACTGTGTGGAGAACTTCATCATCACATGTTAGGGTTGGGCTGCTCTGTGTTCACATGGGCTTGTACATAGTGGCTCTTAGGAAATGGTGGTGCACCAAAAAGCTGTGATAAATGAAAACTTTTTAAAGATTTTGCTGCAGCATGTATAGATAAATGTGTGCCAAAGAGACTTGCCTAATTTACTTCAATAAATCCGTTCACATTAGAAAACTAAAGCAGCAAACCCAGACTTCATTTGTTCTTGTTGCTTTGGTGGGCTCTTTTGTTGATGAACAAAAGGCTGCTTTTGAGCAGGTAGCCTGAATCTGAGATGTGCAGAACTTTCTGTATTCATCTACTAATGCAAAAACTGATGACTGTTCTGAGGTAGGATGAAATGGATCATAATGTGAGGCAAACAGCAAGAGATTACCAGCCGTTAGTGTAGAGGGAGGTAATAAAGTATTTGGTCATTCTAGGCATTCCAATAACTGGGAAGCTGAAAAAGTACTTTGTCATCTGCTTTCTGCCTTCATTTAACCAGTATCACCAGAATTCCTCTGAAACTGGCAGTGTGATGGGACAGATGTGGGTTCATTCAGTGATGTAGAAAATGAGCTATTCTGGGATCAGTCTACAGCAATAAACAACTTTTTTATAAAGCAGAACAACCTGAAGAGCCCCAGCAGTGATAGACTGGTGGTGAACATTCTCCACAGATCTGGCAGCATGCAGGGCAGTGACCATGCAAGCCTCTCCCCTCCATCCCATCAGTGCTCTTCTACGTGGAGCTAACCTGTGGGGATCTAACCCCCGCCTTTTGCTGTCCTAGGGAAGGCTGTTGGACATTACCAGTTGCAGTTATGTCTTTTTGTGATGGAGAGTGTCTCTCTGTGGGTAGCTGATGCCTGGACAGAGCTGAACAGCTGTAGCTTGATAATGACTTTCAGCCCCAGCAACAACCAAACCCGGTGACCCAACATTGAGACTCCTTATTCTATTACCAGTCCTCTGAGCCACTCTGTTCCCCCCATGTACTTTCAACATATTTAACATGTTACAGCTGTGCTCACTGCTATACAATAGTTAAGAGGGCTGCCAGCATTTCCAGTATGAACTCATATTTTAAGGATAATAACTCAGCTGTAAAAATGTGCTCCAGGCTGAAACTTTATAAGGAAGATCTCAGCCCAAGAGTGACTTTATCTGGACAAAAAAGGGGAAATATTTCAATTTAGTCATTCTTAATCAGTACAGATGCATTAAAAAGAAAATAAGTAATCCTTGTAGGATCAGTTATTTACTTTTTCTTCATTTTAGCTTAGTAGTAGCCCAAATCTATCCTTTTTGAACTTTTCATGTCTATTTTTTAACTTGACTGGACCACTTTGCACAATGAAGTTTTACTCACAAGGGTCAGTTCTAAGTGCGTTTCCTCAATATTTTCATCCTCCTTGGGAACGAAGTGTGGAGCAAAGCAGACTTAGGCTAACCATTTTCTATTAATTACTTCAACTTGGCACAGTATGAATTGGGAGATTAAATGATTCTTCTTACTAATTAATTTGAACTGGAGTATGTGATCAAAACCACCTGTTCCCTTAGGGCCTACGACTGCAATGACCCAGGCTGTACCCCCAGTCTGAACACTCATGGGCTTGGGAAACTTCAGATGTTGATCCATACCCATCCCAGAACCCTGATAACAGGCCAGCTCCTGAGATCTCTGGATATCACACAGTTTGTGAAGCACTTTGACATCTTTGGTAGAAGGAAGACTTATAAATGTCCAATGTTATTGTAAAATACAAACTGATTTCACTGGAAGTACCTTAAAGCAAATGAGGACTTAAAATATCACCCTCTATAGACTTCTATTTTTTGACTGCTGATACAAAAGTAAGGGCTTAGGTTTGTCTTCATTTATATCAGTTGTACCTTGCTGATTTAGATGTGTTTACTTTTGAATTGCATGCTCCCTGTGCTGGCTGCCATCAGCTTTACTGGCTTCTTTTGCTCTCATGCACTAGGGACAAAATTTCTAGGTAAGGATATTTATGCAGCCCCAGCTTCTCCAGATCGTGCCTGTATTATTGGTTGATCAAACCAATGGAAAGCTGCACAGGTGTCACTGAGGGCATCATCCGAGGGTGGTGGAGTTGTCCAGGTGCAGCAAAAGCCACGTGTTGATGGCAGTTGACTTGTACAGTCGAGTGCAAACAGCAACTGGTCTGTTTGCAGAGAAACCATGGTTAAAATTTGTAAAGGCGCAATTGAGGCATAGGAATTCACTGTTGTTCACTATCGAAGATTTGTGCCTCGGTCTTGTTTGTGAGGTCTGTCACCAAGCTGGCACTGCTGGGTAGCCAGGTTTAACCAAAGGGCAAATCCCAATATAGAATGGAGTGCATTTCACCCATACCCTTCCCTGAGAGGTTACTTTTGTGGGGAAGAGTCCAGAAAATAAAACACAATTTGGGACCTGGGGCAGGGTGTTTAGGCTCTGAAAGTTTGTTCTTTTTAATGAGAGGAAAGGCAGGGCCGGGGTAGTTTTCTTTTGGTTATTGTGTCAGAAAGGGCTCTGTTTAAATTTACAATAATAGATTACAAAGCTAACAACACAACAGAGATACAGATTTCTGTATTTGTCCTCTCTAGTAAGGTGGCATTTTTAGATTTCAAGATCAGAATGGACCACTGTGATCTGGAACTGAATTGATATATAACATGAACTGTGGCTTAGTACAGAATTACCATCTATCAACTTAAGTCTGAAAACTATTATTGAATGGAATCATGTCTTTAGAAAAACACACTAACCCACTCACTCATGGTTTCATTCTCAGCATCCTCTGTTTTCTGTCTTTCCTAATAGGTAGGATAGGAAGGGTTCCTGATAAGATGATGTGGGTATTACTGCCCCTCATCAGCCTTCCAGAACGTAAAATTGTTAAAATTGGGAAACTGGGATAAAGGGGGAAAGAAAGTAATTTTCTCACCCCACCCCGCATACCTTTATTCTTCCTTTGTGCAGGAGCTGCACAAAGAAGAGTTTAGATGTAATTTACAGGCAGGAGATGACAGTGCTCCACAGCATGCTGTCATGGAGGATGGAGGTTGGGTTAGTAGCTGAACTCCAGAGTGATGCAGCAGTATCAGGCTCAGCAGATCCAGGTATCGCTCTTCTCCTGCAGCTGGATACCTGGATAACCTGGCAGCCCCTGCATCATCATGGCTCTGAGGGTACAACTCAGATTTGAGCCTGGCCTGGGATTTAACTCTCAGCTACTTAAGAATTACCTTTGGCTCAATATTGCAAGGGCCACAATGCAGTCCATGAGCAACTGTGTGAGTACCATGAGCTCATTCTCATTTGTATTGGCCATCTATATTAAAGAGCCTGTTTCTGTTCTTAGACTTCCAGGGAGACACCTTGATATCTACCTGTGCTTTGACCATTCTTCCTGTTGTTCTCTCAGGGATTAGGGATCTCCCAGAGGAGCACTCTGCTGTCTGGCACACTGGCACATCTCCTTGGTGCTTCATTGAGTACCACTGCCTTACTCTTCAGAAAGCTGGAGATATTTCAGACATTTCCATCTAAGACTGGTTGTGATTCTAATCAGGTGCACAGCTGTACCATTTTCCTCTGGCTCCAGTTGTGTAGGATGTCATTTTTGTCATCTTGCCTCTGGTGTATACATAGGGCTATATTAACCGCCTGGTCTTCTCTTTTTTGTATTGTTGGGTTTTGTTTTGTTTTGTTTTTCTCTTGTTAGCCAGTTCCTCAGCATTTCTGATGTCTCCCAGTGTCAGTGTTTGTCCTTCTAATGAGTGAATCTTTTCTTCCAGCACAGCCGTTAGATTGCAGCTCACACAGAGCGAATCCCTCCTGGTTTCAGGCAGGAAATGAAACACAGCACATCTGTTAGATATCGCAGTTGCTGTCCTGTCACTGGCACTGCAGTATCAAGGCTAGAAGCGCACATAGAAGAAATGACACAGACGTTTCCTCTCCAAACCCAGTTAGCCACTCTTGGTGCCTGGCAAATAACCTATGTACTAAATCTCTCCAGAAAAGCAGAGATCAACAGCACGGTGCCTCAGACTTTCGGTCTGATCAAATGTCTGTTGTTGTGACTTCACGGAGACACACAGGGCTGCCTCACCTTGACTGGAAAGCTCGAGTCCCAGGGAAGGCCAAGGTCCTATCACATTAAACATGCTCTCATGCCACCAACACGCTCTGCCTCTCTGCATCCAAGCATAAACTCTGAAGGCAAGTCTTTCTGTTAGGCATTTTTCTTGTATTTCAAGCATATTTCCTTGGGTAAAATAAAATGAATGTTCTTAGCCAGTAGCAGAAGGTCTTATTCAATATTTATTAAATGTTGCACCAAAAAAAGTTTTAAAAACTGTCATTATTAGTTTCTGTTGTCATCATAAATCCTGGACTGTGAGTTTCAAACATGACAAAATTTATCTGCACATTGAAAAAACAATGTCAAATAACTAGCTCAATAGCCTCAGTGAGTGTAGTAGAAATGGCAGTATCATTTTTCTTCCCATATACAATTATATGTGTGTATTATGTACACGGATATGTGTATAGATAAAAGATTAGATTATTGAGAATGCAAAAATAGCATCCTTTTTGAAAGTTTTTTTTTGAACCCATTCAAGCAAGAAAGTAAAAATTTAGGCTAAACATAGGTGCTGACTCATGTTTTAATTGTGCTATTTAATGATTTCCATTTGGTACCTTGTTAGAACTAGGATGTGCCATCAAGTGAATTTTCACACACTGTTATAGGCATGAAGGGTTGGAACACAGCAGAACTGTTTGGAGAGGAAATGTTACTGGGATTTTGTTTTAATAGGTGAAACTCTATTTTAATCCTGAGAAAAGCTAGTCTACAGCAAAGTGACTCCTGATTCCCATAATAAGATGGCATGTCAGCTACTGGAAGACGGTGGATGAAGGAATTAGTCCACAAAAGAAAATATGCTTAAAAGCATAAACAGGATGGAATTGCCAAGCACAACGCTTTAGTATGTGTCACACACTAATTAGGTATAGATCAAGAGTTCTGTGCAGGTAATAAAGATTTGTTTTCACTAATAGCGTTGAGGTTTTGAATTCTGTGCTTATTTTGACATGGAATGAAATGATGTTTTATTATTATTTTTTGTGTGTGAAATCTGATAGTGGGAAGGAGAGAAGATCTGTTCTGCGTGTTCCAGTGTCTAGGATAAATCACAGCCTGTGTGTTTCCTCTGTCGGCTGGAGATGCTAAGACTTGTATGAGCATTGTGAAGATGTTTTTGTTAGAGATCGCTGTTCTTGAAAGAGCGGAAGCACTATTGCATGGATATATGAAGCCAGCATATAGCCAAGTGCACTTACAGGAAGAAAGCAAAAGAAATGTGATCTCTTGTTCCCCTTTAGAGTGGATCAGAAGAGGGGCCGAGAGCTGTCTATGGCCTTTCTGCCTGTTCCTGCTCTTGCTGGAGCAAATGCCTGCTGTGGCAGGTCATGTCCTAACTGCAGCAGGCCCCTTCAAGTTAGCAGATATGGGAAACTGCTCCCATTCTTTCAGGCAGGTAGCACCAGTAACTTTATTTTATTCCTGTGGCAAATTGGAGAAGGGTACGAAAACTACAGTTTCCCTCACAGTCTGAAAGGAGCCCTTGGTCTTTTGGTCCATCCTGCAAGTGCAGATGATAAGAGCAAAGGTGTAGCATGGGGCTGTCAAACTGTGCATCAAAGTCCCTGTAGTAATTCAAATATATTTTCCCTTCATAAATATTGTACTTTTGTTCAATGGCCTTTTTCCTGAGATCTTATTTTGGGTGGAAAAATTTAAGTCAACACGTGAAAGTCACTTTAGGCACTGAGTGACATGAGCAACTGTTTGCAACAGAAAAGTTCTCTCTACTTTTTTATTTTATTTTATTTTTTGCTTTTTTTTTAATTTCTTTTGCATTAACAGACAGCTATATGCTATGAAACTTTTGTTTTCTCTACTCCGGTAGAAACATCAGCTACTGACATAATACCACACTGGTACTCCCTGATGCCATACATTCATTAACTGGTAGCAATACAGTTGTAGGTATTGCTTTATTGCACACAGTTGCTGATATAAAACATTTTCTATTGCATCAACTGCTTCTTCTTTCATTTCTGGGTGTTCCCATTCTAGTAGCCTTTTAATCTGTGTCTATACATATAGGCTAGTATCTATATATTATCAAAAACTTTGTTTCAAACTAAGAGACAGAACATATAGTTAAAAGCAAGAAAGACAATGGGGGAAAAAACAATTGAGAACATCGACTGTTGTTGTAGGAAAGATGAAGCATATGAGAGGGTCATCTTTGTTCTTTATTTACAGCACTATATTATGATACTTAATCCTTTAGGACAAGTTACTTCTGGGAAGTAATTCTCTTGGGCCTATGGCACATAATTTCAGCTGAAGAAAGACATTCTCAAATATACAGATTAAAAATGAGCATGGGGAAGCAAATGTGTCCATTTTTCCAAATAAATTTGACTAAGGTGTGAAGGTGATGTCAGATAAGAATTTGAATTTGTGCCCGAAATTAGAAATTTTACAATACAAGGTTGTGATTTAGTACTTGCCACAGAAACAGGACTCAGAGTTGGTGAAGGTCTGTATCAGTGCTTGCCCATTCCAAAGTTAAAGCTGCTTTGAGTTCAATGCAGTATTTGGGCTTCCTGGTTGGTTTACCCCATTTTTAGCAAGCCTTTAAATTCAGCAATGTAATGCAATGAAACCAAATCCTAAAATTTGCAGAATACAGACTGGTAGGTGATCTTCCTCATCATACTCAGATAATGATTTAATCTCTGATCAGCCAGTAAATGCCAAAGCAATTGGTAACTTCTCATCGAGAAAGAGGAAAAAGTATAAAAATAAGTTTTCTTTGATTTTGAAATATAGTAGATATTTATGGCATATCAACAAGTATCCCCAGCAAAGGTGATGGTAAAGGGCAGAGAGGATTTCACAGCCACCTTTAATCTTCCTACTATAATCATGAAAGGCTGGTCATATAATGGCCAGTTCAGAGCACTTCACCAGGCTCACTGCCATGACAAGGGGACTGTACGTTTTCTGCTGCCTGTAAGAGGCAGCCCAGTCTAGACAGAACAGTAAACCAATAGAAATATGGCTGACGTTTATTCTGTACGCAGAGGGAGTACATCTATCTGCAAAGAAATGTATGCATGTTGGTTTTTTCATATTAATTCTTGATAGACAAGTCTGATCTGATAAGTATGAGGAAAGTCATCCTTTCACTCGGTTTAATAAAACCACAAGAAACAACATGTTCTCGATAACATAAAGACATTCACTTGGTAGCATGGTAATAACCTTTTTAAATGGAGTGACCTGGTGCTTATATGACTGCAAAATGTGTCTCTGAAATAATTTGAAAAGTAAGTTTGCTGCTGTAATATTTATTGGCTTCACATTGTCCAGTATTTACAAGGTAGAATTTTAAGTATGTCTAACTTGTTAAAACTTCCTAAATAAAGAAAAAGTAAATTTTAAAATAAGCAGATGCTATCCGTAAGCTTCAAAAACTATTTATTCACCTGGTATTTGTGCCTTAAATCCAATATCAGTATTGGATTTATTGGATCAGAACACTGGAGTAAAACAGAAGCCTTTAATATAGTTCATTATTCTAGTAAGCTGGGACTAACTAACCGTTCATCCCACTGGCCCCCAAGTGCATCACTCAACTAGTGAACTCTCTCTTCCTAAAGCCCCCTAATACACTTTTTATTTCTGATGTCCTTTTCCCACCCTTCAGGGCTCATAAGGTGGCATGTGTCATTGCACCAACATAAACTCTGTTTCTGCTGATGTCTTTTGGTGTTGGCAAGTACTTCAGGATAGTTGACTTAATATAATAAACAGGATGTATTTAGTTTTCTTCCTTTGATTTCAATTTGTTGCTATACAAGAAGAGTATAGTGTTTGTAGTTTTTAAAACCAGGCATCTTTTTTGCAAGTGATAAACTAGAAAATACTCAGAAATAAATATATTCTTTTTTTTTTTTTTTTGAAAGGTATGTCCGCAGAGCTTAGAGCATTTTAAAACAGCAAGGCCATTCAAGTGAAGTGCAGGGGAATCTAAGTCTATAAGCCAGTGAAATTATCTGGGGTTTATTGCAGTGTTGCAAAAATTGTACATTTTCTTCTGTGTCGTTGGTTCATTACCATTTGACTTGTTAATCTTCATTTCTTTTAAAGCCAGTATAGCATTGACAGAATTGTATGACAATTCATATGCCAAAAATATCTTGCCAAATTTAAAAGGCATTACAGTAACCAGTTTCTTGCAAGAATTGTGAAAAATTTAATCATTCTGAGGCAACAGGGCAGACCTAAGTAACTGGCAGGCCAACTACTTGTTTTGGCAAAGAGAGTGGCAAAAACTTCATCATAATTTCTCCTGCAGGTTTTTCAACTAAGCTTGGCCTTCAGTGGTATTATGCCATGCTAATATGTCTCTCTAAAAAGCTTACAAACTCGGTAAAATCGAGTAAAAACATCCAAGCAGATGAAGATGAAAAGTATGTTTGCTGCAGCCTTTGCCAGTAGCCAAGTGGACTTTTATCAGCAAATACCTATTATAAACTGAAAAGAATCCAATTACTTTTAATATGATGGTAATATCTGATGCAAGACATCATTGTATTCTTCAGATAAATAAGTTGAATATGGACGGACATGACAGCATGTATTATGAAACGCATTAGGGTCTGGAGACTGGGTGTCGCCCTAACAACCAGACGGTATTTCCTTAATTAAGTATAATTTTTTCCCTACGTGATCACAAGAGGATTCTGCAAACTCTGTTGAATTAATGGACTGGCAAATGCATGTAATTCTTTGCTCTAGGTAACTGTCAGCTTCAAACACATTAAGCTGTCTTACGAAAGCTGCAAATCCCTGATTTGTTGTCCCAACTTCTTTTCCTAACATATTAAACTGTTTATATTTAGAGACCAGAATATATGCATTCTCTATTTAAAAATAGTACGTATAGTGTATCTGAGTAATTTTTTTCTCCTTGATGTATTTTCTCTCCAGTACGTATTTTTGTGAATAGTCTATTTTCAAAACTGTCTTGCTTACTAGTTACTGGAAAACATTTTCTGTCAGAGTTTTCCAATGTGTGTCTGGTACTTGTGTTTTTATACGCTAAATCATAAGACTTTCTTCACTACTGCCCTTCCTTCATCTCCAGATTCCTGAATTTATACACAGAAATAGCTATCAGTCTGTCACATCTGTAATCACAGCAAGTTTCTCCAACCCTACCTTTGCAATAAACATCTCTAGAAAGAATACTAGGTATTTTAAGGGCTCAGGACATCCTAAATTAATTGCAGCCACTACTGCCAGCAGCGCAGGGCTGCATGAAGCTGTGGTGTGGCTGTGACTTTCTGCTTATCCCATCACACACCACAGTGTGGTCTGTGCTGAAACCTCTAAGGCAATTGTCCATCTCTAAGCCAAAGGAGAAAACTGCTTGTAGAGGGAACCGAGAATGTTTTTCAGTTGACAAATTTGGTTTGGTACAGTAAAAATGTTGTTTTGTGATGTGGGTCGTTCTCACCATAATGCTCATGATTTCTTATCGTAACCAAAGTGCAGGTGGATGTCCAAGTCCCAAGACCTTGTCAGGCTGTGGGCTCCTCTACAGGTGCAGCCCTGCTATCCCAAATTGCAGACTTTTGAATATATCTTTCCTTGGGCATGGTGCCACTTTAGACTCTTGCACTGAATGTACAATTCAGTGAATGCAGAATGAACTGAGTGAGTGTATGCCCCGCAGATTAGATTTCAGGCTTTGAGGAAAAGGGTAGATTTTTCAGCAAAAAGAGAGGAGCAACATGAAAGAGAAGAATGACATGTAAGGAAGGAAGGACATTTTTTTAATATATTAACCTTACTACTCTGAAAGAAATTTTGGGCTGAAAGTTTGTGACTATATTGATTTGCAAGAACCCATGCTAACAAAGGAGGTTAGCACAGTGGTAGCTCATTAGAATGAGTTAATCTAGGGGTTAATCTATTGCAGTTGCTGCAAACCAGTACAAATTAGTATAGCCAAGAAAGATGCAAAAGTATTCACAAGTGTTGCAGGTTTGATACTTGAACATTGATCGGATTGGTTTATAAGTATTTATTTGGAATCATGACAGATATTCCATGGAGGCTGTTCTCGGTAATTTGCCAAATTTCTCTAGGGACTGTTGTCAGTGCAAGAAGTATAATCCAGTATGTGACACGAAACAAGTGTGTACATATTTTGTATGCTGAGGTATTACAAAGAGGACTGACCAAGCTGAGTCTACCTCTTCTTCATCATTGCATGCAAGTAACGAGTTCACAGAGGCTGCAAAATCTCAGCTTCTCAGATAGGATGCGCATAGACAAAATATTACTGAAAGGTGAGAAAAACAAAAACAGTTGATAATTCCCCAACATTTGCTGTTGTTGTTGTTGTTTATTTTTAATTTGCAACTGAAAATTTGAAAGCTTTTGGTTCTAGTCTTGTCCTTAGCATGGTAGTCACATAGGTCTACATAAATGCAAGATACATACTTAACAGGTGTGCTGTGTTTTTTTGGGACTAGTTTATTTTAGATTCCTGTTTATAGGTGGATTTTATCAGTAATCTCAAAGAAAAAATGTCAGCTTTCCAGTTTTTCGAAAAATAGATTCATCCAGCTTTTCCCATGCTTTTTACCAGATGTAATGTTGTGATTCTTTGTACTAATTTATAATGTGTTCACACAAATATGCACAAAGTAAAGCTATTCTATATGAAGAAATAGCTGAAAATACCTCCTTATTTCTCTATCTGCAAGACAAAGAGCAGACCACTGTTTCTGACTGACTTTTTCTAACTAATACAGGAAATAGCATTTTACACCTTAGAGCTGAGGAGAATCAGCACTTCACTAAGGCATGAGTTTACCAACATGGGACCTTGGGGAGTGGGAGAGCAAAAAATGGGGAATATGAATAACAAAGAAGCTTTCTCCAAAGCTCTGTCATGCCTTTTGTTTCATTTTTGTTTAAAGTCTTGTTCTTACTTTAGTTCATATGCTGTTTGTTATTAACGTCTTTGTTTTTCATGAGGAGAAGAAAAATGCTTTTAAATGCTGAGTATGTGTTTTAAATGGGTGTCACTACCACACTCGCTGTCAATAGCTAGTCTTACTTAATCAGCTATAAAATGTTATGAGTAAGGGTTCTTAACTGAGACTGGAAAAATCCAAGACAATTACCATAATAGGCTGAAGATCTCAGAGACTGAAGGTTTCAGAAGTCAGAGAAAATTGGGGACATATGTGTTCTGTTTCTAAAATTGTTCTGTATAGGATATGGAAAAATATAAATGACAGGCATTTTGCAATGTACAGTAGCATTCATCATAGAAAGAACATATGTATTTGTTTGTCAGAAGCAATGAGGTAAAAAATGACAGTTAATTGGAACTGACATAAAATGGCCTCATTAGTAGTACAAATAATATATGTGTGTAGCTTGGTTGTCAGTAGGAACAAAACATATTTCCTCTGACAGATATATTAGTCTCTTTTAAGATTCATGTCAAGTTTTCAGCCAGGTTCACTCACTAAGAGAATGCTGCTTTTTTTTAATGCAAAATGTTGAAGTGTAAATGATATGTGTTTGTAGGGTGCTGTGATAACACCAACAATGGACCACACTATGTCAATGCAGCCAGCAAGCATGATGGGCCCTCTGACCCAACAGATGAACCACCTTTCCTTGGGCACAACAGGAACGGTAAGATCATAGTATATTATTTAAGTTCTATTTTGCAAAACATTTATTGATTACTGAGTTTCTCAAGGCCTTTTCTTATTCCTGGGATTTCAGTCCTTCAGCTTTTTGCAGTTTAATATTGCTGTGGTTTATTTTGTTGTTGGTTTTTTTTCTTTTTTTTTCTTTTCCTCCATGTCCAGAGATGTCTGGCCCTGTTTGGGTGAACATATCAAAGTTCCGTTTATCATGACCCAAACATGATGTCCTACACAAACAATATCCCATATTGCTACCTCATGCAAACGTGTATCTACAGTTATATTACTACAACCATCTTACAGTCAGCATTAGGTGTTATAGAGAACAGAACTGATGAAGTAGTATGAGTAATAAAACAGTAGGTCAACAAAACCTTGTACTTAGCAGGAATTATCTGTACTAATTCTTATGTCAATATGGAAGTACTCATCTAACTGTTTTTTAATGCAAAATTGCTTGCTAGTGCATCAGGGAAGTTTTATACTACTGGAAAATGGGAGTTCTGGCTTTGAGATAGGATCTGGCACTCACTTTTAACCCATAGCAGACAGCAATTCATACTTTGCTCCAGGCTCCAAAACGTGATTTTGGGTCAAGGTCAGCTGTGTTTCCAGGAAATTATATTTAAACATGCATATTTCAACAGCTATTTTCTCTTTAAGCTGCGTAAGTCAGACTCAATTAACTCCCCCAGAGTCAGAGAAAGGCAAAAAATAGTCTTAATAAAAATTATTTAAACTCTCTGAAACTTTACTAAATTATTTTAGTAATACCAACAGTCTATATACAATATACGGTGATTTGCTATGTGAATGTGCACACTGCATGTACATATATAGTTTTACAAAAACCCAGTCATAAACATTATACTTATATGTCTTTAAGCACATTCTGTGTAATAATTACGTGAAAGATCTATTATGTACTTAAAAATTGTTTCTTCTATTTCACCACTGTACTACGCAAAGGGTTGTAGTAAATGGGGCTACATCTAGATGGTCATTAATGGTGATCCCCAGGGCTCAATTCTAGGGCCAGTCCTGTTCAACACTTTTATCAAAGACCTGGATGCAGGACTGGAGTGCATCCTCAGCAAGTTTGCCGATGATAGTAAGCTGGGAGGTGCTGTGGACTCCCTGGAGGGACGAGAGGCCTTGCAGAGGGGTCTAGATAAATTGGAGCACTGGGCGATTAGCAACAGCATGAAGTTCAACAAAGGAAAATGCTGGGTGCTACACCTGGGACAGGGTGATGCCTGACACAGGCACAGACTGGGAGACGAGGGGCTGGAGAGCAGCTCAGCAGAAAGGGACCTGGGGGTGCTGGCCGACAGCAGGCTCAGCATGAGCCAGCAGCGTGCCCTGGCAGCCAAGAGGGCAAGCAGCATTTTGGGGTGCATGAAACACAGCACAGCGTTGGTGTGGTCTCACCTTGAATATTGCGTGCAGTTCTGGGCTCCACAGTATAAAAAGGATAGTAAGGTGCTTGAAGGTGTCCAAAGGAGGGCAGCAGAGCTGGTGAAAGGGCTGGAAGGCATGTCCAGTGAGGAGAGGCTGAGGACACTTGGGCTGTCCAGTGTGGAGAAGAGGAGGCCGAGAGGCGACCTCGTTGCTCTCTGCAACTTCCTGAGGAGGGGAAGCGCAGAGGGAGGTGCCGGTCTCTGCTCCCTGGTCACCGAGGTCAGGATGTGAGGGAATGGCACAAAGCTGCGCCGGGGAGGTTCAGCCTGGCCATGAGGAAAAATGTCTTTACCGTGAGGGCGGTCAAACATGGAAACAGGCTTCCTAGAGAGGTGGCTGATGCCCCATGCCTGTCAGCGTTCAAGAGGCATTTGCATAATGCCCTTAATAATATGCTTATTATTGGTTAGCCCTGAAGTGTTCAGGCATTCTATTCTGTTCTATTCTACTTGATGCTAATCTATAGGAACACAGTTTTCCAAGTATTTTTGTTGTTGAATAAGGTACTGAATAAAGCTACATCCTAACAATGATATTTAATCAACTCTATAAAGTCTTCCCTTCCTGTTCATCTGTTCTCCTTCTCCTTCTCCTTCCCCCCCCCTTTCTTATCTGTTGAATTAAATTCTAACTCTAATGCCCTTTCCCCCTTTTTAAAAAAAAAAAAAAACAAATCTGAGGCTTCTGTATTTATTTCTGAGGAATCTTGAATATGTTGGTTCATTGTTTATTCCTGTTATTTAAAATGTTTCATTCAGTAATCAAAAGAAGTAGGAATTACACCTAAAAGTTAATATCAGCATTTTTCCCCTCTGAACAGATTACATTATAAGAAATACTATGGCTAGTGAGAACTTCTGTGTGTATAATTACTGTGATTCAAACACGTTTAAAAATTAAGACAAGGAAACGGAAAACAAATTCTGGTGGTGCTGCTGGGCAGCTTCTATGAATTTTTCCTTCTGTTTGTCATTTTCATTTCCATGACTCTTACAGACATTAAGTCTCCTGGTCTTGCTTTCTCACAATCTTAATGCGAACTAGGAAATTCCCAGCTAATGTTTTCTTCAGACTTGAAACCGCTATTACTATACTCACAATAACAAATCCATTGTAAATGTGGATGTTTCTTATTTGGGGAGGCACAGGAAAGAGTCTCAAAGGCATTGGTGATCTAGTGGGTGATAAGAAGATCCTGGATTTATTTTACTACAACTGAAAGTAAAGAAAATCTTTCCTTCCTTTTCCTAGCTCTTTACACAGTCCTATCTTTCAAGGTCACAACATTCCCTGACAACTTCTTGAAATACATGCAGAGGTATACCATATAAGTTTATGTTTGCTATCTTTAAAACTCCTAACTCTTTTATGGAAAACTTCAAGAAAGAGTAAATGATTGATGGGTGTTACAATATCCACAGGCTTTTCATAAATCTCAGTTGACATCCTGTTTTATCGCATACAGGATTTCTCTTTGGTATAAACACCAACAGCACTATATTCAGTTAAAGTCCTCATGCAAGCAACATAATCATGGAGTTCCTTGGGAATTCCTCCTGTCAGGAATTAAAGGGAGAACTTCAGGATTTGGGCTGCCAACAGCAATTTCATTGAATGCATTCATCCTGACTTGAAATTGAATCTTACTAACATGGCCTGTTCTAGAAAAAAAAAAAATGTGCAAAAAATGGACAACCTATTTAGAGATATGATTTATTTAGAGATATTTTTACTTCATTTATTCTGAAGTCTGAATTTCGGTCCAGAGAGAGGAGCAATGAGAGCATAAAGCCATGACAAATTGAGCCAAGTCCAAAAAATGCTACTGTGAGTACCTCAGCAGGACTAAGTTTTATGGGAGAAATAAGACATAAACTATACATTCCTGTTATGAGCATATTTTTTAATTTTATCCTTTAAAACTGTACAACAGGGCACCATAAAGATCCACCAGCTATCTTTCAAGAAACCAGCCAGATTTTTTTCAACAAACAAGCCAAAAAGTCACAAACAATTCTGCTCAGTGTCAGCTGTAACTCTGTCCCAATTTAATTTAAAAGCTTGCAGTATGCAAAGCAATTTTTATTAAAAGGCTTTCATACATTTATTTCCTTAGAAAAACCATTCTGCTAATTAATATAACATATTTTTCAGCCAAAACAGGCCTCTGTGGTCACTTAAGTGAGAATTGACTTCAAACCCACTTCCAAAGTTGCCCAATTCAGGATGAATGCTGGGTTTCTAAAATACGGCTTCAACAGAAAATCCATTCTCTAGTGAGTAAGCTAGAGAAATAGCATAAAGGCCTTTGCATGCCTCATATCTTGTGGGAATTACTCTGGATTTTGATGCTCTCTGAAAGATTAAAGTCCAGGTTGGAGCCATTCCAGAGGGGAGACCCTTCACAGAGAAGCACTCTTTAGGCCTTTGGTGAGGAGAGTTACCCGAGTAAGGGCAGCCTCTGCCAATTCCAGCCTTGACACCAAAAGCTGGATTTGAGTCTTGATCCCTCAGCCCTGAATTACACGCTAAAACCCCACAGGAATTCAGGGGGCAGTTGCCTCCATCTCTCATGCACTTGATTATTTAGATATCAGGCCACAGGGGGCATTTCTGGCTAAATGCTGGTGAGGCTGCTAACTTACATCAAGGAACATCCATTTCAGCAGCCAAAATAGAATAGTTTTCCTACAGCCCCACTCACAACCTTGTGCTATGGGAAGCCTTCAGTCACTCATACCCAAAAGCACGAAGAATTTTGTTTAGAAAACCATTTGCCATAAACAGGAATAAAAAGTTTTTGTCCTCTGTAAAACCCCAAAGAATACATATTTATTTTATTTTATTATCTATTTGAACATTTTTATCCCAACTATTTTATCTGTTATTGAATTGTCTGTGTAAAACCGGGCATTGCTGCTATAATGGGCACTCTTCTAATCAGGAGGATGCACTAAGCTATTGAGATGTCAAACCAAGAGAAAAACTGCAAGTCCATCTTTACTTGATCTCACCATCCACCTCACGAAAATGCACAGCTGCTGCAGATATTCCAGCTCAAAGGATGGTATAGAGCACAGGGGGAAGGGAGGAGGTAACGGACTGCAGTTCATGGCCATTCCACCCCCTATTCCCATGCCATGAGAGAATCTCATACAGCATTTGCATCTCCCAGTTACTGTGCTTTGTGCTTCATCCACCAAGAACATAATTCCTTCCTGCCTTTATGAAAATCAAATTGATTTCTGCCAGTGAAAATACAGTTTGCATTACTGATGAATTGGGAGGCAAGTGTGCTGCTCTGATCGCCTCCCCAAATCTGCCTGAAATCTGGAGTTAAGCAGAGAATCTGCCAGAGGGGCAATTTCTGCCTTATTTATATGTATTTTTCATACATACCTCTTCACTCAAAAAGAGTAGAAAGCATTTACACTGGTGGGCTGGCTGTGGGCAAATATGTAAAGAAAAGCTAAACTTAAATTATGTCAAGATTGCATCAAAAAAGCGATAACTCTGAATATTCTGATTAAGGCTGACAATCCAGCCTCAGTTCCTACAATTGTACTAAAATGAAATTTTAATGCCCATGGGCATAATGCAAAGACAGACAACCAGTTTAAACTTGAAATTTTTCTTTTGTTTACTAGTTTATTATTATGTATTACTGTAAGTCTTGCTTTTCCTATGTAATATTCATCTACAGTTAGTTCAGCTATTAAAAAAAGGTACCATACAGGGAGAATAGAGTGAGTGAGTCAGTATGGGTAGCTTTGAAAGTATTAGTGTGTGTTTAATAATGTATGGAGGCTGGAATTGTTCCATCATCAGCTTGTCATTCAAAATGTTTCTGATACAGCCATTGATCTGACATCTGTTTCGTGATTTAATAAAGTTGTGATTGATGGCCTGAGTGGATATAATACAAAAACCTTTAGAAATATAAAAACTGAGCAGTCTGATCACTGCTTTCAGTCCCTGTTGCTTGGCTCCTTTTTACTGCGGCACTTACACATTCAGCCGTCAGCAGCAATAATCCACCCCTTCAATGGAAAGAAGATTTGCTGTATTCTTTCTCCTCTGCTGTGCATTCCTGAAGGAAGTTTTCTGTTCTGTACTTTCCCAGTATGGGTTTCTCTCCTGTCCCTGCTGTTAGCATTCGTTTCAGATACCGCTTTGGTTCCAGTTTCCTCCAACAGATTGAGCCAGCCTTTGTTAGTCGTCCTTGGCAGAGATGTAATTCCAGCTTTTTTACTCTCTCTTTCGGAACTGCCTCCGCGTAGTCATGTTTCATCTTAAACCTTTGAGGCCCACACCAATGGGAGAATGGGTAGAAGCCAGATTTTTTTTTTACTAAAACTGCTAGCTCAACTGTGCTGCTTAATTGTTCTTCACGCTTGCAGACAGTTCACTCACTTTTCAGTTTCTAATTTAGAAACATAATAGGCAAAATAAGCTCTCCAAAATAAGCTCTCCATTGCACTTTTTAAACATCAACAACAACAAAAATGTTTAATTATTCTGGATACCTCTGTATTAAAAATGCAGTTCAGGTAGAAGAACTGCACTGATGCAATGTGGGATTCTGCTGAAACTGCAAACCACCATAACTCAGCTTTCCTGGTCTACAGTATCAACAGAAATCTCTCAATGGAATAACAGGCTTGTTATGCTGGTACATCAGTCTTATCTTTCACTTTGTTAGTTCTTTTTGTTGCCAGTGGAGCTTGATGATATCTCCAGAACCCTTCAATGGAACAACAAGCTTGTTATAAGTTTTTTATCTTCTATTTCCTTTGGATACTCCATGATCACCAGTGGTTTAAAATGTCACCTAAAGGCCTCAACAGAATAACTGCTTTGTTAGAGAGGGTTGTGTGTGTGTGTGTGTGTTTTTTTTTTTTTAATCTGCAATTCTATTTGCACATACTACAACTACATGGAGCTGAAACATCATCTCATTCCCTTGTTGTTCAGAGCCTTGTTACAAAAAGTGCTGTCTGTTATTCTAACTGTCTGTTGCAGGGTCTCCAGAGAGTTCAAGAGGGAAATTTTCTTTGCAGTCTTGTGCCTTTCACATTATCAGGTGTTAATATTGAAGCTCTTTTATTTTACTTATTGACTGTTTGTGTGGAAAATACTGGACTGAACCCATTGCAAATGAAATTAGCATAATTCAAGCTGAAATGGCTAGAACTGAATCCTTGTCCATTTACTCAGCCAAGGTCCAGGTCAAGTGCAAGTGATAAGCAGCATTGAGCAGTCTGTGGCAGGAGATCCATTTAAGGAGGAATAATTTTAGGAATTATTGGGAAGGAGAGAACAGCAAAAGCATTGTTGACATTTATAAGAAACAACTCTTCATGCACCCCCCCTTCCAAAGAGCCTCTTGAAAGGCAGCTTCCATTTGCCTGATACACAGAATCGTAGAATGGCTTGGGTTGGAAGGGACCTTAAAGGTCAGCTTGTTCCGACCCCGTGCTATGGGCAGAGATGCCACCCACTAGATCAGGTTGCTCAGGGCCCCATTCAACCTGACCTTGAACACCTCCAGAGATGGGGCAGCCACAACTTTTCTGGGCAACCTCAGCACCCTCACAGTGAAGTATTTCCTTCTAACATGTAATCTAAATCTCCCCTCTTTTAGTTTAAAACTGTTCCCCCTTGTGCTATCACTATTTACCTGTTTAAAAAGTCGTTCTCCATCTTTTCAGTAAGCCCCATTTAAGTATTGAAAGGCTGCAATGAGGTCTCCCCAGAGCCTTCTCTTCTCCAGGCGGAACATCCCCAGCTCTCTCAGCCTTTCTTCATAGGAGAGGTGCTCCAGCCCTCTGAGCATCCTCATAGCCCTCCTCTGGACCCACTCTAACAGATCCACATCTTTCTTGCGCTGGGGGCCCTGGACCTGGATGCAGCACTCCAGGTGGGGCCTCACAAGGGCAGAGCAGAGGGGGACAATCACATCCCTCGACCTGCTGGCACCTCTCTGTTGATGCAGCCCAGGTTACAGTTGGCCTTCTGGGCTACAAGAGCACACAGCTGATTCATGTCGAGCTTTTCATCCACCAGAACCCCAAGTCCTTCTCTGCAGGGCTACTCTCAGTGAGTTTTTCTCCCAGTCTGTCCTCATGTCTGGGATTGCCCCAACCCAGGTGCAACACCTTGCACTTGGGCTTGTTGAACCTCATTAGGTTCACATGGGCCCACTCCTCAAGCTTGCCCAGGTCCCTTTGGATGGCATCCCTTCCTTCTGGTGTATCAGCTGCACCACAGTTACTCCATCATAGAAGGCTACCAGGTTGGTCAGGCACGATTTTCCTTTGGTGAAGCCGTGCTGGCTGTCTCGAATCACCTCCTTGTCATGCATGTGCCTTAACATTGCTTCCAGGAGGATCTGTTCCATGATCTTCCCAGGCACAGAGGTGAGGCTCATCGGTCTGTAGTTCCCTGGGTCTTCCTTTCTACCCTTTTTAAAAATGGGAGTGATGTTTCCCTTTTTCCAGTCACCGGGGACTTCACCTGACTGCCAGGACTTTTCAAATATCTTGGGGACTGGCTTGGCAACTATATCAGCCAGTTCCCTCAGGACCCTGGGATGCATGTCATCAGGCCCCGTAGACTTGTAGTTCAGTTGCATCAGGAGGTCCTGAACCTGCTCTTTGCTTACAGTGGGAGGGACTTGGCTCCCCCAGCCCCTGCCAAGAGGTTCGGGGACTCGAGAGATGTGGGAAGCCTGGCAGCCAGTGAAGACTGTGGCTAAGAAGTTGATGAGTACCTCAGCCTTCTCCATGTCTGCTGTTACCAGTTCTTCCTTTATTTATCAGAGGGAGTACACTCTCCTTGGCCTTTCTTTTCTGGCCGATGTACCTATAGAATCCCTTCTGTTATTTATTCTTTGCATCCCTGGCCAAGTTCAGTTCCATCTGTGCCTTGGCTTTCCTGATCCCATCCCTGCACATTTGGATGGCATAATTTGAGATTAAAAAAAGGTCATTCAGTGCAACTGAAAAGCACCAAATTTTAAGCAGTCAACAAGGAACAAATAACTTTTTGATGAAGCATTTAATCAATTTGTGGACTTCACTGCCACTAAATAATATTGAGACAAATAGGTTATCCATCAGTCTTAAAAACAGATTCAGTGTTTCTATATGGAAACATTTTGAGGTGGGACAGCAGGGTGGAAAAATTCTTAATTTGACAGTACAGGCCAAACACCTGATAGGATGAACAAGGAAGGATGTGATCTTTTCCCCTTTGGATCATTTTCAAGTCTCACTGATTCTTGTGAGAACTGGGTCTTGTGAGGTGAGGGTCTTCCTAAACAGCTGTCTCAGCATGGATTCCACAGTCAACATTTGACCATAGTTGTGCTTAGATGGTATTTTTCAATGAGCAGAGTTTATAAAATGCTTTTTCTGTAGTGCTCCCCCTTCTCGTCTGAGCTCAGCTTTACTTTCCCACCATTTGTCAGTAGTGGCTCACTGTTTGCCTTTATGTGCAAGTGTGCCTACCTTTGACGCCACAGGCAGAGAAGGGAAATGTAAAAGTGGAGTAAACACAGGTGGAGGGAATTCCATTTTCTGTTCAAGCAGCCCTTCAGATGAGCCCAGTGTGTTAATAGGTTTTGTCCTGTGTTAAATTTTACCTTCACGTAAGACTTCCACAAATGAATAAGTGCTTTTGCTGAGGACTCCTCGCCTCTCTGTGAGGTATCAGCTACTGTCTCAAAGCAACATTAGCCCAGATTCCCTTTCAGAGAAGGACGCCAGCTCCCTGATGTTGGTGATAAAAAGTTAGAACAAAGCAATGGTGATGAAACAGCAAAGCAAAAAGTATCAGCCAAAAGGGCCATCACTAATGTCATTTCATTTTCATCATCAGAAAAATGCAATTCATAAAATTAATTTGCATCTGACTTCATGTCTGTGAACTAGAATATTTGAGGCTGGTTTTACCAGTATTTTCTTATATATGGCAGTTGCATTCTATTCTGTGATTTCCAGAAGTGCCACCTGGTGAAACTTTGAGAGGACAATGAGTATGTAGCTCAAAACTGCCTCTTCCAAAGCAGTTTGTTATTCAGTGATAGCCATGAACTGCGTATAAAGTGAACTTTTTTTATTCTGCGATAGTGAATAGAAACTGAGAAGGCATAAAACCTATAGTATCTGGCATTATAGAGGGTGGTCTGCAGCATATCTCCAAAAGACTAACCTTTAGTCATACTCCCAGAACTTGTTCATATGTCTTCTCAAGATGAACCAAGAATGTGAACTCATTTTGCTAGCTCTGAGGTCATTTCCTAAATGAATGTTAAAAGGAAAAAAAAAAAGTATATAAACAATGCATGTCCATGTGAAATTGCATTGACAAAATAAATAACATGGGAGGTTTGGGGGATAGAAGGTTGGTTTAGTTTAATTTGATTTGGTTTTAGTGATTTGGACAAGATTTAGCTGCAAGAGGCTCTTTATTTAACAGAAAGGGAAGTAGAAAAGAGGAACAAATAATAGGTTAAAAAAAGCTGAAAATAATTCTAGGTTTGTAACATCTTGCCACACCTGCAACTGACAAACTCAACAAAAGGTGGAAAATAAAAGTACTCTAAATGTCAGGTCTGTTTTCTGTATTTTCTTGATGTGTTTCTCTTTTGTAAATGTGTTTTCAGTTTTGTAATCAAGGACGTAACTGTTTGCCTTAATAGGGTGCAAGTTCTTTTTGTTTCCCTGTCTGTGTTTAAAGTAGACTCAGGTGATTCTGACAGAAACAATGAATATGGCTTTCCAGAGAAGTAATAAATCCAAATTATCAGTGGTGCAAGCAAACTCTGTGGGGCCGCTGTAGTCCAAGACAAGTTTGAGGATCTTAGAGAGGTGAGGTTTGATTTGCTAAACTGTAATAATGTGAAAGGCAAGAAGTGTCTCCCAGAGGTGGTGCTTCCCTGCCAAGAGCAGGGAAACAATCCTGTGGTCATGTCTCTGCAAACTACAGGTACATGACAACTAAGCTGTAAGCACAGCAACAAGTCCTGAATCCTTGAAGGGGTTGCATCCTCAACTGGAAGGAGCAACACGGCAAATTACATGGAAGAGTGACTAACATCTGCTTAGCACTGTTGCAGTTTTTCATATAATACCAGTTCTGTCTACGATGAGGTACTTGAATTATAGCAACTTCAATCACAGATGTCGTAAACTCTAGGCAGAAGAAAAGGGCATGAAGGTGATACGCAACAGTGGCATACAACATGGTGTAGATATGTGAAGGGCATCTATGGGAAGGAGGTGGTTTTAGAGGCACTAACAATATAAATAAGGAGCTGAAAGTAAAATAGAGAAAATGTAACTTCAATATCTTGCAGAAATTTGTGATATATCAAGAGCTAGGCTAGCCTTTGAAATTAATTGGGGAAAGGTCATCATTTGGGACATCTAGAACTCAGTTGGGCCAAATATCTCAAAACGTACTTGCAGGACTTTCAGGTGTTGACACAAAAACGAACAAGTGGTCCAACAGCCTTTTTATCTCTAACCTCTGTTTTTCTTTGCAAAGAAACATTGCCATTTCAGTTCAAAACAAGCAGTAAGAATAATTTAATTCTTATTTTCTATTTATTTAGAATATGGAGAATTCAGGAAGTTATGCAAACTTTAAGAAATATTTACTGAGCATGGTGTATGTACCAAGACTCAGACAAGAGCAGTGCATCAAAATAACATTTTGTTTTCAATGTCTGAAGTTTACACAGTGGAGGAGTAAACGTGCTGCAAGTGACCATTCACACTATTCACATATTCACTTAATAAAAAAAAAACAAAAAATATTTGGGATCAAGAGTTACAGATGGCTCATTTCAACATGTGTGGATTAGTAAGTGTACTGCTTGCTTTTGGCTGTTTTTTTTTCAAAAGGATGGGTACATTTTGTTAAGCGACATGTTTCTGCTTTGAGCAGCAACCTTTGAATTACATTCCCAGTGGTTTTTCATAAGGAAAGCTTCACATCCAGGGGCACCAAGACTTCATGGAAACACTAGATGAGAAGTGCTGCAGTATTTCTGAAGGTGACACGATGCCGTGTTAATGAAAACACATACAGTGGAGCTGAAAGTGAATTTAATTAGAATGGTGTTCAGTGTTTTTGATATCGTAATGACAGTGACAGAAATAACATAACCTGTATGTTGGGCAAAGGCCTGGATCCGCAGATGCTCACAAAAATACTATCCCATTGACTTTTACTGGCTTTTCCTGCGGTGTATCCCACTGAACTTCACTGCACAGTGCATTTCACAGTTAATCCACATGACTTATCAGATGGTTGGCAAGCTGATAGCCCAAAGGTTTAAACTTCCTCTAAGACAAATTGCCAGTGTTTTGAGGTATCTTTCTTATTTTCATCCGGAAAGAGCAGCCTGTTCAGGGTTCATTCATTTGTGAAGCAAGGTTAAATGAAGGAGCTAAAGGTACAGTCTTCATACACTGTAAGGCACTGGTGTCTTGTATATATAGCCTGAAGTTCTCAAAAAAGGGTAAGCTTTGTTCAAAAGATTTACAATTCCACAGGGAGCTGCTGATGGCAATAACCTCTATGCCCTCAGATGGTATTTTATTATTTGTGAGTTATGGGCGATTCTGTGTCAGTGCTACGGCACTGCAGAATCCTCTTGCTCCTAAAAGACTCAATTTGGGAGGCGAGTTCTGCTATAACTAATATTTACTATGAAACAGCTCAGTCAGCACATTTCATTAAACTGTAACAAGGGGTTTGAGAGCAGCTGCTTCGAGTGAATTTGGGAGTTTGCTGAATTGAGTTGTTTTTCTAGCAAGGTAAATGAACTGTTGAGCACGGCAGATTTCTACTGTGTGGCAGATGAGATCTGCACCACACTGGGGTGGGTCCAGGGAGCAATCATGTCTCAAAGAGGCTCAATCCTTTTCCAGTCCCATGGAGGACTGCTCTATTCTTTGGGATTCATTATGGCTTTTGAACGTCATAGGCACACCTGTGTGCACCCAATTTTGCCTTTTTAATTTTAGCAGTTTTTATATAGCAACAGCCAGTTTCCTAAAAGCTTAGTATGTAAATGTCCAAATTATTGCACGTTGGCCAGTCTCAATTCACCATTTTCCTATGCCGAACATGTTTCTCTTGAGGATTTCCCTCAAAGGAGTATAATATTTCTAAGATGTAAACTGATTTCACTGATGCAAAAATTTCATCCTGTTTGTGTTCCATTGCCTGCCAACCAATACAGTGCACAGGGTTTGCAGTATAGAGCAGATATGTTATGATTTCCCAACTGATTTTTCAACCACCTTTTTCTCAGCCACTAAAGCACCTAGCTATTCCTGTGCTCTTGTATTGTCTACCATGATTCTGTTCAGCTACCAACCCTTCCCACCTAAAACAGCTGCACTGGGCTCAGAAATGAATGTAATTGGTCTTACTTCAATGACCATTTTTGACAGTGCTAATCAGAGTGACAAAAATATAATAATGAGGTAATTGAGTATTTGGCTATGATGTCACTCCCACAGATGGTATTGCCTGGTCAAGCCATGGAGTCCAAATTGGTGCTCAAAATTTTCGTAGCCCAATTTTATAGCAAAAACTATTCTGCTGCTTTTCTTTTAATGTGCCGTTGCTCCTAGCTAGCTATTAGTAGGGCTGATTTCCTGTGAAGATAACAGACTTTTCAAAAAAAAATTTTTTTTTTTTTTGGTAATAAATGGCTGCTTTGCCAAGTTGGTCATAATTTGATAATTTTATTTTAAATGAGGTTTTCTACTTTGATATAAGAAAAAGGATATCTTTTTTCATTTACTCTTTCTCGAAGATTAATCATATTGCACATTCGTGACGTTTAATAATAACTAGAAAATAATAAAATTGGCAACAGCTTCAAATTTCCTTGACGTGTTATAGGGCATAGGGAAATAATAGAAACAAATTCCATTCAGTGTATGGACATTGGTTGAAAAAGGAGGTTTCCTTGTTTTTTTTCGTATAGCTTTTGCCAGAACTATTGAGAGCAGAAGACCACTGACCTTCCCAAAATTTCTATCCTTTGTTTCAAACTGAATGTAAAGAGTTGGAAATCAAAAATGATTGATGGAAAAATGTAAAGTAATTAACCTGCAACAGAAGGCAAAGGAAAGAATGATACATTTCAAGGCTTATAAATCCACCTTTTCTTTTCATTAATTTTCATACAAATGTCATGATCAGCATTATATTTTCATGTGTTTCAAAAAATAAAAGTATGGCTTAGGCATCATGACATTGTCCTGAGTTTATTTTTAATATTAGGATGTTTATGTTATTGCACACATTCTTGGATATGTGTGGTAATATATGATTGCAGTTACAAGTCTGGCACAGAAGTGTAAAGGATTAGTGTCTCTGGACTGTAATTATTCCATGGAGATTTCTGCAGACAGTTAGGCCCATTGCAAACTAAGAAATTGCCACACTTGCTGTTAGTTTGAAGCACTTCTTTTGTAACCAGTTCAACTTATGTAGCTGTGGAGTTTCTGTGGAAACATTTTAACTCCATCTGCACATAGCATACAGGTTTCGGCCAAACGTTTCTTGGATGGCTCAGCACCACTGCTAATGCAGACAAGACATTGAAGGCAAAGCCCAGACTCTTGTCACGATGGACTGCTGTAAGCTGTTCTGGTTATGGCAGCTGAACTAATTGGCACCTTTTTTCCCAGTAAGAAAAGGGTACATTCTACCAATTTTGGTTAGATTTGGTTTTACTTCTTACCTCTTAAGTGTACCTAGCATTGGAATTCATTTGCTTCTCACCAAATAATCTCATTTGAGATCTGAGTCATTAACTTGTAGTATCAGCAAATCCTCTATAATAATAATGGAAAAGATCATAAACTAAAAGTTTACTGTCAACTGAACGTTCTAAATTCCAGTGCCAAAATGCATCATGAATGTCAAATATATTTTGACATTTTTATTTCCTTGAGTTCAGTCACAGTATGGACAGCTGTGTCTTGGTGCTTGTGTTTTATGGCTTTAATCTTGCTCTGTTTTCATCTTCACGCTCTGTGTAGTCTTTCTCATGATCCGTCACAACAAGCAAAAAGTTCCAGTCCTGAGGCTAGGATAACAGTTAAGCAGATGCTGTTTCAGTTCACAATGACAATTCCTTCAAGGCTATTGGGGGATATTACTGCAGGACAGGCTGGCTGAATCCCCTCTACCTCCCCACCCCCATCCTGAGATTAAATTCATTGCCCCTGAAATCAGCCACTGAGTGAGAGGAATCTGAAAATGCCCTTCTACAGCTTCATGAATAGCCAATTTTGCACTTTCTAAATGTTAACAATGCTAATATGTATTTTAAAGTGAGGCTTGGGAGCTCAGTGTAACACTTATATGTCAGCAGTGTTCCTTCTTTGTGAAGTAAATCATGCAAAGTCCTATGGTTTTAAAGGTGCTGGTATAAATTTATTTGATGGAAAAATGACCGCTTTGTCATCTTTGTCATATTATTGGAAAAGAAAATCTGCCATGCAGTTAGGACTTTCTCCATTACAAATATTTGCACAGCACTTCATCTTTTTTTTTTTTTTTTAGTGTAGAAGGAAAACAGAAAGTGAATGTTTTGCAGATCTATGAGAGGCAATGCAAAATGAAGATGTCTGGGCTTTCTTTCAGGCCATGTGCCAAAGCCAGAAGTCCATCAAAGAACCAGAAAGGACGACCTCCTAGACTAGAACTAGATACTACAAGAGCTCCTGGGAAGACCAATTCTCTAAATGGGCTGTGGCTTTTAGAAGAGGACAGGCTGTTTTCACCCATGCTGCTTATTTGCCTGTACAGGCTGAGGTGCAGTGGTGCAGCACTTGTTCCTTTTCGCATGAATGGAGCAGAGAGATCAGAGAAGTTCACTGACAACTCCTGTTAGGGCCCATGTAGAATTTTTTAAATATAAGCCTTTAACAAATGCTAAAGGTTATTGAATTTCAGTTTGATAGCTGTAGATGGGCTTTCTCACCTGTGATGCTTATTTTTTTCCATGATTGTGTGTAGCATCCATGCCTCATCACTGATGACATTTAAGAGATTCTTTCAGCATTGCCTCCTGATGCAAGGAAGGGTGGGAGATATTTTCCAGATTCTCAGTCCCAGTGTTTCTTGTGACTATTCTGTTAAAGTAGTGTTACTACCTTTTCTTCTGTTGCCAGGTGGATCTATTTGAAGCATTCCCAAGTGTCTGCGAAGAAGCATAGAGGAAAGCCAGGTGTCCTAATAGCAATTCGGGAGAGTACATGAGACCGTCTCTCTGTTGGCCTTATCACTTGTTATAGTTTTGCCATCATTGACAGTAAAACTTCATTCATCTGTCACTTCACATTCCATTTGAGAGGATGTAGTATGCTAGAATTTTTGTCAGATTTAATATTGAGCAATGATTTATAATATTCAATGAAATTAATTTATTATAAATAATGTCTATGGCTCTGACTGTGTTATGACACATTTGAAGGATCTTGTCCTCTCTTAGAACACCCATCTATTCATTTCATTTGCCATTTGTAGTATGTATCTTGTAGCATTTTCAAGTTGTAACTATGCAGCCATTTACAAAGGAATGGAAAAATGTCTCTAAACTTTGTATTTCACCTAGGTAAAAAAAAAAATCCGTAAAACCAGTCGTGACTGAGACTTTTCTCTTTTCCATTTTCCCAGCCTTGCCTTTCCTTATCTTGCATTTGCCTTTGGACCAAGAATTCACAATGGTTTTGAGATGGGTGCAAGGTTTGAGAATCCCTCCATCCCTCAGTCTGCTTCCACCCCATGGAAGCACAGCTCAACCAGGCAGTATTGTCACGCTTGTGAGGGACACTGTAATACATTGCCTGGATGGGAGCTGACAGCGCTCCGAGAAATATGACAGTACCTCTGCCCTTGATCAGGCTTCCCATTTGAAAGTTTTCATTTTGGTAATTACATCCTTCCCAGATCATAGCTGTAGTCATTGATCATACTAATATCATTATAACTGATTCCCGTAAGTCACCTTTTAAAGACACTTTCTATGGTTTCTTTCCCCCCTATATCTTCTTCCTCTGCAGTCACGGGATAAGACTTTTTCTGTCTACCCTTCATCTGATTGATTAGAAATGCCACATACTTCCTTTACGTATGGCCTGGTAATATACACATCACATTTCTTCCCTTGGGATCTTAATCAGAACAAGTAATGGCCTTTAGCTTTTCTCATTAGCAAAATGGAAAAGCACCATACCCAATCCATTAGAAATACAGCATTGTAATATGAGCTTATAGAAAAATGGCTGCGTGCCAGCGGACATGGAGTGAGTTTACCTTAAAGGATTTTCAGAAAAAAAAAAAAAAAAAAAGTCACCCTTTATGTCTGGCAAGCAAACGTTTTGAGCCATAACTTATCACACCTGCCTGTCAGGCATTTTGCTGTTACTCCTTAAGTGCTGTTTGGACAGCTCTGTCATATAAAGGGCATTCATAAAGAGGAAATATGGGTGTTTGTACATGTATTTATGTCTTTCCCAATGTTGATTCCCTCCATGGATTATCTTTCTCATATTCCATCTCCTATCAGAATTTGAGGGGGGAAGGAAGTTGGGGAGATTTTGTTATGTTTTGCTTTGGTTTTAATTTTTCACATTCTGTGAAAATAAGAACAAGAATAACTCGTCTATCAGGTGTTTATGTGACAATGCTGTTATGTTTTTTTTTTAGCTCTGCCTAAAACTATTTACAATCAGTACACCAAGAGTGAGGACAAGACTGATTAAGAGTTTTTTTTCCCACTGAAATGGATTGCTTTTCACTTGGCCTGGACTTTACTAGCCCTAAGGAACAAGTATTTAAATTCATACCCCAGTATTTGTGCTTATGTTATCCAGAACTGTAAGAAGCACAGGTCCGTACAGAGTGGCAATTGCATATAATTTGAATGTATGTGAGCTGACACTGTCTCCTTTGGAAAGCCAGCACTGAAGGAATTCAAAGAACAGCCTTGGAATGCTGCTATTCTGCCAGCACTGAAACACATCTGTTTTACTGGCCCCTTCAAGCATTGCTAATGTGATTCCAGGGAAAAAAAAGTACTAAGCACACCCATAAAGCTATATTAAATAATGTGTTATGGTGAATGGGTGCTTGCTTTTTCTTAAAAAACAAGAACAAAAAGAACTCAGGTTTCCTAGGTCTTAAGTTGCTCCCCTGTACAAAGCGGGAATCGGAGCTGAAGCACTGAGCTAGCATTCTTGATTGCTTCATTTATGGTTCATCAGCTGTGCTGATCACATTTTCCCAACAAAATAAAGTATCTCAGTACAAGGTAAAGAAAATAGTGCATGGAAATAGTGTGAAAGACATGCAGTATTCAAAAATGAGAGAGATTCTAAAGGGACCTCTTTAAGGCAATTTAAGGGGGAGAATGGGTGGTTAGATGACAAAACAGGAAAGGTTAAGGCAAGGAGGAATTACAGCCATTTGAAGTATCAGGCATTTTTTCCCTTCTTTCATTTTCCATTTTGTTCTTTTTCTGTTTTATTTTACTTTTTGGTATTTTTCTCCCCCCTCCTCCCCTTCTTTGTCATTCTGATGAAACAACGACAAACTGGGCGAGGTTCTGTGTTTTCACCACAAAATAAGTTTAGGAGTTCAACACTTTAAGCAACTCATTACATAGTAGACAAGCTTATGATGTGGCCGTATAGTTCAGCCCTCTTAGCCAGCACCCTGACAAAAGGCAAGGTTTATGCAGCCCTGGAGTCTGATGTTTCAAAGATCCTCCCACAGCTGATAATTAACAGACTTAAGGACAGGCTCTGTAATATTCTAACTCAGTCACACTGTATCAGTAGGGCATTGACATTAATTTTAAGGGGACCTTTATCCCAGGATAATTTCAGGATTTTGTGGAGAGCAGGAAAAAAGAAGCCTTCACAAAAATGCTGTAGCCACCTTCCACAGCCCTGCCATCTTAGCAGAGCTAATGATCATGTAAATACATTTAAAGATTTTAACAGTCATATTCATGTGCTAATGAGAAACAATGTTTTGTACTGCATTATTTTAAAACATAGTACTTTAGATGTATTGAAGTTGCCATCAGCCATTAAAGGTTAATATTCTCTATTTTTTCCACCCTGACCACATATGAACAAGTTACAGACAGAAGAAGAGCTGAGCAACATTCATGATTTCCAGTTTGTGGGGAATTCATCTTATGAAATTTGCTTTCATTCTGATTCATCTTTTAAAAACTCAAAACAGAAAGATTCTCCCATGAACCAGAAATTCCGAACAAAAATTAATTTTTGGAAACAATGGCTCACGGTGGTTTACAACACAAAATATACTCCGCAAGATTGTGACAGCTGCCAAGTGGTATAAACATCCCTCTCAGTTGCTGCCCTGCTCCACGTTAGCTTTCAGGCAGCAGCTGCAAAGCACTCCCAGGATTTTGTGTTCCAGAGCAGCCCCACCATGTCCAATGCTTTGGGCAGGCTTCCAGATCTCCTAATGAGTCGGCTTACCGGTCTGCTTACTTAGGAACAGATCAGTCCTGGGAGCCATGTGACTGACAAGTTGGAAAACACCAGAAACCTTGCTTTGGGCAGGTGACAAGGTGGGATTGTCCTGGAAGAAAGGCGGGGTACTAGCTCGAAGCCTGCATGGGAACTGCTGGTTCCCAAGTGTGCAGGAGGAGACAAAGATATTTCAGAGCTTCACCCAAGACCCAGATAGAACTGGGCTCTTGGGGTTTGCAGGCTCCATGCTCAACCATCCCAATGCCATGCTCAGCAGCCTGGAACCCCCAAGTGCATGTTTTGCAGGACATTCAGCTTCACACACCTGACAGCAGGTTGATTTTGCTTGCATGCTCAGGCATGAGGGCCCAGTATTTCCTAGAGGGAATGTTTGTTTGTTTTTGTTTGTTTGTAATTGTCCTTGCTTCCATCTGTTTCATTTTTGGACAATTGGCTCACAGACAGTTGGTCCACTCTTAAGTCTGGTCTGAAAAAGCAAATGGAAGGTGTATGTGATTGATAAGCAACTATTACTTAACAAGCCTAAGCGATTCTTGTGTTGTTTTAATAACAGATCCATGCATACTGTATGGATGTTTGCAGACAATAGTCTGCTTCTTTTTAGACTCTTCAGATTCATGAAGATTAGACTCTTCAAATTCATGAAGATGTAATAGCCTCTGGAAGACATGTTTACCTCTAGAAAGCAATTATTTGTTCATATAAATGGACATATTATTAATAATAGCTTAACATGCTCATGTGTTGAGAGTTTCACTGGCAGTTATTTATTTACTTATGCTGAAAATATAATGTACAGATCAAGCTTCCTTCTTCTTACTAGCAGCCATTCATCAAGGATTAATTGAAGAAATTGCATTCAGATGGAAATTCATAAGAATTTCCAACCAAAGGGGTGCATGGGGAATTTTTATGTTGGAAGAAGTAGCTATGATTCTGCTGCATCACACCTTTATTCTTCAGTATACACAATCCAAAAAAAAATATATAAATGTGACAAAATCTCTGTGATTACTGACCCTGGCTGACCAAGACTGTTGCTGTATACTCGTTTGTTATGATATTGTCACTGTACCCTATTTTTATATAGGGTGCTGCAGTCAAGACAGTCTAATAAATAGTGCACTAACCCATGTTCGAAAACTTGCCCCAGATATGTCATAATGTATATTGACAGAACGGGTACATAGAGGGTATTAGAAAAAGATAAAAAATGCCCCTTTTGTAGAGAAATGGATGAAAATAGAAAGAATTGAAGAATCAAGAACTGGAAGTACAACACCAGAGTCTTGGTCTTTGGTTTAAGCATAGGAGTATTCTTACTCTCTTGTAAATGTATTTGTCAGACCCATGAGATACAAAGAATTATGCAAAAAAACAGTTTTCACATCTTGAGGCTATTCATACGTGCAGTCACATATGGAGAGTCAGTCTACAGTTCTGTACAGCCTCCTTAGATCCCTGCCTACAGTGGAGGTTTTGTCACAAGGAAGACAAGGGTGAAAATATCATGGGACTGGGTACACTGACATTGGCTACCAGGAGCATTGGCACTCTGAGGTTAAGTTCCATAGCCATGTACAGACTGATAAACATAATGTGAACAACGTGCTATAATGAAGTGTTCCTAAAAGAACTTTCACTTACCTTTAGTGAAAGACGCGATCAAAATGGGAACTTAATTTTCACATCCTGATGGGTTTTCCTCCATTTTTTTGCCTTTTCATACACTGGTGAGATACCTGAAAGCAATTTGAGATTTTTCACTAGGTTCCTTTGTAATACCAGCCTTCAGACTCTAAAAACTGGTTAAGATGAATGTGCCAGTTTTTGGTTTATCAGTTTCTGTAGACATTCCTACATTGCTGTTTACATTAACTACAGATTTTACAAACACAGGATTTTGTATGCTAGTGCACAGATGTATGCGGTGATCTGACTGTTCTCACATTTGTTTACTCTAAACAGTCTTTATCTGATTAGTCCTGATCACTCTGCTTTAGTATCAGGCCTGAATTCAGAAATAAAGAAAAGACCTGTTAACAGTGGGGGGTTTATTTCATCTGCACGGTTTCTTCAATACCTTTGTATTACTCTGATTTCCAAAGGTAGGGATTTGTGAAGGATACTTAGAACTCCTGAAGAGAAAAGGAGATTAGTTTGTAAATATAGTTCTTGAAGTTATTATTCTCTCTACCTTCATTTAACTTGCTCGGGGAATTAGGTAACATCTCATTAGGAAGGTTGAAAGGGAAGTGATAGCTGGTGTTCCTAAATACATTTGTATTACTGAGCAGCAGGGAAGGAAGGTTAAATCTTGTAAAGATTTCTATTCTCTGCCTGAACAATGAGTGCAGTGGCCCAGTGATGGGATTCTGTTGAATGACAGTGCTATTCTTGATAGGGCTTTGGTAATTGTGTGGTAAAATAGCATTATATTTTAGGCCAGGCAGATAATTATTAGCAAAAATATTGTAATATATGCAAAAACTCCATAGCTTTTATTCTCACGTTCTTTAATTGGGAAAAACTAAGATTAATAACAGCCATTGAATAATTACAGGATGGAGCTGGAAGATGAGAATGCTTCTGGGTATTGAAAGATATTTGAAGTTTAAAGTAAAAACTGTGGCTGCTGGATATTGTATTTTATTGAACCCCACTGGCACTGATGAACTAGATGGTCCTTTTCTCTTCCTGAGTTCCTGTGTCTCCATGGCAGACTATGGGATAAGAGGACACAGCAAGACAACGTTCTTTTCTGTTGGAGAACAGGGTATTTTCAAATGAGAAGGTGGAACCAAGGACAAAAAAAAAAAAAAAAGGCAGTTTTATTCTATGTTTCATTAAAGTTATAACCATTTCACAAGGGTCAATGAGAGATGCAGTTTTTCTTTGCAGGGAAAGAGATTTGAAAGTGGAAGGGCAGGTTTCCTTCACAAGAAAATAGAGGTGATAAAAATAAATCCAGCCAACAGTCTCATTTCCTTCAGTTTTCCAGCAATGCAAATGTTTTCACATAATTCTGTTAGTGATGCAGTGTCTAGACTTCTCAGCTGGTTTAAAAAACACACACACACAAATAAACCCTGGCATTAATTCTGAGAATCCTAAAAAGCTAAGTCATTATTACTGTACTGTAGCTCATGCAGTGGTATGGAACCACAAATAGTCACTGAAGACCAGACTTTTGAATCCTTGCTCATCTAAGACGTGGGTTAGCATTTACTCACATAAGAAGACCCATTTAATCTCCCTTCAGCAGGCTGCTGTGGTGCAAATGCTTAACAGCATACACTGGTGCAGGAATTCAGCAGTTTGGCTCTATCCTTGGCTGAAAAGGCTCTGTGCCTTCTCGGGAGCATGTGGGTCAATGAAATCAGGAAAGCAATCTTTGATTCTTGCAACAGATATACATTTATATAAAAACAAAGCAAAACAAAGCAGCATTTTCACATTGATTTTATAAAAGCTTCTTCAACATTTATTCCTTGCTCATTGCCCCTTGTCCTTAGTAAGTCTACTAATCCTGAGTAAGCGTTCACGGTTTCTGAATCTACTGCAAACTTATATGTGAATGTCTCATTTTGTAAATTCTGATTTTCTCTCTAGCAGGAAACATATTCATTGTTGATCAGGTTGTCAACTGTTGTCACTCTGTAAAATCTCACAATACTCATAGTGGCTGAGAGAATTAACATATAATCAGTAGCCTTCTTGTAATTGCAGCTGTTATTTCACAGGCAGCTAGTCTTATAAATAGTATTGTACTTTAGGGTGGTTTCTTATGGTTACTGTTAATGATGACCTTCAGAATTTAAATAGAGTGTGGCCAGAGTCTTCTGGTGGTATAAATGAAGTCTTGCAAGAGGTGCTCACTCTTCCAGGCACTGTCTCAGTTGAAGCTCAGCACCTAATAGCTGGCATAAGAGGTGTTTGCAGTGTATCTCACCTGCTAGGCACTTGCCTGGCTCAGCATCAACTTGGGCCCAAGAAAGGCTGACTAGGGCAAATGAATAACTGGACATTGTCTGCACCTTACTCTCAATATAAAATCTCCTGCAAATTCCCTGCAGGTCACTCAACTCCACCTGTGATGGGAGAAACACATTGTCCTCCCTCAATATGCTCCCTCGCTCCGCAGGCAGCTGCTTTCCTCCTGTTTTTTTCTTCCCAGTGACTGCTGCCTTTGTGGGTTTAGTGTTTACTGCACGCTCAAAGAGTCTTGCTGGAGCCAGGCTTTGATACCCCACTGTTTGCAGATCTGTAAGAACTGATGTTGCCCTCTGAATTAATCATGATCCTTCCCACAGTTTCATTTTGTCCCCTCACCCCGCCTCATTCGTTACCTCCTTTCATTTAACTCTTTGTAGTCAGGCAGGGTAATATCTAAAAAGCGTGCAGAGGTGTGTGTATCACTCTCTCATTTTCTACCTATATATTTTTTTCACATACTTTAGCAGTTTCAGAAAGTTGTTTTTTTTTTCAGAAAAGGGTTTTTTTTTCTATATTAGAGATTATCAGCTTTTAAAGGATCAGAGTACCAAACAAGCTCCCTTATACCCTCTAGATCTGTCATCTGTGCAGAGTCATTATTCATTTTACTGTCAGAAATAAACAGCTTCTACTTTTAGACCCACAAAGCCTGTACAGTTGAGGAAGAATGAACAATGTTTTCTTCTGCCTTGTGAATACTTTGTTGAATGACCGATCACATTCTAGCACAAGAATCTTTAATCCTGATGGAAAAGTATGACAAAGAAAGAATGGGCTTGGATTTTGCAGATTCTCTCTTTCAGTGTTTACAATACTAATATTTAGTGGAATTAACTGGGTACTGCTAATCCCATCATGTGAGACATGCTGTCTCTCTTTCACACATACATATGGACAATGAACTTCAGTGTGTGCGGTTTATGGAGAAGATAAATCTCAGTGATGGCCTTATGACAGAGAAGTCTTTCTTTACCATTTGCCTACTTCCAAGTTATGTTAATTTCTTGAGACAGGTGGGAAGCCATATGCAGATTATGTGCATGTACAAGACCTGTGGTCACCCTGGAGCTCCATCACAACAGAGATCCTCAACTAAGGGATGCCCATAGAGCAGAATCTTCATCCTGGGTGGTCCTGAGCAGGGCAGCTATAAAATGTTTAACATTCCTTCCAAATCTGACAATTTTTCAGAATCACTTTTCCACCTCCCAGCATGGGCTGCAGTCACTCCAAACCATCCAGAGTGGCTCAGTGTGTGCTGGGTATGGAAGCAACTGAAAAGCAATGTTCAGGAAACTTTATGGTTCCGGTCCCATTTTATGGTGACTTTTCAGCTAACCACCAACTGTGAATATTCATGACAAGAAATTCAACTTTTACATTAGCCAAATAATGTAAGTATTTTATAGCGTCCACTGACATTGTGCCTCAGCATTAGGTAATGGTTAAAGTATTTAACCTGTGAGATCAAAGGATTAGGATTATGTAGTTCATAAACAAGAGAAATTGAGCTAATGTCAGTTATAACAAAAATAAATGTCTTTCTTTTTTATTATACTGTTAGTAAACAAGCTAACCTAAAGCAGCTTCTCAGTGGTGAAAACCCTTCCCATGGTGAAAACAAGTCCACCAGGGCAGACATTGCTGAATTCATGTGGTCTCAGCTGGGACTCCCTCTGCATGTGAGCAGACTTTAGATACTTACGACTGATTATGTATCTCTGAGAATTAAGCCCTAGTTGTCCTTTGTAGTTTTGTGAAGTCTTTTACAGAAGCCTCAATAGATCCCTTAGTTAGTGTCTGGAGACAGAGAATCAGTTCCAAGCCCTGATAGCAAGATTAATTGTTGACCTGGATACTCTTTTCTGAAATGCTGCAAGTGTCTTTAAACTCATAAAGATATATACATTAGATATGCTTGGAAATTCCACTGAAGGACTCCAGGTGTGTACCTGTAATACAGACCAGTCTGCTGCTGTGGTCAAGGGCCAGTTGTTAAGCAGCAGAACATCTCTGTAGCATTAAGCCTTGGCTAACTTTTACCAAGATCAAATCCTTTGCCAAAAAAATGATTTCATTTATGCCATTGGTGCAACTAATTTTGCTCACATAATTTGTTTTAACTGTAGAACTTCAAGTGATTTAACCAAAAGGTTGAACCAGCATTACAGCAGACGTTTACATGAGCAGAATATGTTATATACAGGGGAGAATTCACATTTCTGCAGTTCTTCATGGAGTCTAACACAACTGGGATGCTCCATTCTCTTGCACTACCAAGAGCAGTGCTTGCAGAGCCAGCAAATACACCAAGTCATTCCTGGATAGTTTCAGTTGTTGCACTATGGAATTCAATGCCAAAGGATTTTGCAAAAAGTGGAGTGGTCTGAATTAAAAGGCAGTTGAATAATTTGATGTCTTTGTATTAGAACTCATATGTGTTTATGTGTAAGGTAAGAGAATGGCAGCCAACTGCACCTTATGAGTCTCAGCATTGATCTTCTGCCGGGTTCAGGGAAGAATTCTGAGGAAATCTAATCTGAATAAGGCCGCTTTAGTCTTTAAATTAACACGCGTAATTAAAATGTTTATATATGTGAGTGAAGCTAGCTTGGGTGGGTATTTAAAACCCTTGTAGGTCTTTGCAAAACTGTAAGAGTGAGTGCTTCAGGTTACTGTTAAATGTTGACATGTTTAGAACAATGCTGCACAGCAGATATCGTACCAACATGTGACGGCAACATTACAAAGCAGAATGAATGGAGCGGAAGCCACTCTGGAACACCCTGCTGTAGCATTCTCATTAGTTTCTAATCCTTAAGGCAGGAGAATAGCCCAACTGTACCAAGTACAATAGGGATAGTTTGCCTAATGTCTTTGGTGGGTTAGCATTCATAAAAAACTATTGAATTCAGTTCTATTTCTGAAGAAGAAGAAAAAGGGGCTGCAGAAAATCATGGCCTGATACAGGCACACATGCACTGGGGACACTCCTGTCTCTCTTTGGCTCAAGGGAAGGAAAATGCTATGAATTTGTATTCACAAATATTGTAATGATTTTCAGCACAACATGCTACTCCTATTGCAAGTGTACATTTTATGTCACCTATGTTTCTCATTGATTTTTTTTCTATAGAAAACAATTTCAGTGAAATACTTGTTTTTTCTTTTACTTTACTTTTTCTTTACTTGAATGAAGACTTCAGAATTTAGCTCTTGGATTCTCAAATATGACATTCTCATTCCCTCAGGCCTTTCTACAGCATTGCTGCAGAGTCTGTACCCCACTCTGCAATTTCATAATGCATGTTTGTGACAGGCATATCAAACCATCCAGTTAGTTTAGAATTGAGGTGAGAGAGTGCTTTAAATGTAAATTTTACTATAAACAGCGGAATAAAATCTTGCAAGCACTTCCTAGCTCTGCCAGGAAGCAAAGCTATATTTAACTCATTTTAAAATTCATCAAATACATTCTGGGCTGATTCAGATCTTCAGCATGTCTTTGAAGATAACATGTAGTGGAAGTGTCGTACAGTCAGTTGTGGGATTGGGCACATTCAGAGATTCTTGTCGGTGAAGACGTGCAGTTAGGACTGGATTGTAGAAAGAAAAGTACATATGGATCTGACAACTTAATATTGATACTTTATTTGAAGATTTGAACAATCTGTTGCATTCAGTTCAAGAGCTTTTTAAGAACTGCTGTATATAAAGAGGTTAGTGCCATACCAATGGCAAAATTCACATGCATTCACACATTCAAAAAAAAAAAAGACAATTATGTAGTACTTGGGAGAGCAAAAACTTTAGAGAAGCTAATACCATGTGTTGCTGTACTAATAACTGGGAGAAGCTTCAAAATGCATAGACAACATCCCTGGATATTAAGAACAATCCGTTAGAATTTAGTTAAGGCTATTATGTACAAAAGGAGATGCTCCCAGACATGTCTTCCCTTCCTCTTCCTTTATTTTTCCTGTCTTGGATCACACCCCCCTGTAAACTAAAATGTTCTTAATGCTAGGGTTAAACATAGATGGAAATAAAACTGTCAAATTTTGTGCTTCATGTTTTGTAAGTGTCATTAGGATAAGATAAAATAAGATTCCAAAAGATTGTTTAGACTGTTTCTGTATCTGTAAACGTTATATATATATATAAATGTATATATATATATATATATGCTGTTATCATGTCTCTTTACTGTTTTGTTTGTAAGTACAAATAGGAGTCTGTCAGTTCGAGAAATCTGAATCTATCAGCAATATGTTTGCTATTGCCTGTATTCAAATGTGACCTAACTTTGAAGTTCAAGATTACGATTTTTAATAGCTAGAAGGTAATTTGTACCACTCACTAAAATCCTTAATTAAAAGAAATAATGGACTATACACTAACAAACAAAATTTGTACAGGAAACTGAAACAGTGTCATGCTTCTAATGTTTTTTTTTTTTTTCAGCTTGACAGTGGTCTTCTAATGTTAATTTGCTTTCAATTTGTTCTAGTATTTGACTGCTGCTGCACCTATGCAAGGGACCTACATTCCCCAGTACACTCCTGTGCCTCCAACAGCTGTCCCTATTGAAGTAAGTTTATCTCCATCCATGAAAGCAGAGTAAAGGGGTATCAGAAGTCTTTTATATATTATGCTTCATTGCACCTGTTTTTTGAGAGGGGCCTGAAATCACTTTATGGAATGGTATGTCTTCCAGCTTTTAAAATTAAGACTGCATATTCTTTCTCTTTTTCTTTTCTTTCTTTTTCCTTCTTTTTATATTTATTTATTGATTGATTGATTGGCTATTTGCAAGGGCTCTTGTTTTACATTTGTTTTGCTGTACAACAGGACATGGAATAAAATATCAGTGATTATTACTATTTTTCCCCCATGTACTTGGGAGGGAGATGGGAAGAGTCAGGAAAACAAACCCAGCAGACAGACCACGAACCCAAAAGAGATTCCAAGAAGAGAAGATTACAAGAGGGTTTGATGCAGTCCTTAGCAAGTGTAGGTAATTGCTGAAACATTTAGCCACCAGAAAAAGCGATTGAGCAATGGAAACCTTCCTCTTGTATATACAGACGTGGAGGATGCTGCACTGACTGAGTGCTTTTTCATCCTTGAGGAAGGATTCGCTCCCTCCCTCCTTGGGGCTGAGTCATGCTGATGACAGTCTAATGAGTAAGTATTTACTCAACCCTGTAGACCACAAGCTGCCGGGAGAGCATCAGCTCGGCCTCCACTTCTGTGCAGCATTATAAGGGCCACCAAGCACAGCGAGAGGAGGGAACCTTGGCATCCTCTTCAGTGTGTGCTTCTCTTTGGTGCTACCCCCTTTTATTAATAACTTCTCTCCTACTCTGGGGTAATGTCAGGGGTGCCAGGGTCTCCATACTTCTATCTTCAGCCGTGTGGACTTTGGAGTTGGTGCTATCGCTGCTCTGTGCTTTGAGGATGCCGTGTTGGTGCTACTGTTGGCATGGCCCCACTAGCAGACAAGTGGACTCATCCCAGTTTCTCCCAGTTCTTTGCTATTCGTGAAATTCCTAAATGAGGTCCCACAGAAAAGGCTGCTACAGTTTTGCCATACTGTGCTGGTCATATTTTTAGTCTTTTTTGCTAGAGGATGATTCTGCCCTGGGCCTTGTTTGGTTACAAATGGACTACAAGTAACTCTTTTCAATTGCCATTCTTAGGTATTAAGCTCGACAGATACAAATCTGAATCGAAAGGAGACAGTGGGATGGAGACAAGAGTGGCTCATGCATCAGTACTGGCTAGTACTGATGCAGTACAATGAGAAATTAAGTTAATTCTTCCTGAGCTCTCCTCACCATCAACCACTGATATATTCATGCCTGATAAAGTAACATGATGTAGTAATTAAATATTATCTGAATAGATAGCCTGTCTTGCTCTGATCCAGTGATGACTATTATTGCTATTGTTTATCTGTATTCATGTAGCATTGTGAACCAGGACCCTACTAGGCTGGATGCAAGCAGAGACAAAACAATATGGTCTCTGCCCCAGAGAGGGGGCATGATGAGATGGACAATAGTAGAAGCATAAAGACAAGGAAGTAGACAGAAAAAGATAACAGATAAAAACAAGAGATATGAAATGAAACTTATACTTTTTTCACAGATAATGTAAAATAAACTACCTGTTGTTTACACAGAACTCAAATGAAAACAAAGCAAGTGCTTTGTGCTCCCTCTTCTGGCTCTGTTGTGTGCAATACAGTAATAAAGCATGTTCCCTGGAGAGACCAGATAGTGTTATTAGTGTGGCCAACACACCTAAACTAAGAGTAAAGGAAAGAAAACGGAGCTTATTTTGAAAGCATGCAAAAATAGTTAGAATTAATATATTCAGACTGTCCAAATAGGTTAAGAAATAGAATTTAATGTTAAATCCATACATACCAACTTTTGTGTATCTACAATCTATTATTATTTTTTACATATTTGTAAATAAAACAAAATTTCATTGGAGCTTTGACTTAACAGGTAAAAATCTTTAGTGTGAGGTAAATTTATTGTTGAAAGGAAACATGCATAAATGCATTGTGTGCCAGAGTGCACTGTTTCTATAAGGCAGCTAGAGTTCTGATGGACATGAAATAAAGCAGAGAGTGATGGACCTAGATTCTGCTTCTATCACATTGCAGAAGAAGCAAAATAAAAATGAACTCACTGTGAAGTTGGGGTAGGTAAGTGAAAGTCATAAAAGCCATACATACATTACAAAAAAGACAAGGGGTAAAATCAAGACTCCACTGAAGTCAGCAGAAGTTTTGCCTTTGGCTTCGAATAGACAGAGAACTGCTCCCAAATGTGGAGGTATTTGCTACCGCAGCTTGTGAGAGCAAAGTATTGGAGAAGTTAGTACACTAAGGAAGATTCTTATTGCTGGATTATGTCTGTAAACTAATGGATTTTGTTGTGTTAGCATGTGGTTCTCCTGTCTCAAAATCTCTCAACTGCATAGTACTTCTAGAGAAATAGAGGAGTGTGAGCTGGTGCAGAGTTCCTTTATGTAATTCACTAAAATGACTAAAAATAGTAAGTTTTTCATGTTCTTATTTGACTCCCTAGGGTGTTGTTGCTGATACTTCTCCACAAACAGTAGCATCTTCATCACAGGAAGCCAGTGGTCAACAGCAACAGATGACAGTGGAAACATCCAGTGAACATGCACCTGCATATTCTTACCAACAGTCTAAGTAAGTAGGAATATGCTTCGTAGACTGAAGGTTTAGTCTCCTGAATATAGTGGACCAAATTCTGCTCCCTATTTCAGCAGTATAAATTCAGCATAGCTTCATTAAGTTCAGATGAGTTCTGTATATATAGTAGTGGAATTAGCAGAGGATTTTGGTTGATGCCCTCACCTAAGCGAATTCTTCTCGAGTTCCCACCTGCAAAGCCATGCTCTCTAGCAGTCTTCTGCTTATTCTGGACTCAGAAGGATCTCAACAACTGTGTTAACAATTGTCAGCTTGGGCTAAACCACCACCTGGCATCCGAGGTTATCAAGAGAACTTAAATTTTGCAGTGGTGAAATTATTAGCACGGTACACATGTAAAGGTTAATTTCTGAAAGTGCGGCTAGTGAAGCAGTGTAAATTGGCCCAGATTGGTATTTGTGAGCATGCAAAACTGGTGCCATGCAGACACCAAGTGGGAAGCAGCTGGAAACAGAAGGGTAAAGCATGTGATGAGGAGGGGAATGCTCTTTCTCCTGTCCTTTGCTCACTTTATTTGCTTCCCATGGAATACCTTGGAAAATTTAAGATCTGATAACTGATAGCAGGACCTAGAACCCCTTCATTTTCTGAATAATCCTCAAACACTCCTCCCTTCGCCATAATAGAATTGGTCCTCATGTAGGCAAGGTTGCTTAGTCAGGGACTTAGTCGCAGGTACTGATCCACAGACAGATTCTAGGAATTTGGACCAATTCTAGGAATTTTGCCATACTGGAAACACGGTCATTTATTAACACATGTATATTGAACATCAGCATCACTGTAAAAAGAATTATACAATTTTTATCTTGTGGGAAGAAGTAGATAAATAGACAAGAAAAACATTTGGTATGCCAGTTAATGGATCATGACATAGTACTTATAGTGCAAGAGGCATAAGATGTGAGCTGGTATAGAAAAGATTAGAATTATACCAATCTGTCAGTTGCTTTACTTCATTTATGACCTCTGGAAGTGGAAGATGCATTTATTTGTTTAAGACATGAATTAGGAATGGTGTCAGGTCACACAATGACCCTTTTTGACCACCATAAAACTAAGACCTCACTATTTCATATGTCACTCTCGTATTTGTTCATGTGTACATATTACAAAAGCAGTTGATCACAAGCATTTTGTTGATGCATCCAATACTCTATTTTGGAGACACAATCTATGCATGTGTACCCCTCCCAGACATCAGCCTCTCTAGTACCTGTGATGGCAAAGTACTTACAGAATATAGTGGGCAAAGAGAGAAATACATGTGACAGTGCCATCCTGTTAACTGGTTTTGATGACTGTGTTCTGAAGGGATTTGGATCTGACCATTCCCATGTTCCAGATCTCTTTCACTTAAGTCTCAAAGCAGAAGGACTTAAGTTCGGATGCATTCATAAGGTAGCTGTGAGCAGCTGCTTCTGGCATTTTTCCTACAGAGGAGGAAACTACAATGCAATTCTTTATTGAAATGAGTGCTGTGTTCTTGCTCATGTAGTGAATTACCACCTTCTCTGAGAATGAGATCCCTCATCTTTCCTTGTCTGCTACTGCCTTGTTGCAGTGATGGCTACAGTTCTAATGACACTGGCATTTATATTCAGAGGAAATTCTTTCTTTTATAATCACAGGCAGATCCACTACAGATTTTTTATTATGATTATTTTAGTATTTTTTTCTGAAAAGTGCCCTGTATTTGTGTCTGCCAGTTGTTGGCAGAAATGCAAAGTGTAGGAAGCTGTAGAAAGAAACAAAAATGTACACAATCTCTGTCTTAAAACAATTCCTGCCAGAGTATTTCAGTAACCTTTAAAGTAAGATCAAATGAAGTTATTTGGCAATTAAAATATAATGTTATTAATCCGCTCTTCGAAGGGCACATTTATTAATAGCAAACACCATGCCCAATATACAACATCTGTTTTCAAAGCAACAGAGAGGAAGTAATTAACGTGACCAGATAATGGTTTTGTCATGTGTAGGCAAAGGAAAAGGCAGATGCTAAAAAATGGTTTCAGAGGAGCTGATCAGTCAGGTGAAAAGTTGTAACAGTGTATTTCATTATTTTTATTTTCTTTGCAACAATCATGAAAGGAGGGGAAGTATACTCAGGGTGTTATAAGGATCCTGTACTCTCTTAGTATGTAAAAATAAACCATGAGACTTAAATAAGTTCCATTTTTTTCATCAGCATACACATTCTTTCATTTAATATGCTGACTGCTGTAATTGAGCATCCAACACAGGGATGTTCAGAAATGATAACTTCATGTCAAAAACCTAACTTCTAGAAATGGAGCAATATAGGAGAAGCAGGCCCCTGTTTCTGAGCAGAGAACTCAACTCTATGAGGAAATCACCTTAATTATTTTAGACCCGCAACACCTCATTTCCTCGTAAATCTTTAATTTTCCACGTAAGAGTGTGAAATCTATGAAGTAGCTTTAAATGGCGATCCTTCCCCCTGGAAATTGTACTCTCTTACCCCTAAACAAAACTGTCTGTTGGACAAAGTACTCTGATTTTAAGTGTGGGAAGAGTTCAGTTTTTCTGGAGCTCTTTGTGAGCAACCTCAATGTCAGGTTAGGTTAGAGAACGTGTGCTGTGACCCTTTGATGCAATCAGCCTTTCATGCATATGGTGCCCACTCTGCTCAGAGAGGCAGTAAAATCTTAAGTGTTGAGCAGTCCAACTTGAGTACTCCTACTGGAAGTTATGCATAGAAACCTGCTTTATAAATGCTAAGAAAATAGTTAATTCTTATTTTCTACATAAATCTGTTGTTACATTCAGAATATTAATTTCAAGGCTTCATGCAATGAGAAAGTTATTTGGCAAATTTTATATTTATAACCAAAGTTTGTTTTATTTTTTCCATACTGGAGAAATAGTTCTGTGGCAAATACTATGTCATCAATATTCTTCTCAATTTAACCCATAATAATAAATTTAATTTAAAACTAAGCAAGGCAAATGCTTTAATGCTTGCAAAAGGTAAGGTGCTAGCTTTCCTTGTGTTGAACTGCAGTTGTAAAGGGATTTTTTTCATGCAAGTTTTGAGGACTGTAAGAGAAGCAATAGCTAACTCCTACTGGTAGCTTACTGATACATTTACCAATGTTTATATGTAGGATCTACATCTACCCATAGATCTCATATTGTCTCGCCAAGGTAAATTTTATTAGATGTATCTTTAAATTTCATGAAACCTCAAAAACACAAAATGAGAGTTAGCTTCTTCACAAAGAAGTTGATAGTTTAGCTTGTTCTCTGTGCTAAATTTAGGAAGATTTGACAGGATATGTTCAAAAAAATTGTATTTTTCTAATATTATCTCAAATGTTTCTAAGTTAGCCATAACTGGCTCATTAAGCAGACTGTTCCACAGTCTAACTGTTCTTGTCATCAGAAAATGTGTTCTTATTAGCAAATTGGATGTATCCTTTTATTGTAATTTTATCCTTCATTTTATCATTAGTATCCAAAATAAATAGTGCCACTTAATATTATGAAAATATTCACTCTCTTATTGTATTACTCTTGAAATATTTACACAGTGCTAAGCCACGTATTCATCTCATTTCAGTGCAGTTAGACTGCCCATTAAGCATAGCATTAACACAAGTAAAATCATCTGCTTAGGATGTGTTAATGTCCCCAAAGCAGGAGTTCCCTGTTTCTGCCTGACTGTTTTCAGCTTGGTGCTGGTATCATATTTAAACAGCTGCAAACTTAGTTTAGCTTGGATAACTTTTAAAGGGAATTGGGTGGCAAAAAAGGAGAGGAGCCTATTTCAAAGTTGTTTTGACTTAATGACCACTTTAATTCAATTGTTTTTACAGACAATAAACAGGACTGAAGAATGTCGGTCTGAAATCTTTGCCTTGAATGGAGAAACTTCACTGAACAAGAAGTTGGCTTCCAGTTTGCACAGGCGTCAAATGAATGCTTTTTTTTTCTACCTTTCCGAACGAAAACAAAACAGTGTTTTTATGTGCTGTGCAAATGGTTCCGTCATGTAGTCTGACAATTTTATTTTTGCTATAATTTTTTTTTTGTTGTTGTTAACTAAAGGAAAAACCCAGAGGAGAAACACTGGGTTCACATTTCATCTGGACGAACATTTGAATTCAGAATTTACCTGGAGGTGTAGCTAGATTTTCTTTTTTAACAGAAAAACTGATGATGTCAAGAGGGAGCAAGTTGAGATGAAAACCAATTGTCTTCCTCAAAAATTAAGCTACTCTTTTTCTCTCGTTTTATTTTTCTTCTTGTTTTAAATCTAGAGTGGTTTTTGGTTGTTTTTCTTTTTGTTTGATTGTTTGTTTTGTTTTTTTTTGTTTGTTTGTTTTAAAGAAATGTTTAGGTAAGGTTTATCTTGAATCTTAATTGCCTTAATTTTAAGGACGTCAAAGGCTCTCAAGGCAAGCTGTCAACGTCTTGTTAGAAAACCCGAGAATGAATTGAAACTGCTCACACCGGTGCTGGTGCAGAAGTTTAATAGACTGAGTTTTTGGGGTGAACAAAATAAACTGTACAGTTTAAAAGAAAATGATTTTCTTCTTTTGAAGAAAAGTTGATGATAAAGGAACTGTGGCAACTGAAAGGATGGAAAAATGCTGGGACTTTTATGAACTTTGTCTTAAGTGTTGACAGAAAAAAATTCTAGAAGGCTAAAGCATTTTACAGTAAAGTTATTGAATTGAGAAAAAAACTTGCTGCATTATAGAGAATGCAGGGTTTTTTTCTTGCAGAATGCAGATTTTTTTATTTACAAAGCGTGATCGCTAGCAAAAGCATTAGTGCTTTTTATCTGCAGTCTTTTTTATGAGCTTTAAGAAGTTTTTAGTCTGCTTTGCTTGTCACATTGCAAAAACCTAGCTTAAGAGCATTAAAAAAACTTAAGTAGATAGGAGCTTATGGTCAAAAAAGTGCAAAAAAAGCAATAGATAGAAGAAATTGTTGACAATTTCTGTAGTCTTTCCTAGTTGTGAACAAATGCAGCCTATGGATGGCCTATTTTATACCAAAGATGAAGTGACACCCTAACGCAGTCCAGAAGATAGAGGTTTTTTTCTTTTTTTATCTTTATTTGACCTACATGGCCGGACCAGTTCTTACTTTCTTGTTTGTTTAAACTATCTTCCACTGGTGTTTTACATACTGCATACGTTTATAGTGGAAATTTCAGAATAGTTGGTTCTAGAAGCTTGTTGATGGTGTGCTTTGGAGAACATCACAAAGCAGGGAGGAGTGGGTAACCAACTAATCTGTCCAGATGGGCTTAATTTTGATGAGTTTTTCTGTTAAATTGCCTGATCTTTGGTATTTCTTCTGAAACAACAGTCTTCCTTCTGAATTCCGACATACCACAGATTCATTTCTTCACCTCAGTCTTTGTCATCGTCCCGCATGCATAGCCACCTTAATTCTGCGTTTTTCTTTGATGCATTTGAATTGCCAGTTAGATGCAACAGAAAGCAAACTTGGTCTTTGTTCTCATTTTAGCTCTCCCATACAAGCAGAAATGTTGAAAATGACTTATGCTAGTATTGTCATGCAGGCAGGAAGTTAAAAATTATTCTTCTCTGCTATGATTTCCGTTGTCTTAATATGTTGGCTGACAATCACTAATTAGTATGATTAGGCAGAAAAGACACTAACTGAATTGAATCCACTGAAACCTGTTCTAGGAATGACAGTTATTTTCCACAGAGAAATCTTGATTACAGCCCTTGATTTTTCCAAGCAACCAAAAAAGGTGAAAAGCAAGTCAAAAGATGATTTTTTTCCTTAAGAAGGCAGAAGAGAAGCAGCATTTAAATATATACATACATACACATATATCTATATGTAAAAATTAAACCAAACATTTTTAAACTTTCCTCCATCCAGAAGAGAGGGTAAGCTTCATCACATTTATTGTGGTGCATTAGCGACAGGGTATCCATTAAAAATAATTAAATTAAAAGATATATATTGGATCAATCTGATTCAGCCACCCAATTCTAAAAAGAGATCTGTGTTTCCCTAACCTGACTTTTAGGGGAAAAAGTACACAATTATTTTTTTAAATTGATAAAACAAGATCGTATATTTTAATGTAGTGTGGGGCGGGAGGGGGTTTCCCGAGTAAACGGCTACTAGATATGCAACATGTAAAAGAGAGGAATGGGAGTTCATGTGGTTCTTCACCATAGGAAGAGGGCCTGATTTTCAGAAGTGGTAAAACTTCTGCTTTCTCCAGAGTAGTTGTTGATATTCAACACTTCTGAAAACCAGATGATGCCAAAGTAAAAGAACAACAACATCCAGAACATGTTTTTAATTCAGAAAAAAAAAAAAAAAAAAATCACATCTCTTTCTGTTTCACATGCTGTCTCATTACTTGTTGCTTTTTGAGAGTGGCACTTGAATTTTGTCCTTGGATAAAGGTTCCCTCTTTCTTTGGAGGGCATATGGGGAAAAAATCAATCTAGCCTTATTTTCTTCCTTTCTACACGTACTCTCTTTCTGTCTCTCTCTGAATTCTTTGTATGAATAGTGATAACCCCAGGCACAATTCAGTTAAATATGAAGTAAACCTATTTGTTTCTGTGTTAGTTCTAATGTGACATACAAAAAGTCTCATTTACTATCAACAATGAGGCTACAAGGTAGCTACCATGTGGCTGATGAATATGCTGAGGTACCTTCTTGTTTCTATTCAGAACTCTGCTGCTTTATTTATACATTCAGAAACATTTTTGTTATTTTTTTCAGCAAACAAATTTAAGCAATCTCAGTGTTTTTTATTAAGCCAGACAGGCAGCACGGTATCTCAATGCCTGTCACTTCAAAGTGTTTCAAGTGCATTCTGTGTTAGAATTGTTCCTTTTTTTTTTCCATGCTGCAATGTTTAATAGTGTTTGAAATCAAAAGAAACAAAGCAAAGAAATAGAGGAAGAAGAAGAGGAAAGAAAATGGATCCCCTAAATACGGTTGATCATCTTACTGTTCCCAAAAACCAGTGAAATGGTACTCGAAAGTCTATGTATTACAAACAATGTGAGCTTTGAGTATAAACAGTCATAGATCATAAGGTAAGAAAAAAACTTATTTGGAACATACGAAATGCTCAGAAAGTGGTAACTTATTTGTAAAAGTTTTAAGACGAGATAAAAGAGAACAGTTGAAAAGCAACACACTTGCTGCATGGTTGTTGTCATAGCACAGAAATACTTGGTGGCTTCTGAACTCTAAAACTGGTTTTCTCTGTGTTCTGGCTAATAAGATTTATTGGAAGATTTATTATAATTATCTTCTTGAGTTTCTTTTTTCTTCTTTTTTTGAAGATCAGAATTTGTAAAGTCAGTATCTACGTTTTGCCAATTAGCTTTAAATATCATGAGGGTTCCTGAAAGGTTGCAGAAACAACTCTAGAAGTCTAAGGCAATGGTGCCTGGCCCAGCGGTCTAGAAGAAACATCAAATCCATAAGCTGAACTGCGTATGTACTTTCCATCACACCTGAATTCTTGTAAATAGTCAAATCTGGATGTTCAGGTTTGGTATTTTTGTTTTTACTTTAAAAGATAAATACAGGATGGGTGTCAGAAAAATATGAATTATGGCTAGAAAATTCTGAATACCTGGGCTTGTCGCTTAACATTGAGAAAAAATGGATACAGTGGAACTGAAGAGAGTATTATATTTGCAGGTGCTGACCAGAGTGTAGATCAGGGCACTGAAAAGTCTCGCTGTTTCCAGTGAGATTGCTGAGGGACTCTTCTTCCTATCTGGCTCTACTGCTGGTTTTGTAAGCACTTTTCACCTGTGACAGTCAGGCCTCAAATTGTGAATGTCCTCCTATTGCCTTCCAGTGAAACAGACTCTTGAAATGTCCTTAGCTTGTGCTTACTTGTATAGTTCTGTTTACTAAGAGACTGCCTTGGTTGTGTTGGTCAAGAAATCCACTGTAATGCAGAATGAGGCATATCTGAGAGCAATTGCATCACGTTGTATTATCTTCTGCTATGGATGCATGCCCAACTGTAGAAGATAAAGGCTGGTTATTAGAGAAGTTGAGGGCTTAAACTTTCAATGGGCAATGGGCTGAAGCATTCAAATGGATTTTTACACAAGTAAAAATCGAATGAAGGGTATTATTTATGTATGTATGTGTACCAAAACTCAGCAAATTTGAGGAAGCCTGCATTGTAATAAAGTTTATTTTTAATATGTCATAGTATTTGGATCTATATTATGTTGTTTATGGTACTGAAGGATGAGACTGATAATAAGTGTTTAAGAAATTGCCATGCTTCATGATTTTAAGCTTGATGGTGCTCCTCATGCCATTTTAATGCTGAGGTTAACATGAGCAAAACAGGTTTAGGCAGACTCGCTGAACTCCACCTACAGTAAGAGTCATGCTAAAGAGTGATAATGTGCTTAAAGTAATGAATCAATCTATTTTTAGTGGTGAGACCAAATGTGGTAGTTGAAGATAGTAATGTTTGATACACACATGGTCAAGATTTCCTTTCAAAACTTTATTTAACATGAAATTGGTCCTGATACAAAAGAAGTGCCCTAGGGTAAGGGATTTTACAGGTCTTTCTAGGTAGCCCATGTGAACTGAGAAAACAGTCACGGTGTGATGGAAATGCAAAACAGAAAACAACAAAAACACTGACATTTGATATATTAGTCTTTTCTGTTTAATGTCAATTGGCTCTAATAATGATGATTCCTTTCATTTCTAATATGCATACACGCAATCATACACGCACACTTTCTCAGGAGGGCTGAGTGACCAGCAGACTTCTCCTCTCCCTCACTGGAGCAGATTTCTAGAATCTCAGCAAGCAGCAAAGATGCAGTGTAAGGAGAGTTAGTTTCCCCTCAAAAAGAGTACCAACTTTTTCTATATTGCTCCTGTCACCCAAATAGGCTAGAACTCTGTATGTACCCCAGAGATTTATTCACCTTTGTGCCTCAAAGCAGGCAGAAGAGACCCTTTCTTCTCCCCTTTATTAATATGTTCTTTGTTAAAATTAACAGAAAACTATGAGATAAAAGTTGTAAAAAAGAAAAAAAAAAAGAAAAAGAAAAAGACAAAGTAAAAAGAAAAAGTGTTGCTTTAGCTTTCCGTGATGAGAAAAAAAAATTGTCTTTATTTCAGTTGTTCAGGATTTCATTTCCCAACAGTGACAGTTGCATTCTTTCACCTCGGTAAAAATGTGTAATGAAGAGAAAAAATATCAGCCTTTGACAGGTTCACAAATACATGTTTCCTTGTAGGGCCAGACCCTGCAAGGTCTAAGCACCTTCCAAGATCTGGATCTGTTGTCCTTAAGAGAGTATCTGCCCAACATTAATTTCTGCCTTTAAGTGTCTTTCTCTTGGATAATAATTTTATGGATTTGGTGGAATTTACAGTCAGTTATATTTTTAAAAGCCCAAAAATACAGCCTAGAGAAGAAAACATGATGTTTATGTAACTAAACTATTATTAAATATGCTGTATTCCAGAGTGGAGGAAAATTCTGCTATCTTTTGGAGGCAAAACAACTTTATGTAAAAACCAGGAAGCATACAGAATTCATGTAGGAACACTTAATTGTTTTCCTTTTTAAAGGAGAATGAACAGATTCTGTCTGTAAGAAAAATCAAAGCAGCTTTGAAAGCAGATGAACTTCCTATCAAGAAAACGTGCATCACAAAAGTGGGACAGAGGTTCTTTAAAGCCCTTACAGACCTCACTGTAGCCAAAATGTAGAATACAGAACCTCTGTGATACATTAAATTATGAATCTTATTTATATGGGCATCTGTGTGCTGATGTCTCAGAATGTCTTTGAAAGATCTGTACTGCTATGATTTTTTTTGATGTTTTCCATTTGTACCACAATCCTAATAGCTGCCATTTTCCCACTCCTGGGGCTTTCTGTAGATCAGTGGATGTTAGGTTTAAACTTCTGTTTTCTTTGATGAAGCTTTCAATAAAAAAATAAAGAAAGAAAAGAGCTGGGTGACTCTGTGTTCTTGCGGAACCGTTGTGCAGAGGCTTCCCGAGGCCACGGCACGTGTGCTGAGCACAGAGGGAGCAGAAAGGCTTTGCAGCAAAGTCTGCCTCCTCCGCATCTTCACCAAGCAGGAGTAAAGCATCGGAGAGACAGGACGGCTCTGCTGCCCTGCCAACAGCACAACCACCTACGTGTTAGAAGGTGAAATATGGTAGAAAGTTTCTCTCACACCAAGACTGAGTGTTTTACACTAATGGGTATCTGCTGTTTGGGCTCTCAGCTATGCTCACCTGCTGGAAGAACATTGCCTCCGTTTCTGAGGCTTACTTTAAAGAGTGACTTCAGGGCAAAAGTTGCCACATGGAAGACAGAAAATCTTTATTTACAGAATAAGTACAGCCTAAGCAGTGGTAGTGCAAGCCATACTTCATCTTGAAAGGGAACTGGAAATAAATCGCCTCCTCGGCCACATCTCATGGGGAACTTCAGTCAGTGGCTCTCGCACTGCCACGCGTGCGTCTTCCCACAAGGGCCATTTCTGTGGTGAAGGTGAGGACAGGCAGGAAGTTTCCCGTAACTCTGCTTCCCAGCCGAGGAGCTTTATTCATGGGAATACATGTTGGGAACCACAGCATGCTCCTCCTTTCCCAGCCTAGCAGGAGCGTGGCTGTCTCCTTCAGCACTTCACATGGTTTGTGGGATTGTCTGCACGCTTCCCATTTCATTCTTTCTGCCAGTGAAATATCCACAGGTGAGCTTCTCATTCCCTTCAGTCTCTGTGCCTCTGCTCCTCGCCCCATTGTTGCCAGCCTCGTCTTCAGGAGAAGTCTTTGTGCCATGCAAAAGTCTCCATTTTACTCAGCAGAGCACAAGTCACCGTGATAACTAATGGCTGGCAGAAGTGGTCCTGAGGCAGCACTCAGTGCGGGATGATTTTGCCAGGCAAATAGTAAGCCTGCCTGTGGGTAACAAGCCCAGCACATCCAGACAGGCAGGCTGTTGATGGGAAGCAGGCAGGAGACGCGCAGCTTTCTACTTAAGCCCCTCCAGAGCCTGCTGGTTCACAGAAACACAGATGTGGTCAGCAAGGTTTGTTTACTGGTGCTACAATGTTTCTGCAGAAATTCCACTTCTGATCTGAGAAAGATGCTGATAACAAGACACTCCTTCCTTTAAAATATTGTAGGTATACAGCTCTGCCAAAGGCACGCTCACCTTTATCAGCCTGCTTTGCGCTGATACATCACTGAACTTACTTGGAGGGACATAAATGATAACTAAATAATCTACTAGATATGTGCAACACTTTAAATGGAGGAATTGAAAGTTGATCTATTTAAAATGATGTAGCTATTTTTTAAAGCTGATCAGGCTTGGGTTTATAGTGTGGCTAGCTGAGGACCTAAGTTCTGCTGCACTGAAATACTGCTAAAAAAAATTGAAATGTCCAAGAAAAAGATAGAAAGCATGATTTACACCTATTATTTGACTTATTCCAGCATTTTTTGCCAGATAATATATTCTCTATCTTGTGTGGAATTCAGCCATTGATACACCATCAACTGAAAACTGTGAAAGCTCCTTGAACATCATTCCTGTGGGATCTAATCCCACATTTTTCACTCCAAAATCATTTCTTCCTTTTTAACAATTGTGCTGCACCACACAGAAGCCCACCAGGGTATTCTTTTCCTCAGGTAGAGCAACTTCTATCCAGTGCCAGTCTCATACGAAACACATATAGTGTAACTCAGGCTCCCCTAAACTTTCTGTACATGATCTGATTATTTTCTAGTTAATCTTGGTGACATGAGAAAGAGGCGCTTGGCCACCATTAAATCCCTTTTTAGTACAGAAGAGGAGGCAGAAGCAGAACAAACAGATCTCATCATTTGATACCATGGCACAGCAATCATTAGCTGGAGAAAAGCAAGCAAGAAGTTGTTCACTTGAGAAACGTAAAGCAATAAAGAAATCAGAGTTCTTTTAAACTTCCCTCTCTGTTTCTCTTGCTTGGTAGACGTGTACATCCACCCAATGTAACGAAAATTGTGCATATCCATTCTCAGGTGCATTATGTGGCCATTGGTATAGCTAAACACATGCATGTCTTCCTGTTCACAGCCACTCAGACACTCACCTGAGCCTTAAAGTGAACAGAACTGAATATGCCATCAGGAGAAGTGGAGGTCTGGTCCAATGCTTCCTTTCTCAGTTTGTGCTGCAAGGTCCAGCAATGAACAGTTGTCTTCTTAATGAGCACCCCAACAGTCTGGCCTTCTTGCTGTAGAGGTGACTCTCCAAGAGGCCCAGAAAGTTACCACTTCTTTTAAAAAAAAATCTTTCATTTTTGCAGTGTCTCTTCCCTGTTTCTCAACTGTGTCTCTTAGGTATTATGTCCTATGTTCGCCTCCAAATGAGCAAATAAACATTTGTTAGCATAACACACAGAGGCCCCAGTCTCCGCTGGGTACTGTGCTAACAGAGAAAAAAGACACTCTGCAAAGCTTATGAGGTGAAGGAAAAATGATCCGCTTAATCCATTAAGTGATTTATATTTCTGTTGGACCCTCAGACACAGCTGAATACAGCAGGCTTCAGCATTACTGGTTACTTTTTCACAGCAATAGTTGGCTGTAGCACAGAGTTCAAAGACTGCTTTCCAAAATCCATTTCCCTTTTCACATATTGATTCTACTACGAGGGCTTTGGGATGTAAACAGCTGTTTGCAAATGACAGTTGTTGGAGAATATCCAATTCCTTTTTTTTCCCAGAAGAAAAAAAACTGGTTCAGAAGGAACTTGTGGGTAACATATCCTGCTGTTGAGAAAAATACAGTTACTCGGTAGTTCCAGCTGGTGGAATTGCTGCCGCCAAAATCATCTTGAGGTGTATGATGCACACTTGTGCACAACGGTACGGCTTAGATGAGATATTTCTTCAAAACAAAAAAAACTTATGTTGGAGGCCTGAATGACCTTTAAATAGTGCTAAAGCCCTGAGCTTCTTAATATCGATGAATGTTATCTCTAGCAAGATAAGATGCTCATGACAGGGTTGCTTCTACTACATATGACAACTGAATTGCCTTTGTAGAAGAGGGCCTCACCTAAACAGGAACCTTTTGCAGTTCTTCAAGGATTTGCTTGGTGAGCTAACCATAAAAAAGTCCCTTCTTTTGTCTTACTTGTACATTGTGGGAGTTGGAGATGTTTTCTGCAACTCACATTTTCTCCTTGCTTTCCCTTTGCACACGACTCTTCTGGTGCTCACTGCATACTGGCAACAGTGTCTGTGCTCCTAATGAGGAATCTGCCCACTGCAAGAATGTGAGAGGCCCCTGGACAAAAAAGGATTCCTTCCACATCAAGGATTTCCCGGGTTGCAGCAGTAATCCTTCCACTTGCCAGTTCTGGCCTCATGAAATATGTTTATTACTATAATATGTTTCAGCTCTTGTAGCTGGCCCCTCCTGACAGAAAGTACAAGAGAACAAGACCTCCTCATACCCTCTCCACTAAAAAAAAAGAAGTGTCAGAAACTTCCTACAGCTGCGATGACCCAGGGTCAGGGAATTGCAAAGCAAAAAACTCTGCTTTTCAGCTAAATTCTTTTATTTTATTATAACTTCCTCCTCCTCCCAATCCACTTCCAGCTCATTTACCTGTCCCATCCACACTTTGCATCCTGTCTGGCATGTACAGTGTGAGCTTTTTGATTTCCATCATTTGCCTATACAGCGCCTAGGAGAAACCTTCAAAAGTACCCAAAGCACAAACACCAAGCTATAACCACATTGGATTCTCTGCTGGGATGGTTATTTCTTCCCCAAACACATTATTTTTTGTTGGGCTTGGAAAGAATTCTCATAAAGAAATAGGGACTTCAGCATCAAAGCACACTGTGGTACTGGAGACTGTTTACCTGAAAGAAGCTCTTTGTCTGTGTATTAAAGGCTGTTGCTAACTGGACCAAAAAGAGGGGAAAATAGACAAACTTCTTGAAAAGACGAGGCAGGAAATGATCTTCCCTAAATCAGAATAGAGAGACTTTCCAGGCTAGTGAGGATCTGCCCCATTTTGTTTCACCTTGGAGGCAGCTACAGTTTGGGACGGTTGAGATAGACTAAGCATGAGGAGCCCTGGTGAGTGAATTAGCAAATATTTTTGATTAATTCTACACACAGATAAAAGGGAAAGGAATGAAGCAGGATGGATGGCTGAGGTGCACGCAGGCAGTGAGGGAACAAGGAAACTTGAATGTCAGATAGCAGGGCATCAACACCCAGCCCAGAAAATTGTTTCCTTCCCAGTGTGGCACGGAAAAGCATTCACTTTATCAGTAAGAAGGGCTCAGAAACATGGGATGATAAATTTTATAGCAGGATTACTTTTTCTGGTAGTGATATCTACAATGATCCAATATAAATTATTTACAAAATAAAGCCCCAGTCCCTTTCCTCCCTCAGCTACTCTGCCTGCCTCCCCAAAGCACAGGCAGCTAGACATTTAATCAGCACAGTTTTACCTGACTATAGTTATCAGTAGCAATGCAGTGAGAAAGAATATTGTAGCTCTAAGTGTCTCGGGGTTTTTTTTTTTTTTTTTTTTTTTCTCTTGACTTTCTTGATATCATTTATATTTTAGGTTGTTAGTTTTCTTTTCCAAGAAAGACTACATAGGGGTAACTTAAGATAGTATAGCCAATAAATAAATAAATAAATAAATACAATTATTAAAGAGAGTAAGGTAGAACTACACCCTGAAATGGCTTACTTCCTAAATTTAAAAAAGGAAAAAATAAAAATAAAAATAAAAAGAAAAAGAAAAAGAAAAAGAAAAAGAAAAAGAAAAAGAAAAAGAAAAAGAAGAATTGAAAGAATTATACACTCTTAAAGAGATTGTCACTTGTGTGGTATATTTGTTTGCAGACTAGGGTAATGACCAGAGAGCAAGAAAGATGGCTGCTTTTGGCCCTCTGCAAAGTTCTTCCTGATTTTGCCCATTTATAGAAGGCCATTTTAAAAAGTCATTGTGCTGTGGATATCAGTGTATATACACGTATATAAACACACCCATCCTTAATCTTCTCTAAACCATATGCCAGATCTTCGATCATTTTCATCACGGGAGGTGTGCTTTCTGCTACACACCTTGTAGCATTGTAAAAATCCTTCAGAAATCTTTCCTCTGGTCCCTGAAGAAGTGGCACAGCTTCTGCAGCTGTGTAGTGAGGGCAGGGTCCCAGTGCACGTGCATGTGAGAGGGAAGGTGTAATTGGAGACCTGGCCAAGTCTGAAATGCTGATCTGACCTGCAGATCCACCTGGGCCTGATCTACCCCAAATTTTAAAAAGCTATCATGCTGAAAACTGGGATTGCTGCAACAAATGTCATCAGCTCCTCCTAACAATCAGCAGGGTCTCCTCAGAGCTTGAATGAAAAAGCAAACTTCACAGCCTGCTTCTTCCTTGCTACAACACTTCTAGTAATAAAAGCTGCTTGGTAGAGAGGCACATGTGTAACACGTGCCTGTATATTTGATCTGCCTCACTGCATGCCAATGCGAACTTGGGCTTTTGTTGCCCTGGTTTTTAATGGCTGCAGGTGCCATGCGGCACAACAGATGCAGCAGAGAGGTGCAATCTATGGAGAATAAAATGTATCTAAATTCAAGTCTCCAGACAGGAAAAATGACCTCTGTGCAGAGGTCAGAGAAAGACCTAAGTATTACTCTAGTCCCACCTTCTTCCTTAGTAGGGGAATCTTTTCACCATAATGGGGAACAAAAAAGCACCTGTGCCCTCTCCCATATCTTTACTTAAGAAACCTCTGAATCTCCTTTCCTTGCCACAGACTTCATTATTCTTTTTGTCTGTGCAGTAGTACGCTGCAGCAGTGTCTCCGCTTCCCATCAAATGCAGATCTATGTAAAATACTTGGTGTTCCCATAGGTATTGAGCACTATCACAGTAAGCGCAGAACACCAGTAATAGCTGAGGCTGTGCAATGAAAGCTTGGCCGAAAGAGGCCCAGTTCCACCCATGGCAGCTGGCTGCTCTAGTAAAACTCTCCTGGGCTCATGAAATAACTGACATGAAAGTGATGTTTGGAGCAAGAAACGGAACTCATTTTTCAATTGACATTAAAGAGGAAATCATTTTAGTGTCAGTTGATACTGCACAGGCACATTTTCAGTAATTAAAGCTCAGAAAAAGCAATGGAAATACCTACGAGGTGTGTTAAGAATGAAGCCAGAAGCAATGTGTGAGGGGTGCCAGCTGAAAGAGTCTCTACATGGGATGCTACACGTAATGGGAAACCTCGTGGAGCCGCAGAGGGAACAGGTAAACAGCAGCCCAGAAGAATCAAGCATGGGGGAGCCTCATTTGCACCTTTGAGTGCATGGTGCAAGGACCCAGTAAATATAATTATAATTTCAGAAGAAGTGTGATACATGTGGAAGTGTATATAAAAGGTATCTTTATGGTTTTGAGGTGCTGAGGAAGAAATTCTGCTCTATATCCCCTCTTGCCTCAGCTTGAAACACTTCTGATCCCATCCTTTCCCTCCCTGTTGTCTAAGACAGCATTCATGAGTGAGGAATTTTTTTCTGATTTTGTACTCTTTCATTACATTTCACTTCTACATCCAGTTACAGCATTTGAAGGTTTTCTAGAGATTTTTTTTATCTTCCTTTTTCCATATTATATTTTACAATGCTATAATCACATCAGAGATACCATACACTATACACAAAATCAGATGACATTCCTGCATTTTTGCAACAGAAAGCCACAGAAAGGGGAGTCAGCTTGATCTATAGGATAAGTGTAACTTTTAACAAGGAATGCCCAAATCCCCAAAGTTTTTTTTTTCTGCTATATATCCCTGTCTGTCCTTCAGGACCCAAGTGAGATGAGATGATAGTGCTTCCCCTCTGCCAGCCCAGCCCACCAGAGATGAATACCTAAATATCTAAGGCAGAGGTGAATATCTAAACTAGCAAGGCAGATATTATCATATCCCCAGGTGTACATGCTTTGCTGTTGATTACCTAAATACTTTCCAGATTAACAGAAGCCAGTGGTCTCTACTTTCCATGCTTCAAGTTTGTGCCACTGTCTTTGAGCAGAGAGTTTATTGCTGAGTGAGGATTTGCAGCAAAACCCCAGCAAAAAGACTGCACTGCAACTGCATGTGATAATGCTTCTTTGTGAACCTGCAAAGAAATTGCCGAGGCTAAAAAGCAACCCCCTTCCCTGCTCCCAAAATTGTGATACCTTCCTGTTTACTATCAGCTGGCTTCCTCAGCCAGACTTCACTTCAGGTGAGTGTTCATAAACAATCTTCATAAGACTTTTTCAAGGTTTTATGAGGAAATGGATCAGCTACCTTGTTAAATTCCAATTCTACATTCTGGTTTTCTTACAGCCACTGCAAGCCCAGTACCCCTCCCATTATAGTGAAAAGACAACACTCCCAAGAACTACAAAGGGAACACAAGCATGTTCACAGTTTTGTAATGTGCTTGTTTATCTGTTAAGATTTGATTTTGTAAATCTTTGTTATTTTCCTGCTGTAACTCCTCACAGAAGAACACACTGATCTCTTACTTACTGTTGAAACATCCTGTATGAACTTATGGTTCTGCATCAATAATGAGTCATTAATCATAATAACAATACACATCACAGGGTCTTCCAGGTATTCACCACTGAACTTGCTGAACTGTCCTACAAAGGAACACCCTACTGTCAGTAATTATTTCTGGGCTTAGACAGAAAACAATGAGCTTGGTTAGAAAAACTGGGGGGAAAAGGAAATTTTCTCCCAATGGACTTTAATGATGGTGGTGGTGAGCAGGGAGAATGTCAGTTACAAGAGGGCAATTAGGGGGAAATATAGTTTTTGGAAGGTGGTTTCTTTTTTGTTGAAAATTAACTACTTTTTTGAACAATCCCTAGTCAGTTGAAACTATAAGCAAAAATTTTTGTTAAAAATGTACAAGGATTGTTCTCAAAAGTAATCATTGCTTTTGTCCAGCTTCAATTCTTCCAATAACTACATTAGCCAATAAGCACAACATCCCTATATTCATAGTTTATTTACACAAAGGAAAGAAATAGTAGGAGGAAAGTAATCTAAAAGATTAGAACAATGGACAGTAAATCCAATTCTATTCCCCGTAAAGTCAATAAGATTTTTTCCGCTGAATTCACCCGCTGCAAGGAGAAGCATGTGATTCAGACATCATAATATAAGCAAAGAGAAGCAAAGGAACATGAGTAAGAAGTGAGAGTAGCAGAAATAAGGCAATAGTAGAAACAGAAATCTTACATTTTAGATTTTTGTTGTTGTTTGAGCTTTGAAAACACATTTTGACTGTGCTGACTATTGGAGGGCAAGCAATAAATTTAATTTGCTGGCTATAAAGGTGGTTTAACCACAACTCAAGTCATAAAATCTTATCCAAGACTCTACTTTCTCTTTATTAAGAAAAACTGCCATTGGATTAGGATGTTATCTCAACAAGGATGGGATTATTGTTTAGTCGTATCACATTTCTTCCCCACTGCCTTTCCATCTGCTTTACTGAGGGGGTTTGCTGGCTCTCAAAAAGGTGGATGGAGACTTGTGAGAGCCTGAGTGAGACAGGAGGGAAGTGAGAGACAGCTGCTGAATGGGCAAAGGGTAAAGAGAGCACAGGGAAAGAAAAGGAAGGAAAAGCAAGTGTAGGTAGCACATGTGCCTCAGCTGCAGAAGCTAATTATCAGCTGGTACATGGACACATATTTGTGCTTGTTCATCCATATGCTTACAGTCTCTGCTTTCCAGAGTGTTTTCTTTGTGACACACACAATCATTGACAAACTTTGCAGCCTTTTCTGAAGCATCCCAAATAATCATTTAATTGATGTCAGATTCCTGACTCTTTTCAGGATCTTCATCTGAAGATAAGAAAGTGAAATGGGTCAAGCTACTTTTAAAAGAATACGAACAAGACATAATGTTGCCACCCTCACTGAAGAAGATTTCAACTTTTTCTTTGTTTCTCTACAGCACCTTCTGTTTTTGCTGCTTTTACTTCTGCCATGGAAATCTTAACAATGTTACCCTTGATTCTTAGTCTTCAGTATAACTGTAAATACACAGATATAAGCATATAATAATTCTGTATAAAAGAAATTTTCCCAAATGACCCAGTTTTGCATAACCTGGTTCAGAACTAGTCCTTATTTTTCTTGGGCAGACTCCCCCAGGCCTTGGTCTGTTCTGATGTGAGTGCTGTACAATAGCTTTCTCTTAGAAAGTAACTATATTTTTTTTTTTTCAAAAACTAAAGGGAATTTTGAGAAAGCTAACCCAAATCCTCCAAATAAAATATGTAGACTGCCTTCCTCTGCCTATGTGGCAAGCATTACTCCCAAGTATTCTTTAAAAAAGGTTGTTTATTATTGTCTAGAAACACATTTCTGTCTCAAGAACTTCTACTGAGAGAAATGAAGAAAATTCACACCAGGTGAAGTTGACAGGGCATCAGAAAAAAATAATTAAGCAAGTATTCAACTAAATATTTGCTGACTGTAAAATGGTTCACTATAAGATGCACAACAGTTGAAGGTGTTGGCTCTTCTGGTAAATCTGCAAGATTTCAACCCATTTATCTCAGACAGATGGGAACAGTTATATATACTAGGGAGTCTTTACATTTTTCCATAACCTATTTCAACCTTTTTGATTTTAATGATCTATCAATGACTGCTCAACATCAATGAGCTTGGCAGTCTGGGACAGTCAGGGAAAATATCTGTAGTTTTTGAGGCAGCCTGGAACTGAGTTTTTTTGATGAACTCTGCGGAGCTTATAAATCATATGGATCAGAGCTTTCTTCTTCTGGGATTTTATTCCTTCCTTCCTTATTTTAAGGATACCTGCACTTGTAGTTTTTAATATTGCAGTAAAGCTGCTGCTGACTTCTTTCCACCAGATGGCACCACAGACTGTAATCCATAGCCACTATCTATATGTGTATGTGTATATATATTATTTGTATAAATGTATGTGCACATGAACATAGGGATACATATGTATTTGCTGGTAAGAATGTATGAGTGCTAGACACCTACAAACCTCACCGTTACTTGTCTCTTATCCTACCACAGAAGGAGGAGAAAGACCAACCAACTGACACCTTGCATGGAGACCACACTAGAAATAGTGCTTCCACATTTGACACATTCATGGTACCAGCACTCAGCGCTTTTAAAATAAACATGATTAAAGAGACAATGCATATTATGAACTTTTACTTTCTAGTCCAATTTATGGTAACCACTTTTCTTCTAAGCTTCAATACCTGCTAGATGTTCCTTCGTAAGTGCAATTCTGTCATCGAAGGATTATTCCTTGGAATCCAAATTTGAAATCCTTTCAACCCAACCATTCCACATTTCAGTAGGGGCTGCCTACCTGATGTTTTAATAGGAAATGGAAAAGGAATGCTTTTTCTATCCTAATTGGTTACTTTCCTTGTCTTACTTTGCCTATTTAATAGTTTGATCAAATGCCTTCATTGGAAGAATAGTGTAGAGATCTGAAAGATGAGTAGAAATGAATACTGATATGTGTGCAGAAAAAAATCATTTTAAAAGAAGTTGGCAAATAGCATTCATAAAACATTGATTACATTGTAGACTATATATTTAAAGAAACACTTGACAAAGTTGATTGTTACTTGGTATCACATTTTGTTGTTGTTGTTGTTTCTTAATTACTTCTCAGTTATTTCGTTTGTTTGCTTTAGATACAAAACCTCTCCTTGATCTGAAAAGCCTTTAGTGGGATTTGTCAGCTGACTGCTTAATGTCTGAGGTCTTGTGTGCATAGACATGCAAAATCATTTTAATGTTTTTAAGGACAACACTATTTAATTGTTAATGTTGGATTCTTGCTGGAAAGGTGCTGTTTCATGGTGCAATGTAGACTGAAGTTATATGGCTATCCTATTGCAAACAGTTTATCAGCTCTATAATTTTTTTTTTTTTCTCTCTGTGATTCATATCCAGGTTATTTTAATTTCTGGTGTTTTCATAATTCCTAATGTTATTCTGTCCATGCTTTCAGGAGATATTTTAGCTTGTATTATTATCACAACTTTATGGCAATTCCTGTAAGCTATCACAACAATAAGAGGGGCAACGTAAATGATACAGTGCTAGGTAGTGTACTTGGAAAAGAAAATTGTATTTGTTGCATTTTTTTTCCTTTATCTCTCAGTTTCCAGCTGTTCCTTCCCTCCCTCCCGACTAGGAGTCACAACAGTGAAACTACCCTCTTCTCACCCTACTCTTTTAAAGCATTAATTTCCAACCCTTTCCAAAATGGGCAGACACCTGCTGCCCTCTAGTTCCTGCTCAAGACATCTTATCTGTCTTAGCCTGGAACCTAAGCAATCTTGAGTGTAACAAAAACATGCATGGGAGCCACCAGGAATAAAAATGCCTTGCTGCTTTATGATGGGTGTGGATTCCAGGAACCAGCAGCAAAGCAAGGAATAGTGATTGATTTACCGGCAAACTCATCATGCCAAAAAGCAAGCCAAGAGACTCCATTTGGGTACCCTCAACGGTAATCTAGTGAGACAGAGAAGAGCAATTCCCAGGATCACTAAACTTGGACAAGGTCTTTATGTAATAGGAAAGTGGCCAAGCATACAGAAGGCTGCAGTTTTGGCTCATAGCAAAGCAGTGACTCTGCTCCTTATGGTATCCTGCAGAATGAGCTCTGGGTGCTAGATCCTGAGCTGGGTATCCATGTAGTAGTTGTTAAACTCCAGGTTGGGCATGCTGTATAAGCTGCAGTATGTGTGGAAGACAATAAATCATGCAGTTTGGAAATACTGGACCAGGAAAGATAGATAGTTGTCCAGGGATGTGTGTGCAAATAGATCTTAGCTTGGTACAAGGGAGAGATTGAGATGCTTGCTAATTGTTTTCTTCAGTCATGAATGTCATTTCTTAAAAGCATACTGTAAAGTACATTTTAATGTCTCATCCCTTAATTCTCTCCTGTTTCCCCTTCTTCACTCCCTGTAAATGCAATGGCTTGTAGGCTTGATGGTACTTAATTTGTACATTTTTACTTAATTTGATGAGCTGTAAGTGCTCTTTTAGCCTACTGTGAGCATTCAATAATCCAAAGTGGCTGTGAAGTATATAAGTCCTGTTTCAGCTTTATAGTGCCTGATTAAAACAGAAATAATGTATTATGAAATCCCACTCAAATGTCTTTATTGGATCACAGCTATCCATCATAACTCAGAGTTAAGAACTGTCATGGCTTGCTGGTCTATTTTTTCCTTCTCTATCAGTCTACATTAGAAAGTATGAAGAAGTTACAACAGTGGCATCCTCATATTCTCTCGGTATTTTCTATTAACATGAAATTTTACATATCAGTTTAGCAGTAATCTCCTCATCCCTTATCCTGTGCCTGGTCAGTTCAAATCTCTGTCTTGAGCTAACTTTTGGGAAGGAATCATTAGTGTCCCCATCTGGAAAAATGGAAATCAGAGCCTTTTCTCACATCTGCTTGAAAAAATAATGTATTTCAGACCTTCAAGAAATTGTTTTTAGGAAAAAAGCTTTGACTTATTTTCAAGGGTACAACATAGTTTATCTTCTAGATTTGTCTGGATGATCTGTAAGTGACCATACTTCTTCTACCCTCTCTCCCCAGTGTCCGCCCCAGATGCAGAAGAAACACTTGTAGAGGTGTAACTGCCCAGATCTGCCAATGGTGAAAAGATGCAAGCTGCTCAGCAGAGCATGACAATACCATCCCATATACTATACATCAGAAAGGATTTCTATGTGTGTTATCTGCAAGCACATGTTTGCTAGATGAAGACTTTTGACTCCTCCTTCTTTCCCTGCTCAATTCCCCCCCCCCCTTTTTTTCCTTTTCACATGGTTCTTTAATATCGGGATGCTCTAACCTACTTTTATTAAGAGGTTAAATGAAGCCAGAATGCTCCAGAACAGTGCTCTGTCTCATCGACCTCCCCTCCAGGCTGTGCTCTGTAATTTCTCCCGCTGTGCTGAATTGATGCTCCTCTCCATGTGTGAAATAAGCAGTCGCTTCCTGAGAGGAGACGCACTGCCTTCTGAAGTGCCCGTTCAGCGCAGCAGAGGACAAACTGTCTGGCAACAGGGGTGTGATTCAAGGGCTGTGATATGCGTAAAAGGAACAAAAGGAGGGAGGTGCAAGGGAGAGAGGCTGGAAAGCAGACTGAGGAGAGAGACAGAGAAAATAAGGGAGAGGCTTAGTTTAGAGAATAAAGGCTAGCAAGCTATGAACATTAACATTTTTCATATAGTGATGGAGCACCTGAAACACAGCAGGTCCTTTCAGACAGATAAAACGTGCTAAGCAGACTTACTCATGCCAGCACTCTCTTGTGAAAATAGGCCCTTGAAAGCACTACTACTTTGCACTAGTGCATAGCTGTTGTTTTAAGTGAATTCCTGTGCCACCAGGGACCATCTGGCACACAGCCAGTTAATGTGAGGACTGTTGCAATGTATTGCACAGCCCTTTTTGGCCAGAGGGGATCATAACTCTCTTCCATCTCAGTTTCAGTAGCCGTGGCCTTTCATAACATCAACACCATCACCCTCTCTGCTTGCCCAGGTGAGGTTGGCTGGACAGGAGCAGCCGCAGTCCTTGCTGCTTGTGGGCTCCTCTGTCTTTGCCCACTGGCCTCCAAGTTAAATGGAGAGGCTTTGCTGAAAGAGAATCAGCTTCAGGAAGAGAATTACTTTAAAAAGGGAGATTTTTATGAACCAATTTGCTTTGTAGTACATCAGATTTTCAAGCACTAGATTACCTCCCAAGGCTGAGCAGCTACACAGGAAAAATGGGACGAAGAGACTTCGATGTCAGTACCCCTTCAGCTGCAGTTGGTTACACTTCATGTTTTTGGACTTTGGAGTAGGGCTTTTTTTTTATTTAGGACTGGGAAAAAAGAGAGAGAGAGAGAGAGAGAGAGAGGAAAAACCTTGTGTTTTCCTCTTCCTTATGTGCCTTTTGAAGCTGTTTGTTAGAGCAGCGCCACACACACTTAGTGTGGCACCACCCCTGCCCTTTCCAGAAGCTTCCATCTGATCCCGGCCACAGCCTCCATGTCTCTCTTTCAGAGGTGTACTCGCCACCACGCATCAGAGGGCAGACAGGTGAGCAGCCCCCACGTGCTGCCTGTCACAGCGAGTCCATGCTGCCTACAAGCAGGAAGCCCAGCAGCATGCTGACTGTGCCTCCCCTCAGGCATGTGGAGAAACAGGCAGCCATCTTCTGCCATCAGGGCAGCCTCTAATGGCCTCTTCCTCTCACTGGGAGAAGAAGGTAATCACCTGGGCTGAGCTGAATTTCACGCAGGTTTGGGGGATTAGTTCATACAGAAGGAAAAGCTGAGTCAGTCCCAGCTGAATGCCATTTCCAGAGGTCTAATTAGAAGTGCGTGCAGCTGATGAGGAGAGCTGCTAGGCACGCAAGGTTATATGGGATTTCCTTTATGCAGGAGGGTTAGGCTGTGTGGTGCTCCATCCTAGGGTCATCGTTTGTGCCCAAGGGATGAAGTAAGGTTGCTTGGAAAAGAAACTGTGAGTAGCAGCTGCTGTTTTGGGGGTTAATACATGAGCCAGTTCATTTGGCAGGCTGGAATTAGGTTGTATTTCTTCAAATGTGGTTCATTATCGTAGTCAGCAGTTTCTTTAGTATCCTTGATGTGTGGTTTCATGGTTGCTGTTTCTGCAGATTTACTAGTGTTTTTAGGCTCTATGTGTGCCCTTTGCTTTGTTACAAAGCTTCTACTTTTTGCTCCTTTTGTTTTAAACTTTGTCATCACTGAGCTCTTGAGTTGCAAGGCACAGTTACGACATGACTGCTGCAGACATATGCAGTTGATAGAGTGTGACTCTTTCCTTTCATCTCTCAGGAGCTGTAGGATAGCTCTGCTATTCTTCTGTGCCCTTTCTTATTGCTCCTGAACTCTGGAGCCTTTCTGTAAGGAGCCAAGATGTGTGTGGGTTTCAGTGTGAACTAAAACCAGTAGGAAAATGAGCAAGAGACATCTGGGAAATCATTGCCCATCATCTTTGCGTGCTAGGCTGCATCATGAATGCTAATACCTGTAAGCAAGCCAGCCTGAAAACTAGGTAATTTCTGTTAAGCTGCATTACAATTCAGGATCCCTCTGTGCAAGGCCATGAAACTTAGGACAGAAAGGACATGTTCTGTCTCTGTCATTAACTATTTGTGGGACTCTTCTTATGCTACTGTGTCTTTCTGTGACTTAGAGTACCAATTTATTAAATGGTAGTGTCTGTTGGTCTCCCCAAAAGGTATGGCATAGGTTGTATTCAATAAAGAAAGCTTTGACTTTACATTCTTATGAAGAGCTTCCTCAGCTGTCCTCCAAGCCAGCAGATCTATAAAATTTGTGTTGTATGTTTCCTTGGTGTGACTGCAGCCATGGCTTTTTGCATGCAGCTGTTCTTGCTGTATAAACACTCACTGGATGTGCGACATTTAGAGCTTGCACACAGCCCCTTTGAAAACGTGTCCTACTGTGCTTTCCTTGAACATGTCAAGATTCATTCGTTGTTGTTTCCTAAATGATATGATGCTGCTTGGCCATTTGAAGTGGCAAAGTGCTTTCAAGCACAAAACATGAAGTTGATTTTTCTTTTGTTTTAACTAAATTCTTTGAGAAGAAAAACAGGAAGGAGGCAGCTTTGTGAGGTGAGTAAATGATAGCTAGCCCAGTTGTGGGTATGAGGAAATAAGCCTGTATGCGCAAACACATGCAGGGTAATAGTCTACTTCAACAGTAGGTTCCCTTGCTAATTTGGAAAGCCATTCCAGCTCTGGCTTAATTCCTTTTCAACATCAAGCTGTGAATAAGGAGGGCTTTTAAGTTGTCATTTTGTTAAAGCCAGCTTTTAAAACACAAGAGGAAGAGACATCAATTGCCAAAGCAAACAGAACTATGGAAATAAAAATATCTTCTCCTTGATATGTAATTCAACAGTGACAGCCAATGTTACAAGATTTTATTTCTTTTGTGTTTTGTTTGTTATTGCAGTTTTGGGGGAGGGTTTAATGACCAGAAATCTTGCTTTGGCAGGTGAATGTGTTAAAGATGAGTATGCAGCAGGTGATTTGGTTTTTGGTTAAATATGTAGGTAGTGAATTAACTGTAAAAAGTAGTATTACTGGATTAGTATTTATATTTTTCAGTACCTGAGGGAACCATTTCTGGGGCTAAAATAACATGTTGTTATTTTTTTTTTTTCATGGTATTTCTTCCAATCTGGAAAAGAAATCGTATTAGAGCAGCATATTTTAACCCAATGTATGACTCCCTGATGCATTACAAAAGCCTGGCAGAGAAGGCCACCCCACTTCTACATCAAAAACTTAAAATAGTATGAAGGAAATTTCTGAATTGTGACTGATAGCCTAGAATTTTCTCTTAACTTCTAAAAAACACAACTGGGATAGTAACTTTCTCAAAACTAACTGATAATGTAATCCAGTTGGTGTCTTACCATGAATTATTCTATAACAATATAGGGCAAGGCTGGTGATAGGTCCATAGTAACAGAAGCTGTACCTTCAACTCATAGAAGTCACGTTCATTTCATTAACAATAGTGGAAGTAGCCAAATAATTAGTTGAGAATATGGGCTATAATTAACTGAAATAGTATTTGCACGATTACACTTTAGCATTTCTTAATGGATGAACTGACAACTAAATATCTATAGGTATACCCTGTTATATATGGATATACCATTATTTTCTTTCTTTTTCAGACAAAGTAGCATTTTCTCATCTGCTTTCCTGCTTGCAGGCTTTTCATGCTTCAAGTGAACTTAGATTGCAAATAGGGGTCCAGGACTGTCCTTGTCTTTCTCACTGAAGTGAGAGGAAGATGTCTACCCATGTCTGAAGATAAATAATTCTCCATATTTAATATACACATATTACATCACAGTGTAAACATATTCAATAGGATATAGTTCCTAGAAATAAAACACATGGTAAAACATGGTATGTCTTCTGAGATGAAATTATGATACATGACTGCCTTTGAATCCCAAGGATGCTGCAATATTTTTATAGGACGGTTACTTTAATATAGAATCAATTTCTACACAAAATAAATAGCATGCAATTGCCTACCTACTTTAGAGCTGTTAAGGAAGAGGAACATATTAACAGATTCATCTTCTTAACCAGTATGTAGCACACTTCCCACTAAAATTAATTTTCAGCCATCTTTTTTTCCCCTTATGCATGCAACCATACAAAACAGTGTGGAATCAGAATCTGATAGCATATACAGATATCTCATTTTCACAGACCAATGTGAAATAATAAGCATTAGCTCTCTGCCCGTCCATTTCTCATAGTGTACATTTCTGAGGTTACTATATGGGAGAAGATGGAAGAGGGATGTTAGGTTTGTATGTGATTGTGAAAAACGTGTTTCGTTGGTGTTATTGTTGTTTTTATGGGAATCTTTCCCATAGAAATAATGAGCAAACCCAGAAGAATGAAGTTGTCTTTTGTAACTCCAAACAACAATTGTGAGAATAATAAATTAGTTGTGGCTAAGTTAAAGTAGCCTGAGTTCTTGTGGATATAGATCCTGCATCCTCTTCATTTCCCTACCTTCCCCACCAGTCTTCTGTTGCAATGCTTGCATATCTTCCTGTTTCCCCAGCTGCGCTCTTATTGTCCCCTAGTAAAACATCTCTCTCCACTTGAGCTCTTCAGTTCTGGAAGACCATTGTACTATGGCTCGAACAGAGCCATGTGTGGCCTCACTGTCTACCTGGTAGATGGGTGCCAAAAGGCAAGCCTGTTTATACTAACTAGCCTTTCATGAATACTGTCTGACTGCCTGTTCAAACTTCCCCCCATTTAATGGAAAAAAAAAAAAGTGTTTTAAAAAATATTGTTACTTTGAGTCCTCTGTCTCACTCTCAAATTTGGTAAAGATAACCAGCAGGTTCAGAAATCATTAGCTGTGGTCTGTTAAACAGAAATATCTTGTTTCCTTTTTAAAAAAAAAAAAAAGGCAGAAAACAACAGGAAAAAAAATTTCCTTGTGTCAAAAAAGGAAAAATTATCTGTGGTCACTTTTCTTGTTTTTGTTCTTGATAATTTGTGGGTTTGGGTGGTGTTTTTCTTTGTTGTTTTGTTTTTCAAAGTGAAAATATTTGCTTAGAGCAAGGAACAGCTCCTAGGAGTAAATGGTACATTTCTATATATATATTTGTCTTGGTAGGAGAGGGAGATTTTTCTAGAGGGTGATACAATAAAGTCACCCTCTCAGCCTGAGGGGAGAGGTACTACTGAGGCAAAGATGCCAGAACTGTGCTCGCTGGTATTGTCACTGCAGGAGGAGAGCAGGAAGATGAGGCATCAGGGAACTTGCTGCAGCTCTGTTCTCAGGTCATGGGAGGAGGCAGGTCTCTGCACCTTTGAAATTGTAGTTTAAAGCTACTGGCCTTACTGCAGCAACACAGTTAATATTAGAGAATTAGTGGGGAATACCTGACATAAATCTGGCACATCCTTTTAATTTGGGGTAACTGAGACTGTTTACAGTGTAATGTATGGGAGCATTTCCTGGATGTTCCCGAGTACGTGGGTTGAACAGGAGTGCAGTAGATGCTTGTTTGGTCCCTGAACCAATTCACTGGTGAGCAGAACTATTGAGCATACACAATATACTTTGACTGCCACTTAAGTGTAAGCTGTGCACACTTGAACTTTAGGTAGTGGGTAGTTATTAAGGGAGGAAGGAGATAAGGCAGGAACTCATGGAATTTGAAGTAACCTTGAAGAGAGTCGGGGCTATGAAAGCAGTTCTTGAATGATGCTCCAGTGCTATACCTGAAACAGGAACATTGAAACAGGCTGAAAAAGCACCAGCATGTCGGACTGAATTCTGAGTAATGATACTCATCAGAAAAGCATGCCATGTTGTTGTTTAAAACGCTAGTGAACTGCAGCTAGTTTAACTCTGGGGAGCATGATTTAAAACAAAAGCAAGGCCTTCCATCAGGTCAGTGCGTGTTATGACTCTAAGCCACTCTTAGGAGCAGTTTGTAGATGAGAGCTGGGCGTGTATCACAGGTTGTGTAGCTGCAGGCTTCTCTTTCAGCTATCGGTTTGTCTCCCGACATTTATCTGGAAATTACAATTGGCATCGGGTTAGGCAGGTGTTGAAGGAGAAATAGTTTCTTTGGTTAAAAATTAAGAGTTCATACTACCCCAACTGCCACAAAAAAAGGGCGATACGGTGGAGATGATCTGTTTTGATTGCATTAAGACCCAGTCTAGTAACGTACTCCAAGTCTGTCTAGCTTTAAGTATATGAATAGTGAGGCAATCTAAAATGGACTTGTAAAACCATGTTGAAACAGGAGTATGGCTTCAGTCTTATACCCATTTAAATCAGACTTCCAAATCGCTTGGAGGTTCAAGAAAGCTGAAATATGTATTTTGGGGGATAAAAAAAAAAACAGGTTTCTATAAACTACTTGTTTCTGTCTCAAGGTCCTGCTGTCACAAACTCTTCTACGTTTGCAGCAGCAGGTCTGATTTGAAGTGGATCTTTGATCTTCTGGATTTTCTTCTCGTGAGTGGTCGAGTATAAGCTTAATGTGGTACTATGTTTTAATTGTCTGCTTGAGCAGACAATTAAAGTAAAACATTGTACAATGAAATTGCACTGCTGCAGAAATGCAAGGAGTGCGGTGATAGGGAATCAGCGTCTGAAAGTCTCAATCACTTCAATGTGAAATTGGTTCAGCAGAATGAAATAGCTTGGGACAGTGTGGGAAGAAACAAAGCTGGTGAGAATCGGAGCCTGTGGTGGTAAGTGCCCCCTCCCCCTACCAGGTAATTCACTGATTATAGCAAGTTTTTTTTCTTATTTCTGGGTGTATTTTTACCTGCAGTTACCTTTTAAAAAGGTGTTGCCAACAGCTTCGTTATTTCAGTCCCCTAGGTACTGCAGAAAAGCACAGGGGAAAAAAAATATCTCCAGTGCATATTGACTGTTAATAACCTTTGCTAGTTCTGAAGACTAAGCAGTGCAAATAGCTGTCATTTATACCACCAACATATTGTCTTTCCTGGTGGAAATGTGGTATATGAATGCATGATTGCCTTGCTGGCTGTAGCATACATACACATAACTTGCATATCTAAGTAGGATATTAAGCGAACCTTGCGCAAAAAAAAAAAAAAAAAAAGGAAAAATGAAACAAAGATGCCTTATCTCCGTTAAGCAACTTGGGGAATATTAATAAAATCTTTAATAAAAAGAAAAAGGCAAAAACCTCTCGGATGTTTGAAACCCTAACATTTGTTTTTTACTGAATCAGTGATGAGTTGCATTGCCCTTCCATCTCACCTTTAGGATAGCAGTAAATCTTGCTTGGCTAGTGAGCCAATATCATCTAAAAATAGCCTGTGTCTGAGTGGGAAATGCATACAGCTCTGTTCTTGCAGCCTGCCTGTGAGAATTCTGTCAACCTGTATTAGATTCCAAATATTTGGGTAATTTCTCAGATGAAAGTGTGAATACCCTTGCTTATATTATTTGGTATGTTTTTCTGTGGGGACAGCAGTGGGCCAGGATCTAATAGACTTGGCTCAAAACACAACTGTTCAGAGTGAAAGGCAAAAGAATCCATTTTGTGCTGAGATTATGCTATTAAGACAATGCACAAAGCAGAAGCAGAGCACAGGTATTTCTAGATCCTGCTTGAAATATAAGTGCAAATTCTTCCCACAGTGCTATGAATTTCTTGAAAGAGTCATCCTGCTCTACCTCTCTGTACTATTGATCTGTGTTCCTATCCCTTTGGTCAGACAGAGGGAACTTAAATTGGAGATTGCTAGTAAGGGATTTAACAAAAGAGCTACTTCAAGATTTCCACTGTGGGTCTAGATAGTAAAGAAAAGGAGGTTTAACCCAGCAGTGTCAGCTATTATACATTGTTGAGTTGGTGCTATCCTTCTCTGAAGAGGCAGATGTTAAGCTAGATTTTAGAGGGAAAGGCAGTGTGACTAGCAACTTTATTGTGTTTAGCAAGCTACAGTAATCTTACCCACACTGTAGAAAAGTATTGTCATTAATGAAATGCTTGAACTTTTGAGTCTTGGAATATACTAAGTCAGCAGAGACATTTTACATTTTTTTACAAAGCAAAGATTCTGAGGTAATGTGCTTTGGTCATTTATGTACAGGGGCTGTTTATCTACACTGTTTATCCTGGGAAATGGTGTTAAACTGTAACAGTACTTGTTTATCAACTTTGATAAAATAAAAGGTATAGTACTGTACAAACATGGACAGATTCCTTCTGTTATCTCTGCATCAAACATCAGCAAACTGAGGGATTTGCACTGTGGTGTGTGTGGTACCATGCAAGTCCACCGGTCTCTTTCTAGTTCTGGGATCTATGGCTTGGTGCCGCGTTGCTCAGTGGTAATGACTCAGAAAAGATGTAAAGTTATAACTTGACCTGTTTGGGCTGAAGATGATGTTGTGACCCTGTACTGGCTTATGGAAGCATGCAGAATATGTTGTTCTCACTTCAATTTGACATGAAAACAAATCATGCCAAACATTCTAAGCCAGTCTTCGCTGAGTGCAGAAGGCATACTACTGAAGTGTACTGTATGCTGCTATCATATATAGTAATATGCATTACTAATTACCATTACTGATTGGAAACACAGAGGAGTCTATTATTTCTAAGGTAGGTTCTAAGACAGTGTGATTCTGCTTACTAAGTTGCATTAAACTGTTGCAGTGTTTCATAACAGTGCAAGTATTTGTTCAATACTTTGCTTAAAGAGGAGAGTGCAAGTAGGTCAGTAATATTTCTTCTTACCATAAATTAAGGAAGCACCTTCTTCTGACATTGAGAGACTTAGTACTGTAGCTCTGAAAGGACATATTGCCAATTAACAAGCAATCTATCTCAGACATACCTTACATAATATAAATTGTAATCTCTTCCTAACTATGATGTAGTTCAGCTTTTCTTGCTTTAAGATGCAGATGACCTATTGATTAAGATAGTGGTATATAGACTGGATGTTCTGAGTACAAATTTTATAAACAACCCCTTTTTTTCACCATGCTCAATACCTTTAGAAACTAAAATTAATGCATGTTTTCCCATTTATGCTGTGGTGTTTGCTATTTTGTTGTTGTTGTTTGGTGGTTTTCATTTTTTTTGTAACTCTCCTATGATGTTGAAAATCCTGAAATAAGAACATGTCTCTCAGGTCCCCTTTGCAACTGTCATTGATGTACTAATGATCCAGACCTGCAAAACATTTAAAAACACTTTTAAATCAATCTTGATTCAGGAAAGCACTTAAACATATGCTTGGTTGTGAGCAAAAACATTAGTTCCATTTACCCCAAACCAATCTTACATGTTCTCCGCAACTAAAAACATGCTGTTAATAATTGCAAGTATTCTGCAAAGTTCATTCTGCTTGGAGAATTTGAGATTCCTTTGGTTCTCTTCCTTGTAAACATTAGCATATTGAATTCCCTGGGTTTTAAGAATAAGCACGGACACCTTGGAATAGGACTGGGTTTATTAGGAGTTATGAGCCAAGAAAGCTCCTCCTACCATAGCTTGTTGCTAAAGATATGATAGAGATGCTTCTTCCACAGCATACCCCTTATGACACGGTATGCAAGGCACTTGGGGATCTCCATCCAAATCTGCATGTGAGTGGAGTGTAGCTGCTGAGCCGGGCTACTTCTGTGTTACCTTAGAAGTTGTTGGGCTGGCCATTAGAAAGTGGAAAAACTTACCTCAGAGCACTTCATCAGTGTCTTGCCTGCCTATTTTTTGTGAAACTTACAGCCAGTTAGATTAGATGATTAGCTGATAGAAGGGGGGCAGATAAGAGTAGAATATTTTTCCTCTGTCTCCCTGTCTTTCCTGCTCCCCCCACCCCCCAAAATGGTAACAAATAGTCTGACTGGCCTTTTGATCTTGAAAATAAAACACCTGCTGTGCTCACTTTGAGAAGCTACTGGCTTTTTAGGTTAAAAAGTTAAAGCAGATAGCATTTGAAAACTTCAGTCCTAGTATGCTAGGGTACAAGTCATCTGTTCTCCTTTAGCATCCCAAATTAGAGTTGGTTTATTTCTGAGGTGGTCTTCCTAGGCCTCTTCTAGGGAGACAGACCTTACAGAAGCCAGTGCAGCTCATCAGCCAGGAGGATCGCTCCACAGAGGCACCTGTTTATGCCCTTTGATTACAAAGAGCCTTGGGAAACTACAGTGCATTTGGAAGTCCAGGTTGAGGTTCCTAAATTTAGGTCAGATCCTACCTTAAAGTAATTAGAGGAAGGACAGTTTCCTTTTGGTGTCTTGGAGGAAGTGATGGGTTGTGGAACCACAGATGGTTTTGTATTCTATCTGTGTTTAACTTCCACAGTTTTTTTCTGTAAACTGTCCCAAATACAGGTGGTATTTGTTGCTACTTGGAGGAGGGGAAGAAGGGGCAGGCAAGTGAGAGCAACTTTGCAGGTTAGCAGCTTGGTTACTTTTCCTGATTGCTTTGGGTTGTAGTTAGGTACCCATCAGCATTCTTGTTTCCTTGTATCAACTTGATTTGGCCTTGGAAAATAATTGCATGCACAGTAAACTTTAGCTACAATTATGAAACAACCCATTTGAATCCTGTGGACCAGATCAAGCACATAATGTCCTCATAAAGCCAATTTAAGCAGGAGGGTCATCTGAACGAAGGGCAATCCTGTTGGAGATATTTACTAAGCACAGCTGTAGAACTTGCTCCTCTTGCTGCAAGTCTGAAGCACACAAGCGAGAAGGCATGTGGCTGCAGCCTTCCTACGACTCCATAACCTCCAGCCTGCCTGTCTGGGACAAGGGAGCTGTAGCCAACGAGACCATGAGCTTTGGACTTCTCTGCTTTATGCCTGTTGGCAAATGTTACCCATAGTGAACTTTAGAGCACAAATGTAAGAAAAAACAGCACCTTTGCATTTCCTCCTCTCATGTTGCTCAGCATGTATCTAGGCAGATCTCAGTGTTGTAATAGCAGGATGATCTGTTTGCACTGTGCCTCTTCTGTGAGCAAACAAATGATTTGGGTCTCCAGGGGTCTAGCAGCTTTCATTGAGGGCAAAATCCATGTCCCTTGATTTGCCTCAAAAGGCAAAAATATTTTTATTGAGGGTGAGGAGGTAGGAAAAGCTTGTCAGTTTTTCAAATAAAATGAAGCCCATCAAAGTGTTAGGGAACAACGGGGGGTCCTTTTTCTCTCTTGGGAAGGGGGTTGGGTGGAATTTCCCTTTTTTTCTTTAGGGCAGTTTTATAGTACAGGTTATTAGCTTTTCATTTTAGCCACTAGGTGGAGAAAGCAAGCCTTCTACTGTAATTTAATAGCCTTAATAGTAGAATGCTATTCTGACCTAAATTCCATAAATGTTTTGGAGTAGGAAAGTTCCTTCTTCCCTGCAGTACTTCAGAGGGTAGAGTAGCAGAGGAGAGTGGCTACCTGAAACCTCACTGGAATTAATTTTAAGAAAATACAATAGAAGATCAACTTTGAATATAAAAGTATACCACGGGCAGCCTCAGTCATCTGAACAGTAATTCTGATCATTGTTGCTTCTGATGTCTGCCTTACTAGGAGTAAGGAGTTGGGCTTCTGCTGCAAAAAGATTGCACACAGAGGGCATCTTCCCTTAGAGATGTGATTGCTTGTCACATCTCACATCTTCATGAGGATAGAAAGAAAAAGGATGGATGTCTACAGATAGCTTGTGATGGCACTTCTCTGTTTGGGGGTGAGATAGGAGTCCATGTCAACACATCTGAGCATGTGCATAGAGTGTAACAGTTTCAGCTGCGCGGGTTGGAAGAGATTCATAGCAGCACAGTTCAGTGAGCAGGGGCTTCCAAGTCTGTACTCCATGCTGGCATGTGTGCAAGTTGACCTTCATTCTCTTGTCTTTCGGTGCAGTTTCTTGTATATGTATACATGTGTTAAGAGGGATGATGGCACTACAACCTATTACAAATGAGGTCTGAAGAAAATGGAATTTTTTTTTTGGTTTGTAATTGTTGAAAGGAATCACTGTAGCATTCTTTCCTTTGTATGTATGGTCCTGAATTTTATCTGAATATGCTAATAATCCTTCCAACCTGCCCTGCCACCCCGATATACGAAAATTGTTTTGCTTGCCTTTATTCCAGAGACTTTCCTTGGTCTAATTATGAATGTATTTTCAGTGTTCCTGGGGCAGCATCTATGACTTTTCCTCAGCATGAATTCCCATTAAAGGAGGAGTAGGCATTTCTGCCACTGAAATCCTCCTCTGGGGAGCAGGTTTTTTTTCTGTGCTGGAGGATCGACAGAGTTCTTTTCAATCACAACCTATGTAAAAAAAAAAGACAAAGCAGTGCCTTCCTCTACTGCTTCCTAATTGTACCACAGTCATGCTGCCTGATTTGGGGAATGAGCTGACTGTCTTGCAGCATTGTCTATTCCAGAGGAAGGGACTTTTTTATTCTTGTGACCTATTCTTTTGATGACTGTTTTCTCATAACAAGATAGCACTGTGGTTTTTGTTGGCTTCTGCAGGTAATATCTGGCCAACTGGCTTCCTAAATTGTAGACATGGCTACAGCACCTTGCACCTTGAATCATGAAAATATGCTTGAGTTTAATTCTGGACTAGGCTCAACATTAACTACAATCAATCTCTAAAGAGTAGCCCTGTCCCGTGTATTAACATGCTTCATAGAAGTGGTCCTAAAGTAAATTCATGAATGACACATCTTGACCAATGTAGTGGTAGTCAGAACTATTTTTCCAAGTCATTTACAGTCTTTCCATCTATTTTGATCTTACACTTTGGATGAAATGAGATAACTTTCCTGTTGAAGATGCAGCATGGGTAACTCATTTCACAGCATGCGGTGTGATGAATTCCTGCAGGTGAAAGGCAACATTAAGATAATGAAATCTATATAGAGAGTAAAATAAATTAACTGGTGCTATGTTTATGAACAGCTTTAAAGCTAAGAAATGGACCTCTTTAGATGTCAGCTTCATTGATCATTGCAGTTATTTGCTGGTTTCTATCCCAATTAAATCCTTCCACTACAGAGTTGCATAAAAACATTTAAAACCATAAGGATCTTATTCTAAGATGTTCATTCCTGTAGCTCATCAAATGGTGTCTGCGAACTGCTTAGCTTCAGTTTTCATTCATGGTCACTTTCAAAAGACTTCCATTAAATTTGAGGATTTCATGTTACCTTTTTTTTTTTTTTAATTGGCCTCTGTACAGTTAAAAGGATGAGTTTGATTTTTATGTATATGGTCAAGGTTAAAGCTGAGTTCCACTTTTTTTCCTTTAGATATCCTGCCCGTGTCTGATCTTTAGCAGTCTTTCTGGCCTTCACATATTTTCTTAGAAAGCAGGAGGAAAAAAAACCATAAACCACTGGTATTTCACTCAGTTTAAACTCTTTAAATCAAGTTGTTAGCTTTTCTGTAAATTATACATTATTTTTTTCTTGACTTCATGATTCTGATAAAACATGGATACTGTAAACTAGGTCACCCATCAACTACGTTTGTATATGTACTGCTGGACTAACTGCTAACCAGATCCCTAAGGAAGTTTGATATGCGGGTTGGTGACTTGCTCTGAAGCCTCACTGAGAGAAGAACTGCAGTGTATCTGAAACACTCCACAGAAAGAAAAGTAATGAAGTGAAACCAGTGTGTGTCTGAGCCAAGATTACTGCTTTGAATTCATGGGTTATCCCAGCTCTAAAGGGAATTACAAAATGTGTTGTCCTTCTCCATATGATTTAGAGTACTGGTGGTGAGCAAGTTGAACACACAAGCTGCCATGAACAGGATCTGATACAGCCACTGTTGAAAGCAATGGGAAGAGTTTTACCAACTTTAAAATCAAATTGGGATCTAAATGCCTTGCTGATTTATGTGGATTTATTTTAAGTTTTCCAGAATAGCTGCTGTGTTATACAAACATGTACATTGTAAAGGGTTGTAGAGAAAATAGCATTCTTGAGGTAGTGATTGGACAGGCAGGAAAAATGATCTAGGAAGATTCAGGTTGTTTGATCAGAAGAGTGGGAGGTTACAACATAGCAGCCTTCAGTTATATAAAGAAGCACTGTAGAAAGGAAGGAAGGAGTCTGCTTTTCTTTCAATCTCAGTGACGAGTGAGACGAGAAGTAGTGGCTTAGGTTTCTGTGCAAATGAATCCTCTTCCAACAGGGTAGAATGCTGACTTTAAGAGTAGGTGAGCACTGGGACTGGCTAGGGGAAATGTGTTTTCGAGCACAGGTTAGAGAAGTATTTGGTGGGAATGACTTAGATTAATATTAAGCATTTTGTCCATTTGCTAGTCTCTACAGCTGTAGAAACCTGAAATACCTAAAGAAGAGCACTCAGATCTGTTAAATGTAATTCAGCTGATAAACAACTGATAAATCTTTAACACTTGTAATTCTTTTGCAAACCCACAATTCAGGCATATGCTACTCATGAATATCCAGATGCAGATTCTGGAGGACAGGTTTTAAATATATGTATAGATAAATTTTATATACCTAAGGAGAGAGGGAAGTGGGAGACGGGGCAGAGGGGTAGAATTCCAAAGGGCCCAAGTATTCTGGGTACTCCTAAAAAGAGACAAAGAATAACTGAGCACTTCACTCTTACGCTATGGTGCCTCCCAGGGACAAGAATGTTATCTACAAGATCTCATTCTCCAAAAATATAAATGAAAAAGAATATGATGGCAGGCCCTAAACTTCCAAATGAATAGTGAATCTTAAGTTTAACCAATAACTGATGTATATCACTTTCAGAGATGTGTTCTTGATCCCACCTAGTTTAAAAACAACAGAAAACAAACAAACAAAATAGCTTCTCCAGGAAAATGTTTTTGCCAGACTTACATGCTACTTTGATAATGACTATACAAATGCTAACAGCGAGGTTATCTGAGAAGAACTGGAGTGGCTGAAAACAATAAATATTAAATATATTACTGACCTCAGTAAATTCAGTCATATTTATTTACAAACTAACTAAACTCAGTGAGCAGTAGAGAGACTATCGGAGATTGTTTTAATGTGTCAGACTAGTGCTAACTCTTATAACTTGTATCGCTGTAGTGACTGAGACTTTATTATGGAATAAAATCCCATACTTCCAGATGACAAAAGTTGGTTCTTGCACCAATTTTAGTGTTGTATCTTATATAACCAATAGCAAATACAAATGCAAACAAGGAGAACAAGTATGTTCAATGAGGTAAAAAGTGCTTTGTCTGTGAGTGACAGCTAAACTGAAGTTAAGCTGTCATGTGTCTAAGAAAGTAGAGAGAGAAACAGCTTGGATTTGATTCAACGGAGTAAGAAAATCAGGAGCGGGATTAACGGAGATAGAGAACGTGAGATGAACAGAAAGATGAGCTAAGAAAATGATCTTTATATGCATAAGAGGAGGTCAAGGTTTTATTTATTGAGTTTGGAGGAAGACTTGTTGCAGAAAGTGTGATGGGACATAAGAAAAACTTAGCTAGCATTTTAAGTAGGTGATCAGAACAGGGACTACCACATCTTAGATTCTGCAGAGAGGAAATCACTATTGGTCATCCTTTTCAAATCGAGGTTCAAACAGATGTACTTTGAATATTAATAAGCACGTGCCTAATTTTAAATATCTGTTTTCAGTCCAGTCTTGATACCTCTCCATTTAAATGGACAAAAGAAAAACAAAATTCAGGCTATTGATTAATAGTGTTAAGGGTTTCTACTGCAGTTGTGTTTGCAGTGGAGATCATTCCAGCTAAATCCGTATCATTGTGTGGGAAATAGCAGCCATTTCACTTGTCTAGATTACAAGTGTAGCTTTGTATTCCCACACGATTGCAGGCTTCCCTGGACAATTGGGCAGTGTTTCAGACTGGCTGGCAGCAAGCAGTCAGAATTCAAATTTTAAAACCTGCTTTCTGTCTTTATCCAGACTGGCTACTTTTTTCAAGCCCTTTCAGGGGGCTCTTTCCCAACAGGACAATGTTATGCAAGATTGCACAGAAATAAACTTCAGCACTGGCAATGCTGTCATCACCTGGATTCATCAGAATCTCAAGGGAACAGCCTGGTAATGGAAGTCTGTGCACCAAAATCTGTTTCAATTAAAAAACACAGACATACTTCTCATTTATTCAGAAACATGGCATGGCATCCAAGATTATCAAGAGAGCCTTACACAGGCCAGATAGATTAAATTACCCTTGCAAGTATTTCCTATTCTGTATGCGTCATCAGGGTGAACTAGAGTAGAGGGCTGCATATTTTGTCCTACTACAGTAACTGGGGCAATGCCAGTGCAGAGCAGGCCAGACTTTGTTCCTGACAGAGGGGTGTAAAATTCTAGCAGTGGTGAATCTGTTTCAAATTTTGCCTCTATCTTCACTTGGAATAAGGCTTACCTCTAAGGAGAGATTGATTTCTTAGATGAAATGTCTTCTCCTCACAACAAGCAGCTGCCTCAAGGCTTGCCTTGCAGCAGTCAACATTAGTTTATTGTTCTGTTCACAAGACCCTTCATTCTGAGCTTGCTTTTTTTTTTTTTTTATTTGAAGTACTTATCTGCTTTCGGCTCTGTAAAGTATTTTACTCCAGTCTCGAAGTTGGCATTAGTGATGGAATTGTTTAATTTAAGGAAGAAGTGTACATAAATTAAAAACCTTATGTCAGAATATTTTATGTCCCACCTCTCACTTCTTGTGTCTGTCCCTTCAATAATTAGCTGAACTGAAAGATGTCTGTGGGAAGAGGGTGTTTTTCATTTCTTCAGTTGAAAGTCCTTTGCCATCCCATGTGAGAATACTCGACACTGAGAACACTAGCTGTATAACATCCAAGTCTCACTCCGATTATCTCTGTGCTATTATGGCTGAATGATCCTGTATGTGTCACCAATAGTTTTAGACAGACTCGATACTAAGGCCTCTCAAACACCGAAATTAGTTTTGAGGATATTTAATGAGGTATATATAGCTCTTAGTTTTTATGTCTATTGCTAATATGTCACTCCAGAAAGAATTTGCAATCTACCTCTTTATTAGGCACCTTTAACTTTTATAAAGGCAAGCCTCAATTTAGCAAAGTTCCAGGGCAGGGTTTGCTTTTAGGAGAAGCTCTGTTAGTAATAAAGCTCAAAAATCAAGAGTAGTTTGGTAAACCCAGTGATTGTTGGATGTACTGTTTAAAAGCAATATTTTCTCAGAAGGGCTCTAATGGTGGCAGGAATGAAATCTCTCTAAGCCTAGTTGTAGGAGTAGCATCAGTCCACAAGTAGAAATTCCTGACAAGTCAGTAGAGTGCAACTGTCCTCTCTCTCCTGGAGCCGCAAAATTAGCCCTGCAATTGCCTTTGTCTGGTCTAATGTGAGGTGCACAAAGACATCGAACAATATGGACCTTTCTCTATGCCTTAGAGAATTCTCTTGTTTTCTGGCTGAATGCTATCCAGTCCAGAAAACCTGCTGGATCGCCAGCAGTGTGCATGTCATTTGCTTTTGTTTCATTAGTTTACCTTGTCAGCTCGTCTGACTGGGTGACAGCGTTTGAGTCAGTGCAGACCACACAGCAGTGGTTTAGCCCTAGGGTGACAAAGGGATCTGGAACTGAGCTTCATAAGAGACAGATATTAGGGGTTAATTTCTAGGAAATCATTTGCTGTGTACAGTTCATACTTATGGAAGAATGATTTAATGTGTGTGAAGTTCAAGACCAGATGAAGAAGCGCATGGCAAATGCCATTTTCATTTCTTCCTTTGGCTACCTTTACATTTCACTATTCAATGGGAGATTTCCCAGAACTAGGCTAAGTAGTGATTTGACTAGTCATGCATAAGTGGTGTCAATGGTTTGTGTGTGTTCCTTATGACATACAGATATCTCAGTAGCAGACTTTCTAGGAGTAATTGTAACATATGGGAATTGGACAACCTGTCCTTAAATTAAAAAAAAAAAAAAAAATCAAAAATGAGGTATTGCTTTCCTAATGTAACTTATTAAACTTGATTTTGGTGTTTGCTCTGGAGTGTCAAATCACTTTGATTTGAAGCAGAAGCATTTGTGTGCCTATAGTTAGGTGGAGTTCTAGCACAAACAGCTAAAAGTCACTTAAGAATCAGTATAGGGATGTTCAGCTTTGAGCAAATTTATCTAAGAACACTGTACCAAAACTTTCTTTGTAAATATACAACTGTTTTCTGGTGTAATTTAGGAGTGTAAGGCTAGGAGGAACTTCAGGGAGTGTATGAACAATCCTCTGCTTTGATGCAGGATTACTGTCTCGCAGACCTCTTTGGAACTATCTTAAAAAGAACCTGTAACAGAAGAGATTTCCCCATTCCTCAAATAATGTAATTATTGATTATGCTCAGAAGCTCAGATTTTTTTTCTTTAGTTACCAGCAGTGGCATTTGATTTTTCTCCCTTTTATAAACTGGAAGACTGTTGTAAAGTCTGTTTTCAACTATACATCATCTTATTCTCTTCTTTCCAGAGAAGTCTTCCTCACCAGTCATCTGCTTTTCCTTATGGGTTAGCTTTATAGAACTCATTATTCTTGTCAATATTTTCTGCCCTTCTCCAATTTGCTATGTCCAAAATTGAATGGACTATACCAGATAAACGTCAACATGACTGCATACAGTGTTTCAAACAGGGCACTACTGGTATATACCAGAAGAGTGATGCCATGTTCTGGCTTCAAAATGAATTTATTATTTAGTACAATTCCCCAACTTCTCTTTTCCTGTAGAGCAGTGCACGTATTTTATTCATCGTCTTATATTTGATCTGTCCTTCCAGCATGTGGTACTTTACGTTTGGTTATTTGCTTGTGTTATTTCAACCATACCTAGTTTTCCCACTATGATGAATCCTACCCTTTGCAGTCCTCCCGGTTATTATCATCTCTGAATATATTAGCATATTCTCTCATGTCTCATCCAGGTCATCAAGAAAGTGTTGAGTGGAATCAGACCTAGAACAGATCCCTCTGTTAACCAATTTGGAAGCCAAATCAATCACTTCTCCATCCACTGTAATAACTTCATCTATATTTTATTTTTTTAGATTGCTGATGAAAATGTTATGCCAAAATCAAGGTATATTGCATCTACTGTCTTTTAACCCTCACCCGCCCCCGAGCCCCAAGCCAGTCACTGTAGCATAGGAGTAAACTTGGGTGATAGGACATTTTTTAACTGGAAAAATCTAGGTCCTCCAAATAATTATACATCACTTAAGAGTATTTTTTCTATAATACAGCTAATTCTGCAATTTCAAGAACAAGACAAGTGGTCACAAAAAAGTGGAAATGACATGATGCAGAAAATTGTTTTCCATGAGTTTTTTTTTTTAAATTGCATTTCTTCTGTAAGCGTGTTTCCCTAGGCTTCTAACTTCAGGAGCTCATAGTAAGTGATGGAGATAATCAATGAGGCTCCTGGCCTAGTTCATGATATTTTGTTCTCTGTGACCCATATTTAGCAAACTGGTATGATGCACATACCTTATTTTAAGGTCTTGAGAATGTTAAGTTAGATAGATGGGTGCAGGCTGCCAATAATCAAACCAACAGTTTTAGTCTGTAAGTCCTTTAATGGTGAGTAGTTGGCTGAAACATTGGGTCTGCTGCAGATTCGAGTTCCAGAAACACTTCAAAGTGCTTTTCCAGACTGAATCTATATTTAGTTGTGCTGTCTTAAGCAGTTGGTACTGACTTTAACAGAAAGACAGAAAATGAAATAACACCAGAGGAGGTGTTAAATACAAAAGATTCCTATTGGTTTTTATGAACTAACATAGTCAACAAGCTGTTGTTTACAGTGTGACTTCCTAGAGGGAAAAGCGAAGCATTGCTTTGGGTAACAGAGCAAATCATTGGTGAGGAAACAGTTTCAGCTATTACCCTTTACCCCCTGAGTACTGGACATGCCAACCCTACCTTTTTGCCACAGCTATTCCTACTACTAATTTCAGCATTTCTATAGTGCTTAAGAATATGTCTGGTCTTCCATCAATTGTAGCACAATATGGAGCTCAAAAATCTTAGAATGAGCCAGTGTAGCTAATTCTACATTCACTTGAGTATCGAAGGGGGTAGCTGAATTTATCTTATTTTTACTACGTGTGTTCCTTCTATAGTTGTGTTCCTCTGAAATGCAAGCCCGTGAATGCAGAGAAAAATGCCACTGGCCTTCACTGAGGGGTCACTAAGTTCTTGTTACCTCTGGTGCTGCACTTTGATTTCCAACCCTGCCATCCATGCATGCTGAATGTTTTTACATTTCCTTTAGCTTTGTTATTTCTATTGGAGCTTTTTTTTTTTTTTTTCCTGCAAATAATAAAGTCACAAACCAGTAATAGAATTTTTCAAACTCTTGTACAATCTTTGGTAAGTATTAAAGAGGAAGCAAAGGTGACTTCTCTCATCTTCAGCTGTTCTACAGTAGAAACTCATTGTGTGTGCCAAATACAGTGGGTTCTGTTGTCACAATATAATGGTGGATATATCTTTTTTTTTTTCCCCCAACAAAGTTCATATGCATGTTCTGGCATTTTCTTCTTCTCAGCTTTTTTTTTCCTCACCTTAAAATGTTGTATTTTGTTTTAATAATTGTCGGAGGGGACAGGGAGAGAGAAATATTCATGATCTTTTCCTGGCATGGTTAGGTAGTGCACAGGATGCTCTCTTAATAGTAAGAACACTCCTAGGAATAGAAATGAATTCAACTTCAGCAAGCTTTTCAATGAAAGGCTATTAAAAATGGGTACTGAGTAGACAGTATGTACAAGTTCTGTTCATCATCACTCACAGAATACATAAATACCTTCTAAATGGGAATGTCTGTTTTGAAACCCGTTGAGTCTGGGAATATCAGGGTGCTCGCATACCACTTGACATAAGGGAACCAGAGGATACTCAAGCACTGGATCCCTGATTGTCTATAGCATTTCATCATTATTAGCATCCTCTGTGCACCCCATCACCACCCCAGCTCTGTTCTGGGCTGCAAAACTGGGTGCTCTATTCTACTGCATGGGTTAGAGCTCTGTGAGAGCCCACTTCAGGGACTGCCCCCAGAAAGCTCTATGGATAAGGCTGCCATAGGTCTGGTTGTCTTTTCCCTGCGCAATCTGTCAAAGTGATCCCATTAGGCTTTACCTCTTCAAGCATCCTCATAATGTACTCATGTAACTCATCCTCAGCATCATGCTATGAACTCTGATAGCTTACAACACATCGGTCAGTCTGAAGATTCTGATATAAAACCAGTAACTGGTAGTTATGTCTAAAGGCTGTAGAGGCACTAGAGGGAACTTGGAAAGAAATGCTATGTAGTTTGCACATGAGCAGTTTGCCACAGTGGGACTACCCATAAGCAGGATGGCTGTGTTCCACTTAAAGGTGGATGGTGGAAGGAATGGTCCCTGGCTCTTTTTTTATTTCAACTATTTTTAATTTTATTGAGTTGTGTACACTTTTTTATTTAACAACTTAGACACAGTCATAGATGTCTTCTGTTGATTATTATTTTTATTTTCCACTAACAAATCTGTGCTGAGAATCTTCTGTATCCCTACGCTACTGAAAACATACTTCCTGCTGGGGAGGGGAACGGTCTTGCACTCTGTTTCTTGTAGGTGCGGGATTGAGATGTAGAGGCCTAGATACATCTCTTGGCTCTGTTGCACATTTTCTGTGTGGTTTTGAACTTAGTGCAATCAACTTGAGCCTTCCCTGTACCAAGCTAGCACTGGGCTGCCCAGACTTATTAGTTTAGGCCCAAAGCCAGAAAGAGACAGCTGTACTGCCTTGCCAGCCAGCCTGGGTCTGTGAGCAGTTTAGCTACAGTGTGTCTGCAGAACACAAACTAACAGCCCTAAAGACCCAGGTTTATTTTATGGAGTCACCAGGAAGGCTTCAGTACTGCATTCCTGTTTCACTGGATGACTGGGATGGTACAGAGGCAGTTCAGAGCCAGCCAAGCTTATTAAGTGCCACCTGAACATCTTCATGCCACACAGGAGATTCCAAAATTTATTAGCTCAAGTTCAATGCCAGTCTAACACATTCACTTGTCTTCTTCTCAGCATGCCTGCTTGTATAGTGGCTAGAGCAAGCACCTTACTCAGCAAGAACTTTCTGAACTCAGCATGTGGTTTCGGGTGAAAAAGGTATCACAACTTTGTCTATGGTGTCTCTGTGCTTCAGTTCCCAGCTTCCTGTTTTCATCTTTTACATTGTGTACTGCAACTGGACACAGGAGGCTCTTAAAAGGGATTTATCCTACCAAGTTACTTGTAGGGGTTGAGGACCTGCCCATGTGGTATGGTGAAATAGAGCAAGTTACCAAGGGGCTGCATTACCTCTGCAGATTGCTTGTTTGGTGTGAGCTCAGGGGATTTAAAAAGCATTGGTTAATCTGTGGCAACTGCTTTAGAGGATGGTTATACCCTCTGAGGTAGCTTATTGCTGTTGTGTTAAAGGATAAGCTTCCTGTGTCCTGTAGGTCATACAGAGATATGTTTACTGTGGAGTAGCTCATAAGCTGTAAATTTATATTCTAGATTCTGATGTTATGGCCAAGTAAGAAAACAATCTTTTCTATGAAATGGGGAGCAAATGACATGGTTTTTGTACTATTGTTGACAGACCATCTTAAGAATTCTGTAGCTATCTGAACTGAATTTTTGAATGCTTAGTAAGAAGAGAAAGAACATAACAGCTCCTCTCAAAAGTGTTGGTCGTGTCCCCTCCACCCACCCCATATGCTTCCTAATTGTATTTAGATTAACGATGTTCTGCAAAGAATTTTCTCAGAAAAAGCTAAGGAAAAATCCCACAAAGGAGCTTAATGAAATGATATTAAGAGGCTCCCAGACATGTCACAAGACTATCAAAGTAGCATTCCATTTGTGTTTTCAGGATGCTATCCTACTGCAAAACCTTTGTGTTTAACTTGTTCATGTCCTACAAATATATACAAATAATGGTTAATGTTAATTACAATCTATGCAGCTGATCCAAAATACAGTAGAATGCTGTGAAACTGGGTAATTCTGGCTGAGGCTCTTGAAGCCTAAAAACTTCATTGACTTCAGAACAAAAGAAAGTAGAACTCTACATGTTATCACACTATATAGGTTGTCATGACTTGTTCAGCTAGATATAAATATGCAATAATAAAGAAACATAACACAAGCAAATGAAGAGAGAGTGACTCATTCACCCCAATGGGCAGGTCACATTTATTTGTAGATGATGTTTGACTTCCAGGTGAGTCTGTAGGAAGAATTACAAATCTCTGATAAAACACTTGTGTCCTGAAAGCATGATAAATACACTGGTACAGCCCTGAGTCCACAGTAATTATCTCTATCTTTCAGCAAGCTGCACTGGTGTCGTGACACTGCTTTCAATTCCTAAGTTAGCTGATTGGCTTGATGGCAGCACATTCAGCAATGTAGACAAGTTCGAAGAGGACCATCTGCTGTATTTCTCCATGGTGTTTGTTTAGGTTATGTAGTAGGGACTACAGCCAAAAGAGTCACAACCTGAAGACCTGAATACATGTTTAAAAAAACATTTTTTAGCTTTTATTTAAATTTCAAAATATAGTTTTAGGGCTTGGAATGACGTCTGTGCTCTTAGCCGAGGCAAGCCCTCTTGAAAATCCACTTCCAGAAAACTAATTGAATGCCTTGCAATGTTGGGTGCTCAGTAAAGTGGGCACCTGTTCAGGAAGACTGTGTGTTTGTTTTCCCAGGAAAAAGAGAAATTTGTCTATCCCTTTGACTGGTCAGTTTTAACCGAAGAAGAAATGTTTGGTTGAGTTCAATACTGAGAAACCTGAAGTAACCAGTCTTGTTATCATTCATTCATCCATTAAATGAATAAATCTCAGAACTATATAAATTGTTATAGGAATTAAAATTTTTCTGGTTTACCTAGGCTAAACAACTTTAATTTCATCTGTCTGTATTTAATAAGCCACAAATGATGGGTCCAAACAGCAGCTTCAAAGTGCTTGGAAAGTCAGGGGAAAAAATAAAGGGCAAGGAGGGAGGGAGATAGGGAGCCGGGGGTTGAAACCAAAAGAGAAGAAGAGAAAGGAAATACAGTGAAAAAGACCTCCTCACTGTATAAGATACTCCATAAGTGAAAGTATGGAAGGGATGGAGTGTTGTGGGGTATTGAGTCAATGCCTCCTGAAATCTATGAAAGTCTTTCCATTGTCTTAAATAGATACTGAACGAGGCCAGACCAGAATGAGTTTGTGCCTCTGTACAAGTGTCTGAAGCCAAAACAAAAATAATTACAGTACCGAATGGATTGCATTGGCTGACTTTTTTAGTGTCTAATGTTCTTTGGCAATGCTTCATCCCGATTATTCCATCTGGAGATAATTGTGTGATATCATCCATAAAATTAAAACATAAATCAATCCAACTAGTGATCAGCCCCATGAGCTGCTGTTTAAAAATACACATGAAAATCTAGCGCTCCCTGCCTTTTTAGTAGGATGTGCAAAAAAACTAGTGAAGTGTCAGGACAAAATAAAATCATGAGCTAGTGGTTGAAACCTACAAATCTTTCATGAGCTGTAATGGTGTCGCCAACACAATACATGGAAAATGATAGAGGAACTCTTTATTTTTCCTTATACTTTAAATAAACTTTTAATAACAGGTAATACTTGAACTTAAAAAACTTCCCGTATTTGTTGGCATAATAGTTTCAACATTGTATGGCTTCAGTACAGCAGCAAACTGCTGACTTGAAGCAAGTATCAGTTATTAGCAGCTGAGAACAGACATTCCTAATGGAAGAATAATTTGCTTCTGTTGGGCTGGTAAAGTAATACTCTTATACCAATAAGGTCCTTATTCCCCTTTTCTCCCAGGAAGGCCATTATATCACTTTATGTGATATTAAATTCTACCAGATAGTCTTTCAACCATGAAGAACTAATTCAACTTTTGTCTTGCATTGTCTTGAAAAAAAGATTATTAGCAAGAAAGATTAACACCTGATCATTGTGGTTGTTAACAATTGACTTTTTTTAGAAGATATTCAAGGGGTTAACTTAGGTCATTTTGGAAAATGCTGTTTAGGATATTAATTTATGCTTTATTTCTCTGGTCTAACTTTGAAAGTTCTAGGAAATGTTACAAATGGAATCACTCCAACAGTCTTTCCATCTGTAAAATAACTAGTATTTTAAACATGGGATGACTTGTTGCAAATTTTAGTATCTTTTCTTCGTGTTATTCACACAAATGCTTATGGAAAGTACATTTAGTTCTATTCTTAGGAATGTTTTACATGCTTTCCCTATGGTAATGACTTGATCGTATGAAACTTTGCAGAAAGAAAATAGACGATTATGAATGAAGCAGTTATCCTCCAATGTTCAATTGAATATTCATAGAAAGTTGTACACGCAGTGCTCAATCAGATATGTTTACTGCAAGCCAGATGCTAATACCTTGCTTCATCCTGAACAGAAACCTATTGTGAAAGCAAACAAATTTATTCAAAGGTTCTTTGAAGGTAGATAAAGGGTATGATATTATTAACCTTGAAAAGAATTGCAAAGCTTTGCATCTTAACCATAACAACAATGTATTATAAATAAAATGGAAAAAGATCAGATAGATATTAAGCTCCACTATATGTTATTGAGTTCTATTTTTAATGTTCTACACCTTATTTTATCTAGGTATTAGTCTAAGTCAAGCCCATGCTAATGCTTTGTCCGTAGACACCAGTGTTCAGAAATTTGGAACAACTTGATTCTTCAGAATTGAAACAATGAAGTGACATTCAGGCTTTGCTTCCTAATCTAAATAGGAAGGAGAAATCACTTCATGCAAATATCTGATTTCCTGGGCAAGAGCTTCAGATGATGCAAATCAGTGCAATTCTATTGATTCATATGGTATCAGGATTGTTCACATACCTTACCTATCTGATTTACTTTCATGAGGGAGGATTTGTGTGCTTCCCCCGCCCATGCTCTAGGTAAAGGTAGGCCAAATAGGCAACAGCAATGAAGAAACAACAACATTGTGAAAGTATCTGTAACAGGGAGGCTTGAAAGCAAGAAGGCTCATTTTGAGCCTTCAGAACCTCAGTGTGGCTAACACATACAGTGAGATTCCTGCAGTAAATTATAGTTTAGGACCTAGCTGAAACATATGTGGCTTTGGTGGTGCTCCTCCTCTATTCTTTGTCCCAAGAACAGCAGACACTTACACAATGGTAAAATCTGAATTAAGAATCTGGAGGCAAGATTAGATTCTGAGGCAAGATTACCCACAGATTCCTCAGGTCAGATCTACTGTTGTACAGAACTTCTAAGAAAGCTTTTGGAAGAATGAGATGGGTTATAGATTTTCCTCAGAAAATCTGTTGCCATATCTGTGATATGATCATCCTTGAGGAGAAATTTAGTTAGGAAATTCCAGTACACTTAAATGTGNTCAAATATATATAATATATTTCAAATATATATATATATAGTTGATACAGACTATATCTATATACATAAATACTATATACATAAGTATAGTCAGTGTATTTATATATTGCCTTTATACTTTTTATATCTGCACACTTTATTTGATAGGATATTTATCAAGAGAGAAAATACAGATGATAGGATCATTTCATCTAGAAAGGAGAAGAACTAGATTCTTAAGTGATCCTGAAAGTCCTACAAGGCATTGTTTAATGTGGTAGAGAAAAAAATGGAAGAAATGTGTCTTACTGCTTCTAGTGAAAGGTTTAGATGCTTCCTTTACAATCTTCTCTGACTGGTTTGATTGGAGTTGAAAGATTGACCTTTTCTTTGAAGGAAAGTAAAAGGATGGGAGGGACATTCTGGAAATCTATTCTGGGATTGACAGACTCAAAAACTGATAATAGGCCAGGAGAATTGAAAGCTGGAGAAATGGTGGCATCAGCTCAAACATGTTTGAAATTCATTTGATGTTCATAGTTTTGATTAGAACTCAGTATCTAATTGTCAGTATTTCAATCGTGTTGATCACTCTGGTGGTGTGTTGTCTGCATTGGGAGTTTGTTAATACAGAATTGAGAATATGCACAATGTTCATCCCAACAGGTAACTGCAGAAGAAAAAATTGCATTCTCTTAATACTTCAATAGTGACTCAAAACTAGAAGATGTTGCAGTTTCTTTGAAATTTTAAGTGGCAAAATCCATCGTTACAGCAATAGAGGAAGAGTATTTGACATGAGATGACATCTGCTTTTACAGTTACTAGACCATACCCCGAGGAAAGAAAACAAAATAGGAGGGACAATATCTCGTCATTTTGCCATGTGACTTCATCACAGTGCTCATTTTTCATTTTGAACTTGGATCGGGTAGATCCTGAAATGTGGAGGGAAATTCAATTGCTACATGTAATAATGTAGTTAAAATCTCTAGAGGCTATGGTGCTGTCTGTGTAACTAACTAGTTGTAATGCAGATTTATCGAGCTGTGCCTTTGAGACTCAGAAGAAGGTAGCTGATGTATATGACTTCACTTCATTACTTGTCTGGGTATGAGTCATTTAGAAACGCTGGAAAATGGGGAAGGAAAAGCAGCTGTGCCATCCATTTCACTCTCCTATGAATGCCAGCTTTCCACTATAGAACATGGAGTGTTAACCAGTCTCAATGCTCTGGCTTATAAAACTGCCATAATTTCCTACAGGGTACCTCTCCGCTGTTGTTCTCTAAATGCAGTGTTTCATACTCAGCCAGAACATCGCTTTGCTTCAGTCTTATTTGCTTACATGATGTAACGCCCTTTTGCTACTTAACTACTGCTTTTTTTGATGCTTCTAGTTGCCAAGTATATGCAGGCTACCATCCACTCCATCATTTCTCAGCCTACCCTTGTAGGTGGATAGTAAAGTAGGATATAGCTTAGCACACATTTTATTCTCCTGCTGGTTTCATTCAGCCCTGTATTTTGGGAGTGGTTTCGCTGCAGTTAAAAAGTGCTTGATCCTAACCTGTTAGGATTAATTGATTTCTACGGGCCCTAAATAAGACTCATACCAAAGAAATTTTACCACCTTTTTTTGTGCTTTCTGCAACTTGGTTTGTTGTGGCCTTTGTTGACATTGTTGCTCAGTTGAACTAGTCTGAAAGGAAGTGGTCAAAAAATACAGCTTTGTGCTCTTCTGTAACATGCAATTATACTCTGGTTGGCAACAGATCTGTGCTTCATATCTACCTGTGACTTGCATTAGAGTAGCTAATGGGGAAGCACCCCATTAAAAGTGGGAGGCATTCTATCTGGGGCTGTATGAACATCTCAGAAGGGATCATACTTCCCTTAAACAGCTTCTGACATAAATGTGGGTAGACAGCAGGGAAATGAAAGTCATTGAGGAAATGAAACTAGCTTGATGTGCATGTTGGGATTTGTAGTTATATTTAAAATGTATTTTACCAAGTGCAAGTAAATTTTGCCAAGTGCATGTATGTCTTTTTCTGAAGTCATGCATGTAGATTTCATGGAAGTAGAAAATCAGTTCTGTAGTAAAAGTAAAACAAAAAGAACCCCCAAACAAATGGGGGGAAAAAAAAGATGTTAAGTTCCTAGTGAATTTAACTGTGCTACATAATTGGATGAACTCAATCCATTGCTCTCATGAATAAACCCTGTAGAGGGGTGGTGAGCAGAGCCTGTCTCTCCTCAATGTTGTCTCTGCCAAATTCTTGAAACTGAGCCTCCTTTGGGGGAATGGAGGCAGCAGAACTGCTGACACCACAGCTTCCTTCTTGCATTCTCCAATTTAAGGTAGAAATAACATTCTGTACTCTTAATAGCCTGATTTCTTACTATGCAGCGTAACAAAGTAAGCTGGGCAATTTGTTTACTGAATTTCACTGTGTGTTTGTAAAAGTTTGAATAATCAGCAGGATCCCAGCCTAAAAACATCTGACTTCCTCAGTGGTTTGACACTGCCCGCCCTTTCGTAGTTTTACAAATATGCTTTAATTGAAACAGGCCACACCAGGGTGTGCATTAATGGGCTGCTGTTGTGCTGCTTGGGTGGTAGAAGGTAATTGGTCTCTGGTCCAGTGCTTCACAATGCACTGAAGGCATGTGCCAATAGTCTGTTAATGCACACCCTGTTGTGACACTGCTTAATTAAAATCTTTGGATATCGAAAGCAGGAAGGTCTAATGAAGAAGTTTCTCTCAAGCCAGTAAATACAACCGCATGACACGTAAGCCGGTGTTATGTATGCTGACTACTTCTGGCCTTTAGGATGCTTAGGCAAATCAATGAACGGAAGACAAGGGCATGCTAAAGGGGTGTATCCTCCATTACTGGAGTGTGCAGTACAACAACCAGACTTGTGTAGTCAGGCCCAAACTATTTTGAGCTTTCTCTATGGATTTGTTTCTAGCCTAAGGAATTTGAGCTTTATGCTACCAAATGATCATCAACTGTGTTATGAGATTTTTCTGTTTTGTGGTGGAGATGGGTTTTCAATCAAAAGACTAAAATTCATCTGGTTATGTAAAGATAACCTTTTTCCTCATTTTCATAGAGTAAAGCAAGACGAAATAAAATTATTTTTCTGGGTTTTCATTGGGAAAGTTTGAGCATGCTATTCTTGCTATTGTGTGTACTATACACTTTCAGTAGTCGGACTCTGTCACTTTATGATCACAGCCACATGATCCACAAAATGAAATTAAAGTGGGGGCCATTTCACTGTGCGTTTTCAAAAGGAGATGCACAGGTATTTTGTTGTTTTTTTTTTTTTCCCCTCCAGAAAGACATGTGCAACCTGCTGAAGGTGTTGCTGTAAATATGAGGGTGTTTATGAGCTGGCACACCAGATGTAGATGTACTTCCACTAGGTATCAAGGGTATGCTTTTGATAGAAGATATACACAAGTATTTTGGAACCACCAGCCTGCCTATTCTAAAGTGACTGTCAAGGATGCCCACCTGTTTCATTCAAGACCCATTCTGGGGAGTCCATGGACATTACAGCTAGCTAGGTGTGTGTGGCCATGCTGTGTGTGCAGTCCTCCAGCTGTACAAGCAAAATCATGCTATGCAACCCAGAGCATGTATGTTGTGCTCAACCATATAAATAAAAGAATCAGCTGATATGGTTCTATGGTTATATCGCACCTAGTACTGAGTAAGCCAGTTTAAATTCAGGAGAAACCTTTTTAGCTTGCACTGTGTTCTTCAACATAAATATATCTTATGTAGCTCTTTGGGAGAAAAAAATCTTTTTCAGATGGTTATTTACATTTGTAAACAGATAACAATATCATTTGTGGAAGGGGCTATTAGCTAATTTTTTTTAATAAGGAACTAATCTGGCCCTAAAGAACCCAAAATTACCAAAATCTGAATAAGAATACCTGAGCTGATCCAGAGGATAATGAAATGAAAGCTTTCTTTCAATCAGAGAAAGGGGACTTACAGAATTTGTTGTCTACTTTATTACTTGGAGCATTATCTCTACCCTCTGCTGATATCTGCTTTCTTTCCTATGTAATTCAGTAACGTAATGTGGCTTTAATCTCCTGTTCCCTCCTGTCTGTGTGCTGCGAGACAAGAGAGACAGATGAGCTTGGAAGTCAGGGGGCAGTGGAGCTGCAGCACAGCTGCGTACCTGTCAAGTCTCCTCAATCATCCATTTGATCACACTGCTTTCAAGGCCTGTAGAGATCAAAAAAACCTCTGTACACATGGCAAGTCCCCAGGGAGACAGCAATTGAACCTAGTCAGAAATGTGCGACGAAAGAGAGGAGGTCATCCGAGAAAAACAATTTTAGGCCTTCTGCTGATGCAATAAGGTCTTGTCTAATTTGAAGGGGTTTGCTGGTACAGTTACACTGGTAGAACTGCAACAGCAAATCCTGCTACTGGTGTTACAGCTTATATTAGAAGGAATTCTTAGAGCAGTTCTTAAATGGAATGAACTGTCCTTTTATGTTCCTATAACTGTATTCAAAAGAGTTTGCTAAGCCATGTAGGCGTTCTGTCCCATACATTTAGATGTGGTGTAAGCCTAAGTAAGGAAATGGACGCACTATGGATGCTTTCTCTGCCTGCAAAATTCTGCATTTACAGAGTGCTTCTTCCTACTGTCTTTTGTAGGACCAGGCAGTATGGAGACATTGGACAGATACACAAACTCAGGAGGAAAAGGAAAATTTCACACAGATTTGTACCCTGGCCAGCTGAAGGACAAGCATTGCCCTTTACAATCACGGCCTTACCCAGGCCCTTGAGACATTAAACTAGAATAATTCCTCATTCTTTGTGGCATTTCTTTCAAAACGGTCACAAAGCTGCAGCTTGGAGATAGTCTTCTGACATTTCATGTTGGTTTTCACAGGCTAGCAAGGAGTATGCTTCTTTAAGTGGAGAATCCTTACATCAAGAAGAGTCCATCTTCTCCGGTGACTATTTTAGTTCCTCATCTAGTTAAGAGCAACTAATCCTTCTAAAATCATTGGTAGTAGAATGCCTCTCTGAACTGTTACCACCAGCTCTCAGAAGAGTAGTCTGAATTAGTACTCGGACAAAGGACCTTTAAATATGATGTTGCAATCATCCACAAATGACTGCTGAATCAATAAATAATTCTCTTACAGATCCCACTATTTCTATAATGGTTCTTGATGAGGAAATTAATATAGATAGTATTACCACAAATGGCATTGAGAGATCTGTAGGGTACTTCATGTCAAATGCAGTTATCTGTATAAACTCTGACTATTTTTTGATTACTTACAGTTCTTCTGCAGTTTATTAGATTCAGGAAACTGAATAGTCTTCACAGACTATTTTGTGTATTCCAGTTGTGATTGTTTCAGGGATAGCATATGGAATGTCATCTCTACCTCACTAAGCTGACGCGAAGAAAAGACACGTACATTTTTTGAAGCCTCCTTGTAGGAAAGGCTGTTCAACAACGTTTCCTGAAAATATGTGCATCTTATCATTTGTCATGTTGCTTTTGTTACTTAGACATCTGCATTGCTAAGTTCAGTGATAAATTCAATTGTATATACACCGTTTAGTTGCAACAGAATAAATTTTCTGACTCTCATCAAACCATGAGAAGTATACCCAGAACATGCCTGGGGTGTCATAAGCTTTACTGTATCAGTGGAGAAAACTATGGTAAATATTGCAATGCACTTTTCCTCTAAGTGGTGGACCATCCTTTGTGTTTTTGGAAAGATGAAGTCAGAGATGAGCATTGTTTAAGGCCCAGTATTTTTGATGCAAAGATGGCAAAGAGTTTTAGAGGAGGGTTGTCTTTTGGGGAGCTGTAGCTAGAGAAGCTTCTCTTCAAGCTGCCTTGTCTTGCATGAAGTCTCTATTCCTGGATATCACTGAGGTAACATGATGCTGTTTTTTCAGGCTGGCTACAGGGCCTGTTCGTTGCACATTACTCTCTAAATGAGAAGGGTGAAATTATTTCATCCTGAGTAACAGTAACTTTTTTTGTTGTTGCTAGGAGTGTGCAGTACTTCATGAAATAAATCTTGTCTCTTTTATTCATTTCACTGGGGGAGGACTATCACATTTCCTTTTCCCAGGGTGCTTACCAGTCCTTCCCACAAATGTGAAACCAAGAAGGAACTAGTTTACCATTGTTTTGTCGCTATTCTCTTTCCACCTGTTTCTTGGTGTTGGTGAACTCTCAGATCAGGCTTCCTGGCTGCCTCAGGAATAGTTCCTTAGGGCTCTAGATCTGATATCAGAAAGATGGTGGCAGGAAACCACAGAGTATGTCAGTGTCTCCAAGGCTGAGAGTTTTGGAGCTGGGGAGAGGGTTTGCTCATTCAGGTGCCTGCAGAGCTAAGCCTCTGGGGTCTTGCTGTTCTGCCAAGTGACGCTGCCAAGTACAGGTAAAGACAAGTGGAGAAGGCTTATAGTTTAAAGGTCAAGGTGGAACCACTGGCCCAGGTTCCTTCTTCCCTGGTGTCTTGCAGGTTTTCTACTGGTTCCCTCCATTTGCTGTGAGATGCTGTGACTGGGCAAGGCCCCTGTACACAACTGATAGGTGGGGTCCAGTGTGTGCATGGGCCAAAATGAAAGCTAAAGGCATTGCCAGGGTGTTCAAGTCCCAAAGTCCAGTAATCTAGAAAAGCCTTGAAAACCCTGCTGATTAGATGTAGGCAGGATATTGCTGTCTGTGGCACCCTCTATAGAACAGTTCTCAAGAGTGATCTAGTAAAGTAATACAGAAAATGGCATTCTAACCTGAGAGGTTATACGTAAAATTTGGCAAGAATAGAAGAAAAAAAAAAGTATTTGAGAGTAGGTCAACTGCACTACGCTTCTGTGGTTTGTTTTGTATTTTTGAATATTTTCTCTATTTGAGTGTCAAAAATACCTTGGTTTTGTTGCATTATCAAAAATCTTGACTTGTGTATTCTCTTCTTCTCCCAGCCTTCTTCTCTCTTTTATGTTTCCTTCCCTATCATCTGAAAGTCACTGTCACTTGAGCACTGGGTTTTCTTTTGATAATACTTTTTTCTTGTTGCTGAAACACAATCACTATCTAGACAGTGAAGGAATATAATGGGGTACACTTTCAGCATGGGCAATTAGATGTACAATTCTCATTAACGATAACGGGACTTGCACTGAAAATTTTCCTCTATAAATCTACCAGCACAAAGCCTTTCCCCTTATGAGCAACAGATGGGTTTTCCATAATGGCTCATTACCTCCTTGCTTTGTCATGCTGCCAGAAATGAAATATAAAGTTATTTATGGCTAGAGAAAGATGCACAAGTCACTGTAGATCATTCCTTGCCATCTTTTATAGTTTATCTAGTTAGTACTTTAAATCTCCCAGGACTAGGAAGCTTGAGATGACAGAGCACTGCCTGAGAATTAAGATGAGTGTCCTTCTGTCTGGTTATTTATCCTGATGGTCTCACATCTCTGGGGTGATGCTCTGGTCTCCACCGGGACTAGTAATTTGGGTGTTTCAGTAGAAAAGAGGCCATTTCTCAAAAGAAATTTAGTCAGCTCTGACAACCCATTTCTGTGAAATCTGACTAGTTAGGGGCAGAAGGCATCACTGTTTCACTGTGCATCATAAATTTGAAAAGGTAAACAAATTACATGATAATGTTCCTTATTTGAAATTGGGACAGGGAGGGGGACATTGCTTGGTACATCAGTGAGATGTCATTCTTCTGACAACTAACAGTGGAGGCCAGGAAAGAAAGTCATTTTGATGTGGACAGTGTTTTTATTTATAGAGTCTCACACTATTAAACTCTGTATTGGAGTTTATACCATAGGCATACCCCCAGATTCACTACTATCTTGACAAATCCTTGCTGAAGACCCGTTCCTTCTGCAAATGTGTTTGTATGTCACATTTTATAATATAGTCACAGTGACTAATATAGCATCAGTGTTATTACTTAAGACAGAAGGGAAGCTGGTGACAAAAATATAAGATATTTTTTTGACAATACCTACATTAAGATTTTTCCCAGAAGGATCATCAAATGAGTTGATTCCAGCACATCTGTGAGACCTTTCTGATGTAGGTAGGTCTCCCAGCAGGTTGAGGGATACGCTTATTTGGAGTTCCTCTTGTTTCCATTCAGGAGGGCATTTTAAATGTATTTAAATCTAATTGAGATCAATCAGGCTTCAGAACATGCTTAAGTACTTTCCTGAACACGGGTAGTCCTAACCACATGTTCCTGGACTGGAGCCTTAGACTGTAGGCTTCTCAGGCCAGAGATTTTGTTTACCATTGAGCTCGGGTTTTGCTCCTTGTTAAGAAACTATATAGGCGTGGGAAGTTCACTGAAGTAATGCCAGTGGCACGAGAAGAAAAGCGGGACCTTTTGTGCTAAAGAGGTAATAAAAGTGTATCAGGGTGTGACAATGTATGTGTGGCCTGGCAAGACTATGGTGGATCCAAAATGTTTCATTTCTTAATATAAGCTTGCCTATGTCATGGACTGGCAAATCCAGTGACCTGTTTGTAGACGTAGGAAAAGACCCTTCTCTGATTGTAATCAAACACGCTTTCTGCATGTGTTGCTTTGAAATGCTGTAGTACTGCTGGGTCCTGATCTGTGGGGAATGCCTTGTGCAGATTGTACAATGTGCAATACACAGATGATCACAGAATAGTCTTTGTTTTCTCTCAGTACTGATTAGCAAGCAACATTAAAAAAAAAAAAAAAAAAGATGGATAGTTGATAATGGAAATATGCTGTGGCTGAATTCATTGAAATAGTCTCCCTTCCTGTTATTTGTGCAAATGATCTCTTGAGCTTCACAGTATGCTGAGGAGTCTGGCCTGTGGACAAAGACAGGGCTGTAAAACTAGATGCCATCTAAAGAGGGTGCTGTCTGTTCTCAAATGATCCATCATGAGCTGATCCATGTCAACCTGACTACCAGCTAACATGAGTGACAATGCAAGGTACAACTAAAATGAAAGACATACAAGAAATGAAAGTGAAGTCTGTAAAAACAAATTCTCTTACTTCTTCATTGAGTATATGCAATCAGATACGTTTCTGGGTTCAAAATTTGTATCAGTTTTCAATGTCTATTGTCTCATTGTCAGTATGTTCTTTTTTCTTTATTAGCTTTTCCTTCTATTTATTTTACTATTCATGTAATCAATGGACTTTTTAAGAAAAGATTTTTTTTTTTTCCCCTCAAGTTTACAGATGCTGAGAAACATGAGCAAGAGGTTAATGCAAGACTTTTTGTTTTCTGGAAAAGTTTAAGTTCCATTATATATATATTTTATATATATATTTGAGCACAAAAATTAAATGTTTGGGATCCACCATAGTCTTACAAAGCTATGAGGGCTACCTTGTCTAAGCTTTTTATATGACCAAGATAGATGACCTGTCAGAAGAGGCCATTCTCTTATTGTTAAAATAAGACATAATTTGTTCACTCCAGAGCATGCTTTCTTACCTTTACTCCTGTTCCACAGTTGTTTGTGTTTTTGTGGCAGCTTCTGCCATGTTTAGTGCAGAAAAAAAGATATATCTTTGATTCAACTTCTCTCAGTGTATTGGCTGCAGCATTATTCAGCCTCGCAGCTATCTTGTGTCACCGCAGTTTGAGAATTGCACTGAAGCATGATCAAAGCCCTCTTTGACTTTTGAATTATGCTTACAATTCATTATGTAAGACCATTTCAGTATAGGCTTAAACTCTGTTCCACATAGAAGAGAGAATATTTCTATAGTAATATTTCCCTTCCTTCACTGTGGAATTATATTGACTTAGAAAATGACAAGTTTGTTTAACATTCAATGCACATGTCAAATTGTTCTTAAATATGTACCAGAGCACTTTTTTTTTTAAAGTTTTTGAAACTATCCCAAGAAAAGACCACTGATTCTTTTTTTCCCCTCCTTCCCAGTTTTATTTCACAAAGCCTGTTTATTAGCCACCTGGTGAGCATTACTGCACCTACAGCTTGACCTAATAAATCATTGACCATTTGGTGCTGCTGAGGCTACTCAACCTCAGGTTTGCAAGGCCTGCTTGCCTGAGCAAAATAAATGAAGGAAATGGCCAGGGGAGGCAGTTAATAATTGTGCATGGTATTTTAAAATCCAGATGCAGTAAAGTGGAAGCTTGTAATGCTGTCCCCATCCTTGCTGCTGCAGTTACTATAGCAGCAGCAGATGACGACTTTGGATGACTTTAAAGTGTTGAGTATGAGGCAAAAAAATAAATGTCTAGGGAAGATTTTCTTGTAGGTAGTGGTGTGAAACCTCAGTTTAGAACAATAACTGTACTAACAGATTTGGTAAAATACTGTTTTTCTAGGTTCACGGGGGTGTGATAATTACTTTGGGTACACAGAAAGTATCATGGTCACCTTGGAGAAACTGCTTGTTCCTGACATGTGGAGCTGGACTCCGGATTTTATCTCCCAAGCAAGGGTGGGACCAAATAAAAAAGCCTGTGTATTATGTAAAGAACAAGAATATCAAGAAGATGAGATTCAGTATGACAGCGTGAATAGATGTGAATGTTAAGTGTTGACTATATGACTGCAACCAGCATGTGCTCGTGTTTTGGCATGGGTGGTGACAAGGGGTTCAGTGAAGCCTTCTACTGCACCAAGATCTCTGCAAAATAGGCAAGTCATCATTGAGCTCATCACATCTTTTACCCAGCAGCCTCCTGCTTGGAGGTATCAAGAGCACTTACAGAACACTGGCAGCAGCTTTATGGAAGCTGACGCTGCTGCCTTGCCTTCATCCCTCCCCCTAACTCTTTTCTGTGAGCAGTGAAGTCAGTTAGCAATCCATTAGCTTACTGGGAGGGATGTAGGAAGCAAAGCTGGATTAGTCTGGAAACAGTTCCCTTAGGATGAAACTCCAGGGGGATTGAATTTGAGAGTTAAATGGCTGGTTACAGATCGTCTGCTTTTGTCTGTTAAACTCACTTGAATAAGACAAATTGGTATGAAGCTATTCTCTAATATTGACAGCAGATGTCTTGGGGGTTGGTTGGAGGAGGGCTGCTTACAAGAGGAAGTCTCTGATACTGCAGCGGGATTCTGCAAGGGACCTTTCTGGCCAGGTAGATCCAGTTGCCAGGCTGAGGTTTAAATCGGCAATATTTCATCTTTGGGTTTGGTGTAGCTAATGTCAAATGTCTGTTTTATGCATCATCACATTTCTTTTGTGGAGGCCGGGACAAGGCATCTTGGTTAACAAAAATAACTCTTTCACTTTGTGGCAGCTAGGCAGCAGCTACTGTGGCAGTAGCTGTGCAGTTACTTACTCCCTGAGAGTTGTAACAAAGCAGGCCCTAAGCAGGGTTTATAGAAGAGAAAGGTTTGTTACAGCTGTTTGTACAGATCCACCATGCTCTGCATTTCCCTGCACACTGCTCTGATTTCCTGTCTCAGTCTCATTTGACCCTGTTCTCATTGCTCAACCCTGCAAGTCCTATTCTCCTTACAAATGGAGTCAAGTTGCAAGAGATGACCTCAGCATGAGGTGCAGGTAGCCAGCAGTTCTTATTTGACAGTTGGGTAACTCATGCCAAGCCATCAGGTCATAATATAGTTGCCTAGTAGGTCTGTAGTGGTGGTTGTTCTCCCTTCTACTAGGCACAACGCTGCCAAACTGTAATACATCTGTAACAATAAAGATACTGTCATAGCTATTGGTCACTCCTCTAAGGAGCTCAGAGGGCTTTACAATGTAATGAGTCTCCTGACCCTATGAAGCCATGCATTTAAAGATAAGATCTAGAATGTTGAAGATCCTTGGGCTTTTATGCACCTGATGCAAAACTGTGTGGGCATTTTTTTTCCAGCCCAATGGGGAACTGAATTAGTGTGTATTGACTTGTTGGCCAGGATCAGAAGAGCCACTGGCTGAATGACAGCCTCAGCCCTCATGTATGTGCTCATAATTTAGCCATGTTTACTCCTGACATTACTCTTTAGCTGTGAAGCCAATGTAGCAGAATTAATTTAAAGCACAGAATGAATTGACTTGAGGGAGGGGCAGAGAAGAGGCTTTTGAAGTATTCATTGAATAGCTTGTTGGGTATGAATAGCTTGTTAGGTATGAGATGGCCAAACAGCTGGAAGAAAACAGATAAACTCGTTTTCACAGGCTGCTGGGGGAGGGAGATGGAGAGTACAGCTTTGTCATTCAACAAACTCTGCCTCTGTCTAGTCTAACCTTCAATAAGTGTAAGGGTATGGTTACCAGGGTGGGCCTATTTCAGTCCTATCTCTCTATATCCAAAAAGGAAGAAATGTGCGCTACTTTGAGAAGGGCTGGTTATAATGGTGAAAATTGAATTAAAAAATACAGCAGGAAGAGGTTAGTTGTCTTGTACTTTTAACTGTCCATTGCCATTTACTACATGCCACATGTGCCATATTCAGCAATGTTAATTAGAAAAGCAGGAGGAGAGACTACAGTCCCCTCTATTCCTCTGAAAAATTGTCATGTGCCTATGAGAGAATGTATACAGGCTCTCATTAATGCAGTGCAATTTAGCTTTTGCAATATTTGAATTATATATTTCTTTATGGTTCAAAAAACAATTCAAGAGTAATTATTTATCTTGTCTGCAGAGCGCAAAATAACCCCTCAAACACTCTGTGCTGTATAAATATAAAACTATAAAACCCTGTGTGCTCTTCCAAATACAGAAATTTGCCAGGAACTTATGTATTTATATATACCATGATATAAATTCCTTGCACTCATGGCTCAAATCCAAAGGTAATTTTTCTACAGTGTGTGAAGTAGGTATCATAGTTATCCTTTTGTGCCACAGTTGTGGTGTTTTTTCCTCTCTCCACCCATTAAGAGAGCAACATTTTAAACACTTTAACATAGAGTGAATTCCCTGAAATTTTTAGTCTGAGGTTGGTTAGTTACTTGCAGAGTAGGTGCCTTGCAATCCAAGAGTAAAATTACCACAATGTCATGCAAACCTCAAGTTAGTATATAGTAATAATACATAATATGAAAAGCTACTTTAACCTGTAGGTCTCAGTATTATAAAAGTGGTTAAATTATTTCAGAGGTTAAGTGGAATGCTACGGTAGCATGGTTAAGAAATTGTGGTATTTCAGATGGAATCCATATCCCTGACCCTAGCATCCATCTCCTAGATCGTGGTCGCTCCCTTGTTGTTGTTCCTGAATTTAGGCTTGCTTAGGTCAGCAAACCTCTCTTGACTATCTGTTCCACTACTTTTTCGCCAACTTGTCTTGTTTGCTTTAAACTGTTTGAATTAGTACCCACTTAACATTTTGCATTTGAAGGAAGTGGAAAACTGACTGTGTGTCTCAGGACATATACCAAGAAGTTGAAAGGGGATGGGCACTGAGACCGTCCTTGTTAAGGTGAGGGCTACCCAGGTGAGGGCTTATTTGTTCTGGCAAGGCAATAAAAAGGAAGCAAACTTCTTTTCCTTGCTTTCAAACTATTCTCTAGAGAAAGGAGGTCAGCTTCTAGGTCCCCTTGACTCATTGCAGGTGCATTGCTTAAATAAAAGTTGAAGGGGAAAAACTAAATGTACTTTTTAAAATGCTGCCTTTTAAACAGTGTAGACTGAATTTAATTTCCTCAGTTGCAGTCAAAGGCTATGCAACACCACTTAAATCTAGAGGTCACAAAGGGGCATTAATCATTTTTCTAACACTTTTGTCTCCTGTTGAAAAAAGCAACTTTGTCAAATCAGAAACTTCTTTCAAAGCTTTTAATGACTCTTCATTTTGGAAAATCTTTATGTAGCACTTCCAATGATGCTGACATTGCTGGGAATGAAATAATATTTTATTTCAAATCTGTTTAAGTTTTTCATATAAATATTTCAAAGTTCATGCCAAAATGGAACTTTTTAAATAGGAAAGAAGTATTTGGTCAGCACCCCATTTTTCCAAACAACAACAAAAACTATCCTGCTAGGAAAAAAACTTTTTTTTTTTTTCAACAGGAAATATAAGCAAATATTGAACTACCAGAACTGTTTCCATAATAGAAATTGTTTGTTATAGCTCTAGCACAAAAATAGCTGTTAATCACATTGGTGTGTATTGACCATCGAGTCCATAGTGCATTGGGATAACAATAACTTCAACACAATGATGTTATGCCAGCCACAGGGAGAAGAGGCAGTCTTTTAAGTCTGCCAAGGATGGCTGTGACTCCAGGTGTGCATTGCACATATCTTCCAATCCTGTGGCGTTCTTATGACAATATAAACAGTTTTCATAGATGGGAGTGAGCAGCGCATCCATGTTATAAATTTTTTTACACATCATGATATGGTTTAGCCTAATAATGCTCTCCACCATTCCAAACCTTCTAGTGGAGTAGGGCCACATAACTTAAACCACCTCTCAAATTTATTTGAGAATGTCAGACAATTGGAAATTCACATTGTTGTTAAATAAGGTTTTGGTTTTCTTTCCATTAGTTGCACACACTTTTGTAGTGACAGTAATATTTCCAACACAGTTTGGCTTCAGTTTTCACACTTTGGATTTTCTGCATCTTCTTCATCAGAATTTTTTTGCCAATGCAATATAAACCATGGTTAGATAAGTCTCTTTACCTTGAAAAACTGTTTCATTCTTTCATTGTACAGTTTATTTTCCATTCTGTATGGCTGCTTTCTGGATCATTTCCAATTTGCTAACAGACATTAGCAAGCAGCGGGCAAAATTTGGTACTCAGCGTATGTTTACTTACTGCTATAGTACCCCATCACAATAGCATCAGGAGTTCAATGGATCTCTCTTGATTGCAAATGAGCTGTAATGCCCTGCACTACGTGAAGGATTTAGCCCTTCCCCTCTCTTCCCTGCCTTTACACTTACCTCCGTTACCTGTGAGGTAAGTGTTCCTGTGCATTTTGGCCAGACAGAAAGATGCTTTTCAGAACGATTCAGCACAGGTGTTCAGCCTAAGTCAGTCCTTAGTTAACCAGGTGCTGAGCAGAAAAATTCTTCCCCTTGCTGTTACATTGAAAATGTCATGTAATAATAATCTGCTTCCTCCATAACAAACCAAGTGCCTGAGTTGGAGAAACTAGACTTCCCTCAACTCCGAGTAGCTCTCAGAGCTACTTCTGTGTGGCCTTTCATAGCCAGTTGTGAATTGTTTGGGCAGAAATTGGACAGGAACAGCTGCTGCACCACCTGCTACAAAGCTTTTGATCTCTCCTGCTATGACAATAACTTTAGAACTTTTGAAAGTTTCCTCAACTTGAGGAGAAGCTACAGCTGAAACTTGATTGCTATCAGGGCTGTTGCAAGGTGAATGTATTGGAGTGATGACACAGTTTCCAGGTGAATTGTTTATTTGGATGCATAATTTGAGTGTCAAATTGTTTATGGTTATGTGGAAGTAAATATCCTGGATGTTTTCCTGCAGTGAAATGCTGAGCAGCATGTAGTTGCCATTATTCTGGGCATTACACATTCCTCTAGCCTGGCCAGTATCACACTTCTGGTCTGTTTTGCTTTACTTTAAGGACACAGTTGGATAGGAAAGATTCACCTGAATTAGCTGTTCTGCCCCTTCCCATCAGTTAAACTGTTATCAGAGGGGCAGAGATTTGGAGGCACAGAGGGTTATTGCTGTCTGTGCTGTGCTGCTCAGGACTGATTGGTTTGTTGATTCAGCCTTAGGTGATATTTGGTGCTGTTTGTGATGCTGATTGGTAAGAGCTCTTAGTGCCTCTTAGCAGGCATTTGTTCTCTCTCAAACAACCACTTCCACGGAAGTATGAGAAGGATGGTTATGATCCTCGGCAGGGAAGCTTAACAGCTGCTTTAACTTTCTTGAGACTTATGAGGTGAATAACTGGTCCAATTAGTCTGATAGAAACTGAGGAGTTGCAGTGGGACACTGGTTCCTGTGTGCAATTAGTATTTCTCTCATGTATAGGAGTCATCTCTTGCTTGATTTCTCCTAGTCTGGAACTGATGAAATACTGATGAAAGCATTTGCCATGTGCACTATGAAAACTCACTCCATTCTCTGTAGATACATTTCTGCAACACTTGCAACTTCTTTCTGAATCCTCTAACTTGCATTATTACAATGCAAGGGCTGGAATTTTAGTTCTTGTTCTAATTATAGTCCTAAAAGTACAAAGAAAAAAAAAAGGCCCAATAAGCAAAAACTGGAACCAGTAGAACTTTATTGTTGTTGTTATTATTATTATTTCTGTTCACAAATAGCTTGGGATCTGTGATGGCAAAACCATGATAAGAACAACTGTGTAGTTTCTGGAACTGAAATCCCCTATGGCTTTGCTCCTTTCTCTTTGTAAATAAGTATATTATCAGCTGATAATAAATCTTATCATTCCAACAGTAAATAAACTTTTAACCAAACAGTTAATTGTAGTGAATAACTGAGATTACAATTATGTGACTCACAAATTGGTTTTATAACCTGCAGCTGGGAAAGAGCAATCTTGGGGATGCTAATAAAATTTTTCTATTATAAACTTTGGGATTCCAAGAATGCTGGAGGCTTTTCTGCGTCATCCTTAGTCATTCACTGACATTCAGGTCTACCTTGGTCTAGAACCCTGTCCATGGAGAAACACATTAAGCTTTGGAGCCCACGTAACTATATTCAACTTCATCTCTAACATTCAAAACTAGAAGTATTTATCTGAGCAAGCTGTACAATTATTTACATAACTTTAATTTTGAAATGTGATTCAGTAACATATTTGCTTGTGAAGCGTTGTTGTTATAGCTTGTCTTTTAAGTTTATTTGGAACTGATAGAAAAATGAGATTGTCTAATGTTATTTACACTGACCAGATTTCTCCTTTACTCCCAAAGGAGATCTTTCTCAGAGCCTCTCAGCAGTGTAGGCAGAATTGAACTTTGTTACTCTAAAGATGAAGAGCAAAGTCCTTCCAGTCATAGCCAGGGACAGGGGATAAGATGAACTTGAGATACAGATAGTTCTGGGAAAAAAAATAGGTTTGTTGTTCCAGCTGTTGTTAAGGAAATCTCACAAGTGACAGTCGCTGCTGTTGGAATGGGATAACATCTCCCTGCAATAGCTGCTACGCCACTTACTCCAGAATCTTCTGGCAAAAGCAACAGCCTGAAGCCTGCTTTTTGTGATCCTCTCTAGGCAAAGAAGAGGACAAGGCTTTTTCCATTGTGCTGCTTCTATATCCTAAGTTAACCCTTTCAACCCTTCCCCAGCCTCACTGTATAGCAAGGCACCTGCCTATTGCTTAGATAGTTATGTATGTTGTACATGCAACATCCTGGAACCATCCTTACCAGGAGCAGGCAAAACAGGATTCTAATAAAGGGGAAAACAGTACAGTCCTAACAAGCAGTCTTTATGATTTGATTAGGACAGTAATTCCTTCACTGCAAGTTAGTTGTAACAGGAAAGTATGGTCTTGTGCCATCTTATTCCACTGACATTTTCCATTAGTGTAATTCACCCAAAGGATGTCTGTTACTAGCAACAACAAAAACAGTTTGGTCTAGTTAGTTTTATAAATTATGCTAAAACAATACATGACCTGTTCTGGCAGCTATTGTGTGGCTCTAAGACCTTCCACACTGCAAGGTCTGAGTACAGATTCAGAAGACATCTGATATGAATTATCATACATTCTTTCTATATTTCTGAAGCTAATTTTTAAGTTCAAGGCCTGGGAAAGCTACATGGTTCTAATGGTAGCCCCATCTGTAGAGCTGGAGGCACTTGAAGACTGGAAGTGAATCACTGGAGAACTGCTGTTCGTTGGCAGCTCTTAGGAACAAGGTAGGAAACATCTCTCAGGCCTAGTTAAGCACACTTGATCTAGCCTTTAGGATATAAGATGTCTGTGAGAAGCCTTTCAGCTCTAGCTGGAGTCTAGCAGATTTTGACCAAGGAAACGAACTGTTTCAATTTGAAAATATCAAAGCAAGATGATTCTTGCAACTGTGTAACATGCATCAAACCCGATCTTCCTTACAAAACTGATTTTCCCATGATCTGTTTATATTTGATAGCATTTCCTAATAATAAAATTACAGAAAATACCTGACCAACTCTAACAGTGATATCAATTCCTCGTATCTGTGTTAATATCTGGCAATTCCTAACACTGAAGAAACAGAATATAAAGGAAGATGAAAATTCACATGCCTAAGGAGAGATGAGGAGGAAATAGTTGTCAGATTGGTCTGTGGCAAGAGAAATCAGTCATACAAGAAGATATGAGAGTTTCTTAAAACAGTATTCAGCATACCTGTTAGAACAGAAAAGCGTGAATACCAGGAACTCTTTGTGGCATTGACATCTTTCACTGGCAGCTTCTTGAGGCACAGGTGGGGGGAGAGAGAGAGAAAAAAAAAAAAAAGAAAAAAAAACCTTTTCTTGTAAATGAACCAGTTTGTTTTCAATCCTTTTTGCCATGGAATTTGATGCCCCCTTATGCTGGGTTCTGTACCTTTACACACACCAGCATGGACATAATAACAAAAATTTTCTTGCTAGACTAATTTTCTTCAACGTTGATTAACATGATTAACATTAGCTGAACATTTGAAACTTCATGTTTTTCACCAGCCTAGGTCTTTTCCCAAATGCTCAAAGTATTGGTACCTGTAGTAAAATATTAATAAGTGATAACCAGAAGCAGGCTAGCCTTTTTAACAAAATGCAATGCAAGCAAGTTTATGACTAACAATATAGCATGAAGACCATGCAAATCTTTACCTGTAATCTAGGTACTCCCAAATAAATTGTTTTATGTAGATTATAATCTGGATATTTCTTAAAACTCATTATTGCCTTATAAGCAATCATTTTAGAGGACACCACATTTGCAAGACGTTTTGCTTAGTATTACACAACCACCTTTGTTATCTGATAAAGTAAACTAGATATATCCACCATTATGTGACTTACTATGATACCGTCACAGAAGCTTTCTATTGTTCTTCTTACAGAGTTCAAAAATATTACTTTAATTATGTACATTAACACCTACCTGTCTCAAATCAGTTTCCAAGTCAAATTGCTCTTTGTTTTGAAAATAATATGTTGAGTAGGTCTGGGACAAAGACTTGTGCCTTAGAATTATCTGTGGTTAACCATATCATGTTAACTAACACCTTTGAAGTCTACTTTGTTCAAGGACATTGTAAACAACAGCTGTCATAAAATGCCCATGAGACAAGGAATAGCATCTTGGTGTTACAGATGGAAAACAGCAATGGGGACTGCATATGTATTTTTAAAAACAGCTTTTCTAAAGACAATAGAACAATTCTATGGTTCAGCCAGGAATAAAGCCCAGGTCTTCTGCTGACTAGTCTTATTACCTCTTGGCTATGTAACCATACAAAAGACTTAACCTTAATACTACTTTGCCAAATTTCCATATCAAAGCTCTGTTACAAAGCTCACTTAACCATAAGACAAGCATGCTGGAAGTCCATTTTTTCTTTGGGCTTTGAGATCTGCTTTTGAATAATCTAAAGACTTAAAGGAAGCTTTGTGTCTCATGTATACTGTATGCCTACTCAAATGCTATTAACATAAACTTCCATCTTCCATATTCCTCCACAAAAATAATAAATAAAAATTTCCCCAGCTTACTGGTACGGTAAATTACAAACTTTTTTTTTTTCTCCAATACCTTTTTAAAACAAGCATACACACATGCATGAAATAATCAGATTTTTAATCTCATTTGACTCCTACTTCACTTAGCAAGTGCAAGCTACTTGATATGCCTCACTTGTTGCATTGTAACCAACCCGCTTTGAGAAATGCAACTATGCAAGCTGAGAATTAGGACTCATTATGCCTTTACTGAGGGCTCATTAGGATTGCGTGCTGAGGGTGCCATCTTAATTAGGGATGAACCTGACCACCTGAAAGTAATTCACACTGGCAGCCAACTGTAGTATTTTCCAATTTGATTTGTCTGGGTTCCATCTGCCAGCTTTATCTTAGCAGTGACTCTTTCTGTTGACATCAACGATGATGTCTGTAATATCATGAATTGCATCCTGTCTCTTGGGTGGAATCAGGCTTGACAGTTCCCTTCACAGCATGATTCTGTGATGAGGGGGACTGCTGGCTATGGAGAGTCATGATCGAGATGATAAAATGTGAGACATCAAATATATCACAAGACATGCATTAAATGACCTTGAAATCTAAAATTCCAAAATGAAATTTCCTATTTTTTTATTTATTTTTTAATGTTTAAATGAACAAAGCATGCCCTTACACTTTCTGCCGTCATTGCAAGTACGATGAACCGATGTGTGAATGACAGCGCTGTACTTCAGTATGCTTTCTAGGATCTATTGGCACCTATTTCAAAGGTATCTAAGAGAATCTGTGTTGGTGTAAGCCACGAAACAAGTTACTGGAGCTTGAACTTAAATCTCAAATTTCTCTTCTAATAGATTTTCTTAGAGCATTTTTCTCTTCTTTGGAATTTTTATGCTTCTTGTACATCAATGCAGTCTCAGATTAACAAAAAAAAAAAAAAAAGGGTGCAGATGTAAATTATTTTGATGACAGCGTGGTGATATAAGCAGGTCTACATAAGAAAGCCTCCAGAGATTCATGAGTGTGAACAGAAGTGATAGACTTAAATTCTGAGCAGAATGAGATGCAAAAAGACAAAAGGGATGGAACTTTCCTCCTTTATTTCAAACAGAACATGGAACCACTGGCATGCTGGTAGTCTACCAAATCCAGAAAATTATAATAGTACTGATAGAAAAAGTTCGCTTAACCTGCAGCAAACATGCTTGTGATTTTTCAGACTGTACTGCAGGCAGATGCATCCTCCTCACCAACAAACCAGGCTAATAGTGAGTGGAAATTGCAACGTCTTGAACTTCATTGAGGTTTGCTTAGTTTTAGCTTTGGACACAAAAATTTACCGCTTTCATGTAGCCACACTTGTTGGATGTTAGGGATCAAAAACTGAGATAGCTTGTGCCATATTGTGTGAGGTTAATTGAATGTTTTCCCCCAGATCACTCTTCTCCAGTTGCTTCTGAACCTTGTATTAAGAATTTCGTATGCTGTTCTTTGCATGTTGGTTATTCCTGTTGAATAGTAGTACTTTGTCAGCTATTTATTCTTATCTTTCACCTGGGTACTTCCAGCAAGATTTGCATACTTTCTACTTCTGAGGTAGAGCACAACAGTTAGTTTGCAACATGAAGCTGCAAGTGCTTGTAGAAAACCTCTCCTCCAACTGAAAAAATGGAGGGATATTAAATAGAAGGATAGCTGTTGACAAAATTTGGTTAGACATCTCTGTGTTCAGATCGTCAGAGAGGCTTCACAGCATTTCCACATGCTCAGTGTTTCTTGATAATTGAAGTCTGGTCCTGAACAACAACAGCAAAAATATTGATTGGTGTTGTATAACTGTCATTGGCTATGTTGGCTATACAAACATTCTGAGGTTGGAGCTGGAAAGAGTAGAAACCTAAAATAGCTTAATCGCATCTTTGTGCATTTGGTGTCCCTCTCCAGCTAATACACAAGCACTCAGTGGCCAGCTCATTTCGCACTGTTCATGGGGATGACTCGTGGAAAGGAGGGGCATATGCCATTGAATGACCACTGTAGCAATAAAGTCTTGCAGGTTCTGTACTCCTAAGTTCCCAGATGATATTCATGCCTCTTCGGCAATCAGACACTGCACTGCAGACCTGAACAGGTATTTTTAGAGCCTCGCTTCTCTGTTGGTTCCCTACCATGCCTTACTCTAGATTGAGACAAAACACAAGTATTTTTCATTCCAGCTGCTAGGCTTACAAACAGTTTCACTCTAAGACTAGTGAGGCAGAAGATAGCGACTTTTCTAAAAATCTGCCTGACACACCATATGACAGACAATCATATCAAACAAAAATCAAAACAGAGAAACAGATTTCCAACCCAACAACTGAATGCACCCCATGAGGTAGTGGTGATAGTACATAAAGAAAAGCTATACATAGATTTGCATCAATTTAGCTTTACTGGAACTATGAAATTCTAACCCATAAGTCGTCATGGCTGTACCACTGTACTGAAATGTTAAAGATTTAGGTATTTCCACAGGAAAATGAGGCTTGTCTATGTTCGCTTGCTGATATGTATTTTCTGCTCCAACAACTATTGTTTTTGTACAGCCATGTCATAAAACACGATATGAAAGGAGTTATGCATTTCAAACAGTGATGTATTGACAATAGGTGTCTCAAAGCCCACTAATGATAATTAGATTTGTTTCTACTGAAAACCTGATTTTGGATGTCATATATAGATAAGCAGTCTTACCAATAAATTAAATGTTTTTCATCGCTGATGTGTGACTAGAAAGCACGGTTATTGCCCCATGGTGGCAGGAGTATTGAATACCATGCCATCTTGAAAGCATTCGTTATGTTGAAGCAAACTATGAACAAGAAATTTTCATTTGAAAATTTATTTTGACTGACAGGTTAGTCCTTAGCAAACTAATTTCTCTTATGATTGAACACTGAAAAAGCTGTTGTTTAAAAGCTGGAACCCTCCATTTATAGATGAAACATGGACATGTTCTGGAAATGATCTCTTGCTATGTCTTTGTCTTTCTCTTTCTTGAATGGGACCATGACAGTAAGAGGCCTTAGATATACCACTGCACCCTGATGCTAGGTATAACATACCAAAAGGTTTGCAATGGGACTGATGAGTCCTCTGACACCTCTGTACTCAGGTACACAGCAAAGTATGGATGTTTCTGCCTTGTACTTCCTGGTTCTGGTCACAAGATTTAACTGTTTTGTTGAAAGAGCTGGAATGCTGATCTGCCCCCATGACCCAGGAGCTGATGCTGAAGATGGTGCATGGGATAATTGAGGAGAAGCAGATGGTTTTGGTCCACCAGTCTCTCTAACAGGGAATCACCCTGATTTTTTTTTGTACACAATCAATTGCCACGTCTGTAATAAGTATGTATGTCTGTTCCAGTATGAAGTTCAATATTTTTTTTAAAAAGCATTCTCTCATGGGAATTGGGCTTGAGCAGTGTCTCTCTGGAATTGTTCTAAGCTTAGAATTATCTGATAACTGTTTGATAAACTGATTCAGAAAAGCTTGACTAAGACTCCATCGAATTATCTGCCTGGTCTGCAAGTCCGTGGAAAGACCAACTAGTTTGTAGACAGCATTATCAGGTATAACAGCATTCCAACCCTTAAAATGACATCTTATGCATCTTTAGTATTAAATCAGAAAATGGTTACCACACTTCACAGATTCTGGATTTCAAAGGTAAAAAATAGCAGTATGGTTGCTTATAGATGTGTTATGAAAACATCTTTCTCACCATTTGCACCTCTAGTGGTGCAAAAAAGATAAATAATTTGGGGGACGTTGTATTTTCTACTATGTGTATTTCATATTGGTAAAAGAAAAAAAAAACAAGGCTAAGGAGCCCAAGGTAGAGAGCACTGTGGTTTAAGTTTGACCGCAACTGTAGTTAGAGACTTTTTTTTTCACCTCTGGGGTTGTTCTAAATTTGGATACAGTTGGATATCTAGTATTGATTTTGTGTATACCACCAGATTCACTGAATTTTCAATTGCTGATTTACTTACAACAACACCCATGTAATTTGTTAGTCTAAGCTATCTGCTTTGAATGGACGGGTTTTTTCAATGTTTCTATCGGAAGAGGTGCTCACTTGACCATCAACCTCCCTATGACCCAGTCCTGTCTGTTTTGATTAATTAATTTATATGCAACAGTCTTTGCTGCTATTTATATTCCCCCCCCACACACACACTCAGTTACACCTCATCTCTCTCTGAGTGGGATAAACAACAGAGCAGTGCAGACAAATGTTTACATAGAGATTGAAGTTGGCCAAGATTCCAGACTCTTATGAAGAAAAATTCTTGCACATTATGTACTAGTGGAAAAGAGCACACAAATATTGTATTTTGTTGAAAGAAAGCCAGTCATGAACAAGCATGAACAATAATAATATAAAGGATCACCTCACTTAAGCTTCCAAATGAAAACCATCTGCAAAACTGTTCACAAGGCGGAGTAGAAAACCACAAGTGACAAAAAAATCTCAGAAGGATATTCAGTATCTGAACATGACTGCTTATGGTAAAAGGCATTAGAAAATGGCTGTCTAGATAGTGATTAACTATTGGTAGATGCATTGCTATAGTCCTGACAGTTTTACACTAGAACTTGGACTAGAACTAGGACTAGAATGTCCTTGTGATGCTAAGCAAAATGAACCAAATGTTCGATTCTTACATTTATTGGCTGCTATGTCATTTTTATACCTCAAGAAATGTCACAAGATTTGTTTTGAATCATTTTGGCATGTAAATATAATGTTGTGGGTGGAGAGATTTTATTCCCCATTGGGACTGGGAGGGATTATGGGAGATAGAATGTTCTAAAGATTTTCCAACTTCTTTTTGCAAAACAATTGCTGAAACTTGAGTTTTGCATTGTTCTTTTTACCACTTCAAGTTCTAGCATTGTACTGAGCCACTGACAGTATGTCAGGAACAACTATTGAAGCAACTTAGCCTGCTTAATATAGAAAACTTGAGAAATTTGCTAATAGAAAATATATTGAATACTGTAGACTGCCACTGAAGTCATTGTATCTGTTGATGCAGTTGGCTTTAGATCAAAACTTGGGGTTAACCATCATATGCTTCCTTGATTGTGTTCATGTTCATCTCTTCCTATTCTTGATGGTCTGTCCATAGAAATGTGTAGGAGTCAATGAGCTGCAATTAATAGATGATGAATGATGTGTAAGTGCGTAATGAAGCAGCTTCTGTTGTGTGAACCTTTCACTGGGATGATGTTCCCAGTCAGGCATGACTGTGAGAGCTGGCTACTATAGTAGACTCTAGTTGGATTTATGTAAGGCACCACAGATGAAGATTGTCACTAATCTCTTAGGGGAAGAGAAGTTATGGAGGAATAATCAAGCACAAAAATTAAACAGAGCTCTAAGAAAATAAGGCTGAAACAGTCCCTTACACTACGTTCCTTGGAAGAGCTCTCTTTTCTTCAAGTAGCTCTCTCAAACTTCAGATTGTCTTGAATATACCTTGGGTTGGATGTTTTTGATTGTTGTTAATGTATCCAAGAGTGGAAATTCCTCAGATATGTTAATTAGCTCCCTTGACCAGGTCCTTTATTTTGCGTAATTTGTTTCTTTATTTGCACAGTTCAGTCTCACAAACCTCTCCATCTTGACTCCATT
>VXAA01002805.1:966974-979039 GCA_013399115.1 Anseranas semipalmata | reverse complement strand
TTTTTTTTTTTCCCCCATGAGTTGCTCTGCAGTTGTCCTCAATCTCCTCATCCACTCTATTTCCCAAAATGATAGCACTAATATGGCTGACAGTAGCCAGAATAAGCAGTCCCAGCTGGCTGGTTGTTTTGCTCCTGTTTGAATGACAACTTCTCTTTCAGCATTCCTTTAATGAAATGCTCAGCTTGAAATTAATGTAGATTATGACTGGAGCTCTCACTTGCACAGACCTTTAGGGTTCCACCATTCTCCAAGGAAAGACAATATTTTGTCTTTCACTTAAAGCACTTTGATCTCTTCTGAGTAAGGTTAGTCAAAATTTCCTGTTGTTTTGATCTCACCAAGATCTGAGTGTGCCCGATTAAAAGGTTTTTGAGAGTCATGTATTGGTGTCTGTTTAGGGTCAATTTTGGAAGTCTCCAACACTCAGCCAACACTTTGTTACAACAACCTGTGTAAGGTTGGAGGTAGAGAAGACAATTCTTACATGAGAAATGAGAAAACAGTAATAGCTAGGATGATAGAATAAATGAGAAGCAAAAATGATAACCTTATAGAGCAACGTGGGTTTTCTTTCTGTTTCTTTAACTTCATTTTATGAGGCTCTACTGAGGTGTACACAATGCAGTGGTTTTGCTAGGCAGTATAGGAACCTTCTAAAGGCAGGATTAAATGTTTGATATTATTTCCATTTGGAAGAATTCAAGCCATAATTATTCTGTATTACAAAACCAGAAACCAAGAGTATTTGATAGTCCCTGCTTTAGACTGGACTAGAAAGTAGTTTGTCACTGGCTTGGTGGTACTTGATCAGTGCCCTTCAAACCATACCCTGTTTTTCCTACTAAACCCAACAATTTATTTAAGCATTTTGAGAAAGCTGCCTTTATGACAGTTGCAGAAAAAACAGCACTATTAGCAGCTGTTTTCTACAGAGAAAGCAACAGGCACTGCAACACAGATTTGTGCAATACTCTTCCTGACATTCAGCTTTTAGATCTCAGAGTGAGACCCATATAAGGACTCAAATGCTATTTTGTGATTTGTACCTGCTCTTTGGAAATCATAAAAAGGAAAACAGGCCATTGTCCCTTGTGATTCTGCCTGTGAGTGCCTGCACACAGGTTACATTGAAGCTGATGTGAACTGGTCTGCCTTTAGATGGGAATTTAAATAGACCTTTTATGACCACATTATGTAAGTAATTAAAATATACAGTCTTTTTAGTCTACAAAATGATGGATTGTTTAATTTTATCTCTTTCTTCCCTGAAATATTGGTATAAACAATAGGTTATTTCATCAGGCTCTCTTTGAAATGATAATTTTTGGGGGATTCTGAGAATTTCAAAGCAGTCTCCCTATTCTGTTTCTGAATCAGGATTTGATCAAGTATAGAATTGTTTACTGCGTATGAAGTGACAAGAAGTTGCATAATGCCAGTGAGCTAAGGCATCTATAAAGTAATGAAATAATATAAATCGTACTTTTCCAGTTTTACAAGCTCAAAGCTTCTTTAAGCTAAAATAAAAGATTTTAAACAGTAGATAGTAGTATGATTGCCCATATGTTTTATAAATCTATTGCGTCAAATTCATCTAACTCTTACTGACTTCACTGAAGTTACAGAAGACTTTGGAACTGAATTTCAGTCATAGAACCACACCTTAACTGTTGCAACCATTTTAAGCATTCATTGGTTTTAATATCTTGTTAGTAGTTCTGAAAAAGCTAACACTTGAAAACTGCTCCATTTTTTTGTCCTATTCCTTCTAAAAAAAAAAAAAAAAAAGAAAAAGCTTTGTTAATTTATTTGTTCTTCCATAATGTCAAAAAAAATAAAAATTGGGAGAGTTAAGGAAGAGTTGATTATTCATACTTTTGTGAATATGGGGGAAGAGGAGTTTGGCAACTCTCTTGTAGACCTCCCTGTCAGAGCACATATCGTAAAAGTAGTCTGAACTGTATCCAAAGAAGACAAACATAGGAACTGAAATTTTAACTCTCATTGGCAGTGACATTAATAGACTCAACACAGACTCTGGGGTTTGGATATATTTTTCTTGTTTTTAACTACAGGGATAAAGCCACTAATATAGCTCCAATGCCTTCACTTTCTGTGGTATTTTGCTTTAATGGTGGAATTTTATGCTCCCACCTCATAATTAAAAGGCCTCTCTGATGTAAAGTGGCACTTGTACTTATTTTAAGAAAGTACAGTAAGTACACAGCACTGTATATGCATACAAACACACCTATGTATGTCTATATACGTATTCCAGAGCGCGCTCTCAACCTTAAGTTATTAGGAACTTGAGAATCCTATATACATTTATATTGTGCCTCCCTTTTGGAGAGTGCTTAAACAAAACAACATTTTCTCTTCAAAATTACTGCCTCAAGATCTCTTAAAACTGTTTACTTTGGTTGACCTTCTAGATGCTATTGGTCATTTATTCTGTGAAATGAATTTGTAAGAAAACAGGGAAAATCAAGCAAGAAAATCTGTAAAAGCCATAATTATACTACATATAGTTGCACTTTGTATTTCTGTGGCTTTCTATCTAATTCTGTCACAGAGATTGTATGGCCAAGAAGTTAAATGTGCCTATTTAATCTCTCACCTAACCTGCTGACCCCAAGATTTGCATATCTTCTTTCTGGAAGTAGCTAAAAAGGCCAGGAGAAGGAAGGGACTGGGACACACTAGTGTGAGTGGGCAGCAGGAGATGGCTGAACAGCTGCCGTGGGTGGGATCGTGGCAGCAGTTAATGGAAACCTTATTAAAAGCAAACACAACAAAACAAACAACAACAACAACAACAACAAAAAAAAAAGGAAGGACCAGGCTGCCAAGAAGGCTTCAGTATGACAGAAGGGATTTGCATAGACCAGTGGTTCCTGTGTTTTCTGTGGCTGAGATATACTTGAGAAATTTGGCATTGTTTCACTTCACTGAGCTCAGCTCCACCTCCCTCTTCCACTTGGAAATTTGGGCTATCTCATTGTCTCCTGCCTGCCCTATGGCTGCCACTGCTATCTTCAAAAAGGCCAGGAGGCACCAGACATGGCTCCGCATCGAGACAGTGAACTTTTGCTTAACTATTCCCTTGAGCTCTGTTCCTTATCAATTCTATGTTGTTGCCTCGGTAAGGAGAACCACATATCTCGCTGAGAGCTGCTAACAGAGACCCTCCTCTGTGGCTTTATCTTCCCTGTTAGTAGTTTCTCTTGTATGGGATGAGAATGGTGCTGCACGTGTCCTGTTCAAAAGCCCAAGTTGTCAATTTTCACTTCTCAAACCCTAAACTCAGTCATGGAGAATGGGCTGCTGCAACAAACTAAGTGTCTTGCCACAGGCAGGTAATGACAGGCATGGAATATATCACAGCAGCCAATGCTGGAAAAATGAGCATAATGTCTGCAAACCATGGGATGTCAATGGCAAGGAGAGAGGTAATTTTATCACTGCTGCTCCTAATGGCAGAGAGACTGTCAACAAAATTCACCAGTGTCAGTCTGTCTCTCCTTCTCAACAGCTACCCTGTAGCTGTAGTTCTCTATAATTTCTCCTATCAGCTTTTAGTTTCTCTCAAGAAATGTAAATAGCTTCAATGTGTGAGTTGAAACCCTGGTTCAGACTATAATGGCATTTCCCTAGATTTACAAGCACTCCTAGGACTTTCCTTACCAGTAGATTAAGCTGGAGGGTCTACAGCCTGTTGGAACTTGCTTTGATTTATTTCTGTGACACGTTCCCTCCTCTTCGGTCCATCTGTGCCTCTTGTCCCTTGTCTTCATTCTGATATTTCACACAGATTGTGTGTACTGTATATCACTGTTTGCTCATAGTTTTTTATTCCTTCAACATCAAGCAATGAACAACCTGGAGTTGTACATATTCTAGAGAAGTATATCTGCCTTCTATAGCTGCAGTTGAAACGCAGTTAATAATAAAGCTGTACTGATTTTATTTGGTCTCATAGAAGTACTGTCCTTTATCTTTGTCTCTTTTGATCTGACATAAACGTGAATGCTATTTCCTGGGAAATGTCATACTTCTTGGTGTCTGGATTTTCATCCAGACTGCTCTTCTCATTTGTAATACACAACCCAGTCTCTGTCAATCAATCCCAGATATCTGAATTAAACTAGGCAAAATGATGGACAACTTGTGTTCTTTGAAATCTGACATTTAACCTTCTTTTATCTCCACTTGAAAAAGCATGAGAACTCTCCAACAGAAGAGGAGGGAGGGAGAGAAAAGTTGTTTGGCTCAGAGTTTTGCTCTTTCTCAGTCAAGCATTGAAAACTGTTGTCCAAAGTACGCTGAGAATTAGGGAACAGCAAATTTGTGCAATTGAAAACAGTTATGTAAATTGAAATGCCAAATTTCCTGTGCCAGATGCAATATGAATTCACTGTAGGGCAAGAACTATCATTAGAGCTCCCTAGGAAAGGAACTAGAATAGCAAAGTAATGATTTTAGGGTAATACGCTGATGTTATTTGAAAGCTGGGATTGGGATGCAAACATTTGTGCAGCATTTTGTTTTACGCAGTCCCTTGTTAATGCATCTGGTATTCATTTTAATACCACTAATCCTAATGGATTCATTTAGTACTCATGTGGATGTCATATGCACTTCCTGTAGGTGTTGTGCTGTGATGAAGTAGTGGTTACTGGACACTTAAAGTGTTACCACATTTCCTTTGATTATGTAAATTTTTTTCGTAAACTGTCACAATAAAATTCTTCCTAGTATGTGTTAGCAGAAGCAGCTGTATGTGAGACCATTGTATCAGCAGTATTTGAATAATGTCATGGCTAGGGGGATTCAAGTCTAATAGACAAAGCATTCGGTTATCCTGGCAGTAAGTGCAANAATCAATCAGCATTTACTTTATCTAGAAGAAATTTGTTTTTCAGCTTTTGTGTGGACCAAGGGATATGAATGGGGGAGTGGGGCACTGTGGTTTGTTCAGCTGGATGCTTGCTCATTCTGTCTTCAGAAATTGGTTTGCCTGTCCTACATGTTTGTGAAGTTTGTAATGGCATTCATTCAAGAGTAAGCATTGTCTTGAAAGCTTTCCAAAAGCCTGACTTTATAACAAAATAAATAAGGCTTGCAAAGTGATTACCTTCAGGTTTCTAGTTTGTTTTTTTGTGTTGTTGTTTTTTTTTTTTTTTTGGTGGTGGATTTTTTATTTTTTTGTTTTTTACACAGTATGGCTTAGGAATGTCTGACAGAACTAGATCTGAATGGACTAGAACGTTTGGTTATATGGTTTGAATTATTGCTAGACTTAGAAAAGTACTTGTTTGGTAGAGCTGTAGCTTTTAATATGTGGGTTTGTCTCACAAATCACTGTAATTGACACACAATATAGCACTTTAAAGGCAGACCAATTGAAACTCTGCTACTCTTTATCCCCACTGTCATAATAAACCTCAAAAAAAGAATGCTTCATAATGCTCTCTATGTCCCATATCCCATTAATGTAGCATCCAGTCTGTTAAAATTGCTCACCAAGGTCTGCCACTAAGTGGGAAGTGTAGGGCTTCAGATTAATATTAGGATAACATGGATTCCAGATGCTTCATGTGAAGCTGGTCCATAAACATTTTAATCTGATTCAGCTTCATCCAATTTTTTGATATTCCTCTTTGCACATAACTCCCTTAAATTTCCACCAGAAAGAAATAACTCTGTTAACATTTGTAGTATATGAAAGCCTATTGGATGCTCACAGCAAGGCAGAAGTCCTCTAAAGGGTCAAGAAAAGATTGAAGCCTGTTGTTTCTGCTCTCTATGTCCTCCTCCACCAATTGCACTGGCTTGTGGAGGGGATGGACACTTTTCTGAAAGGCTGGCATAAAGTAAATTTATTCTGGCATTGTGTCCTTAGCCAGGAGTGGGGAAAAATCATGTGTCTCCAATGGCAGGAAAAATCATGGATGCACCTGTGGCTACAAAGGAGTTTTTTTGATGGTGTAGTTTGTAAGGTATGAGGTGATATAGCCTTGCAGGCAGCAAAACTCTTTGTTAGCGAGTGCCTTATGTCCAGTAGGAGTCTGAGAGCATAGCTGTGCTCATGTAGCTAGAGCTGCAGAAACCCTTGTAGCAGGCTTGTAAGTGCCAGCAATGGAAATGCTCTTGAAAGCAGGACTTAAAAAGCCACATGCTGACAGGAGCAACCTGCAGCTTCTCATGGCACAGTGTGTGAGGCAGATCAAATCACCATGAAAGACTCATTCCTTTTAAATGCCCGCTATATTGCTTATATAAAATATTACTAAGTGCAATTTCTACCATTTCTGTCACTGTGTGACTGCTGAGAACTGAACTAAGTTATTATTCAGTCAGTCACTCATTTATATGTTCAGAAAGCAAGTTAAATGGAGTCCTGAAGGACTGAAATGAATAGTTTATGCTCTCTTTGGTGATGCCAGTTTTCTGAGTTTGCTCTTCCACAAGCTCATAGAAAGGTGGTCCTTCTGAAATTTTGGTCTCACTCTTGTATTTCCAAAGTGCTAAAACTCAGACTGCCTTCTCTCATCTGTCTTTTTTTTTTTTTTTTTTTCCTGAAGTAAACCTTGCTGCAATAAAAACATGTATCATGTCAATACAACAGCTGATGACCAAACCAACCATATGATTCACATCTAATTGATTCTCATTGATTTGGGAATAATGGCTTTTCTGTATATGATATGCCCTTTCTTACAGATTTCCCCTTCAGGGTAAAGGATAAGTTTCACTCATCATTTTCTAGTTATCTTTTCATCCCATTTCCAACTGGAGTCTTTCTGGTAGTCCATGTTAAAATATCAGAAAGCAAATCTAATGTAAACAAATATCTATGGAGATATATATGGTTTTGTATAACTATTTTATGACTGCAACCCCTGCCACCTGCCTCTCCCCAGATAACTTCTTGAACAAAGACTACAATGTGTGTATGGTTATGTCTTCACATGAAGGAATATGTTATTTCCCAAGACAATGTATATTATTGTGGCATTGAGATAATGAGATATTATTGCCTGTTAAAAAACACTTTTTACCTCGAGGCTACTTTTCACCTTCTTGGTCCCCTGGAAAATAACTGAGGTTGTAAAGGGAACTTTACATAACTCATGTGGATTGTAGCATCAAAAAAGAAATGCTGGTATGTACTCTCTTTTATATAAATTCTATTTTATATATTTATTTATGCTGAGTTACAGCTCAGGGCACCTGTTAATGGGCTATTGCCTAAATTACCTTTGACTTAAAATATGTGAAGTTAATGAAGTAATTTCTCACCACTGAGTTTTGTCAAAATTATTTTGAGAGAAGGGACCTGCCTGTGACTCATACCTCTGTCTTTCTGTCCCAATCTATCTGTGAAAGTGTTACCAAATAAAACATCTTCCCCATCTTCACTTACTTGAGAGCTCCAGAACACGATATTATATCCATAAAGGAATTAGAACAACCCAGCATAGTTTTGTTTGTGTGTGTAATGTGTCTGTGATATTTTTGCCACTGTCAAGGCTTGTCATTTCATAAGAATGCTGGGCCCTGACTGACAGGTCTTCTTTACAGGGCCGTGTTTCAATATTATGTCCCAATTCATGCAGATAAAAACCAAACTGGTGTCAGTAAATCCTTTTCATTATAGAGGCCTGCTTCCCACTCGAGGCATACCACCCTTCCTTGGAAAACACATTACCTGATTCTCACAGAGCTACATAAAAAATATATATATTAAAAATGGTTATTAGCAAAATATATTCAAACCCCCCACAGTATCACTCCTCTTTATAACACCGCTGATGCTACCGATAAATTTCCATTCGTGGGACAGTTAAAAATATGACTTCTTATAGAGTGTAGTGCACTTAACTCTTGGTATTATCAACTCTTCTTACACAGACTTTCAAAAGATGCCCGGTTCAAAGCTAGTTGTCCTTTCTTCCGCAACAGTTACCTGAGTGGAACGGACAAAGAACATTACTAACTATCTATAATACAGATTCATCACATGCTGTGATCTGGACTGGCATTGTAGATTAATCTGATAGCTTTTTATGGCTCATATTTTTCTGAGTATTTTTTGCTTGTCTGGTCTTTGTATCATTACACACGAAGGCAACTGATTGACAGATATCCAAACTTTGTCAGAAGAGAGAATCTCAGAGGAATTCTGGCTCCTTCAAAGCAGCAACATTTACAGCTTGTTGCATGTGATTTGTGGAGCTTCTTAAATGAGCTGCTATGTAGCTCTTTAGGAAATACGATCAATCGCCAATCATCCAGAGAAAACCACAGGCAAAAAGATCAGTCCAAGACAGGACAACTCCTCTGTGTTCTAGCTTTACTCTGAAGATCATGCCACATACATGTGTCTTTTGGTACCTTTTTTAATACTTCAGACAGAATGTAGTATCTGTGTAAACGTGTTTATTCAAGCTGTTATAACGTAGCATATAACAATATTTCTCTATATATGACCTTAGCAAAGCTGTCTTTAATCACAGGAAAAAATGTTGGTTTTCAGCAAATGTTGTATCGTTACTGTTGCTTAATCTACTCAGGAGTCTCAGCCTTTGGCTTCATCTATTAAATATGGCAGGAGTGTCTGTACCTTCACTTCTCACAGCAGAAAAACCTGTCAGAGCAGTGATCTGCAGCTGAACGCTGCTGCCTATATATCAGTGGTCTGTACTAAACCAACTGAAAGTGGTAAAACTGAGACTCGGGTATTCTCTTCTCTGGCACTCAGATTTTCAATTCCCATCATTGTTAGTGGGATCTTAGGGAATGCAGATAGGCTTACACATAGGATTGGACAAATAAGTATGGACTACCCAGGCAAATTTTTTTCCAAGCACCAACAAAACAATCCTGTTGCTATCCACGCTGGTGGTATCTGGAGTTTCCTGGATGTTCTGACTGAGCAATAAGGTGATGGCTTTTTTCTGCAGAATAATTACTGGATTCTGCAGCATAATTACAACATTCAAAAAACTTTTTAAATCCCTGGAATCTGAATTATCTCCAGATTATGGTGTGGACAGCATAGCATAATGACACGATCATCATACCATTGACAGGGATGGCTGTGATTCAATGACCAGGGTGGGACCTCACTCTCTGAGGCTGTTCATCTGGTAATTTTCATGTATTTGCCAGCTGTTTCTAATGGCATTATGCATTTCCTTTTTCTCTCTAGAAAGAATACACGTACATGTGTGCACGTGCACACATGCATTTCTAGTTTCACCTGCACAAAATACACTTATTGCAAAGGTAGTCTCTCAAACCTGGATTAAGAAAGGATATTAACTGGTGTGTTAAAGCTGGCTGATCTCCTTCATTATGGGTCAATTGGGAAATTATGAGAACTGATTCATTGCAAACAGCTGTGTTTATGAAAAAAGAAAGCTATGCTGGCATATATCCATTGTATGCCAGTAAAAGTATAAACACACTCCAGTCGTCAGATCTGTAAGTCCAATACGTAATGCTTTAATTAGCTTTGTGTTAAATCTGTATTCCTACTTTTAGTATTTCTTATAGCTTAGATACTTCAGAATCAGGAAGAAAAGTCTCAGTCCAGTAAATCAACAAAGAATGTGGGAACAGATACTAATCTTATAAATGTAATCAATATTAGCTATTGCAGTCATTAAAGTAGTCGGTCATGATAATCTGTTGAAAGAACCAAAAAGCTTACATTGATCATTTTTCAGTCCTTAGCTAAGAAGATATGAATAATGAATATTTCACAAAGAAAGCTTTTCTACCAGGACTTGCCATGAATTTGAATTAAATAGGTGTTAATTTAAAACATAAAGGTGAGGCAAGAAAGAAAATAAGGATATGATCTCAGCATGTGGTATAGCATCATGGGGAGGTTGTTGCAGTTGTACTGATACTGGGAGTAAGTGGCTGTTTCAGCCTTACTCTGAACCTGTCCTGACTGGATATTTTTAACCCATTAATTTAGATAGGGAACCAAACAGAAATGGTTGTACTACTTAGAATCATTATCATTGTAAAATTTGGTTTGTAAGGGTCCTCTGAAGATCAGGTTCAGATGTCTTGCTCAAAGCAGGGCTAACTTCAGGTTGCCCATGGCCTTGTTCAGTCAGAGCTTGAACATTACATTAGGTCAGAAAGAGAAAAAATATATAAATAGAAAAAATCTTCAATAAAATTTGTTATTCCTTCTAAAATTATGTGGTTTCTTTGATAATAAAATAGTAAATTTGCAAGAACTAGATCATCAAGAAAATAAGTGTTTATTTTCTTCCTGTTTTTATTTAATAGTGAAAATAAAATTTAAAAAAGTATTTTGTACAAAAACCTGATTTTTTACCATGTTAATTCAAAAATAGATTTCTTATTTTCCACTTAGTGTTCCTGCTGTCTTGAGAATTGCGAAGTAAAACCACTACCAAAAAAAAAAAAGGAAGAAAGCTCTTGTATTTCAAAAAACATCTGTAAACTCAGTACTTTATATACCATAAAGAAGGAACATATAACTGTTCCTTCTTTCACACGCATTTCCTTTGCTTTCATTTGTAAAGAATGGTGAATTAAATGTAATGAAAGAATGAGTGCTTTTCAGTAACAGAAGTATGTTTTTGAACACAGACACATAATTCTGTTTTTGAGTAGACTTATGCAAACTAGTCTGTGCTACACTGAGTTAAGTGTTAATTTCTACTTTAGTTTTGAAAGTACTGTACTTGCAGATAAATTATCGTGGCAGATAGCTATTAATCACAGGATGTGGGTATAGTTAAAGGGAAACAAACACTTGAAACATTTTCAGAACCTTGCGGTTCTTCGCTGCTTGAAGGTGTGGGAGTGGTAGAATGGTGCAACGTGTATTCGATAAAGGGAAGGAATGTGGACAACAAAATGTTCTCCCTCTTCCACAACAAACAGTAGGCTAGCATGTATTTGTTAGTGCTAATTCATGGCATTGGAGACAGGATTAGGAGCCTGACAGACCTCCAAAGGTAACTTCCAGGTCAGAACCCTTTTCCTGGCACTCAGGGAATATCAAGCTGGGATCCTTTTTGATGGTTCGTGGGATGGGAGTAGAGGGGAAAAGCATACTCTATTCATTCTTAGCCTAGTTCACTTCTGTAAGCAAAGACCAGATTTTGTTCTGCCTGGTTTCAAAACATCCAAGGGTATTTTAAATTTCTGTGTTTGTGCATGCGGTCTCTGCACAATGGCATGTGCGTTGAATTTGTTGCTCTGTATTCATGACATGTCCACCTGCACCCTGTACTGTCGTAGCACAGGTCACTGGTGACTGCCAATTAAAACACATCATTTGTGTTTACATACTGCACAGAAATGTGCTGGGATGAGATACTGAAGTTTCTTTAGTCTTGAACTGTAAACTATAATGAATTAGTATGCAGAAAAGCACACACAGAGGACACTTCTGAATGCTCAGGTGTGTAATATTTTTTTTATTTTTTTGTAAGATCTAGTGCAGCTGCAGCTCCCTGTCACGGCTCTCCTGAAGCACCGGGTCCCTTGTTGAACTATGAAGAAAGCAGACATTTTCTACAACAGTTTCTCTTGAGTCAACACTTCCCCTGTCTTATTCTTGCTTCTTTCCCATATTGTACAAGCATGTTTTGTACACACAGCTCCCACTACGGATAGTCAAGAAAGTCTGATAAAGTTTCTTCTGGTTTTAAGGAAAATGTTCTCTTCCTCTGAGTTCCGTGACCTGGTATTCAAGGTTCCGGAACTTGCTTGTTATTTTTCCTTGTCGTTTGATGTAAGTTAGTAGAATGTAATTTTTCCTAGGAAAAGTGCCTTTTCTTGGATGTCCTCCCTTGGAAAATAAACTTATGCTAGTATTTGGAACAGTTGGAGATATGGTGGCTTTGTTCTGAGAACTTTTTGTCCTCTGATATCAATAAAGATTTCTTTATTGGTTACAATTTGGCAGAAACTAAGGGTTATTCTTTCAGGCGTAAAGCTTACTGTCATTTTTCTTAGAAACTTAAAAGGCTACTTCAGTTGAACTGTTGCAAAATATT
>VXAA01002805.1:954432-966967 GCA_013399115.1 Anseranas semipalmata | reverse complement strand
GGGGGGGAGAGGGAGGGTGGGGTGCGGCAGAGCGTGTTGGTGGCTGAAGAAACTAATTTGTTCTTTCATCATTGTGAACAGAGTTGACCAAACTTATTTCTGGCATCTCTCCACTGAGACTGTACCCTCTATTTTCCTTCCTCCATTCCTCCTAGCAGGTGACACAGAACTATACCAGACAGTAAGTTTGGCAATGAATTGTATAGTTTTCTGATTTTTATAGTGTTGTTTTCCCAGTTCAGGATATTTTTGGCCTATGTAAAATATTCCTCTTTCCTGTTTAGCCAACCAGCACAAGGAAAGATAATACACTACCCTAGTTTGTAGCACACTGGCTTCCTCATAGATTCTGTGATAGGGTTTGGAAGTGCTCCTCCCTGGGAATCCATTACTATCCAGATATGTATCCTACTGCCAAAAGCATTAACTGTTCTTTCTTACTGTATCACAGTAAATAGTAGGAGTGAAATGGAAAGGTAAGGAGGAAAGTAAAATAGCTGTATGATTTTTTTAGTACACAACTATAACTGCATGTATACTATTTCATGGAATGATATAACTCACTTTGTTTTGATAGTTTTTGTTGTCAAAGTTAGTAAGTGTAAGGTATATACTGACAATTTTGACCCCTTTAAAATAAAACAGGGATTTGGGGTTTCTGTGTTCTTCATGTTTTAGTCCTACCAGATGGATTGGAGATTTGTAATTCAAAGAGGACGCTAAATCCTCTTATTTCGTTGTCTTGGGAAGAGGCACAGTTAAATTATTAACATTAGCATAGCATTACCATTCCCACAATGTCACTTTATTTTAAAGTTCTCCAATTAAAATTCTATGCGAGTCAGAGTTGTTTCTAATCTAGTGCTCCAAAAAGCACATAGGTGAAAGGAATGAAGGAAACCAGCCAATAATATTGGGTTTGAACATTATCATTTGAATCTAATTAACTTTCAAGGGGTGGCATAAAGTATGACTGTATATTCTGCATGCTAGCTGTAATGTTTTATTCTAGCTAGTAGGTGTTTCCACATGGATGTTCGTTTTTCTGTACTTCAAGGAGGAAAGACGTCACTTCTCTTTTTTGGACATAGTCACATATCTCAGCATCCATGACACCTTACCTGCAAAAATGTTTGCCTTCCTAAGAGATGCTTTCCTTCCTGGTCTCCCTCCACTGAACTTATCACATTCTCATAAAACACAAATGCTATATTCAGGAAAATTGTTTGCTGTGATGCAGTCATCATCATTTTTCTCCTCTACAAGTATTACAGTAAAAACAGTTGTGATCATAGTTTGAGGAAACCTTCCCCATTTTAGTAAGAATTGAGAAAAAACTCTGTGAAAGAGGTCAGAATATTTGATAACATTAAACCTGAAAATATCTGCTGAGTGCAGTTTAAAGAATTTTAGGCCTCTGTGCATAAGCAGAAGAGATATGTGGTTGTGTTTGCCAGATGATAATACATTTTTGACAATTTAGCATTCATTTAATAGTCTTTTGTGACTATCACACAAGAAAGTGTGATTATTGGCTTTTTTCAAAATGTTTCATAAAAGCCTGCTAAGTTTCTTTTGTCAAGTGGATCAACTGTCAAGTCCCCTTTGTCAACTTCTGTGTGTCCAAGTTCGCAGTTTATATAGTGAAAGTTCAATTCTTTGTTCACTCTCTCACACTACTCTGACTCTAGTCATCTGAGAGATTTCCTTAATCAATGTTTACTCCTGAAAATAATTAGCTCTTTTATTTTCCTATTGGCTCTGTTCTTTGGTGTGTTTTCTCTCTACTTAGAAAATCTTCCCCTTTTTGAACTGTTGCTTTTGCTTGTTAGCCAGCTACTCCTTTTCAAAACAAGACTAATTAGCTTGTGCCTATTGACCTTTTTCAAGAAATTGCATAAGTTTTCTTTGGTTCTTTTGGTATCATTATTTGATTAAAAAAAAATATGGAAATTTGTACTACCAAAGCCTGACAAAACATCATAGCTTTAAGTAAATTCTTAGTAATTTTGCTAAGAAGTTCTTCAAAGCTGTTGTCTTGCAAAGCAACAATGACTGGTATGCAACTGGTCCAAAAGTACCTCTGAATAGACTACAGGGCAAAATAACTAAACTGCAATGTCTCATTCTCCATGATGGAAACCTCAGAGAGTCAGCAGCAGATAACAGTATGAAGGATACAACTGTATCTTTGCATGAGGGAGGAATAGTGGGATATAATCACAGGTAATATGCTTCATCTGCAATTTAGTCCCACAGCGTTTCGTGTGATTTATATGCATCCCTTCCTCTCCCAAAATCAGAAGATCACGGGATTTGGATTACAAATACATAATGTTATAAGTAAGAGACACCGCATACATTTTCATGTAAGGGGAGCCCTTCATATGTCTGTCTGTGTGTATATAGAGAGCTAAGCAAAAAGATTTGACCCCCTTTAAAGAAGGAGCATTATAAATAAAGTAAAATAGCAAGGCAGCAGAAATCTCCCTGTAACACAATCTGAAGTTGACGAGACTTTAAAATTACTGATGTATTTAGTCCATGTCTTTCACTGTGGAAATAAACTCTGTCTGTCAGTCCATGTCACAAGTTGAGTTTGAAATGTTATTTACACATATACAAAATTTAGTGGTTGACTGGGTAAAAATAGATAAAATAAATAAAACTCCAAAGAAACACACTGTCTGTCTATGTGTGTTTTGCTTTTATTTTTATTTTTTATGTTGTCAGGTAAAAGGAATTCTTTTACAGATGTTGGCAATATGATAAGACATGGGTGCTAAAGCTAAATGTGGAAAATTGCTGTATGGCACAGAAAGAGTGAAATTGGAAATTGTTTCTCTGACATTATGTTTCCAGTAGTGTAACACTCCATATGAGCCTATTTGAAAGCTTTATTTTTACTGTGCAGTTTTTTAAAATGAATTACACAAATTTTGTGTTTACGTGTCCGTTGTCAGCAGACAAACATGTAAACTTATTTTAAATTGCTTCATACGGACGAATGAGTGAGAGTGAATAAGAGCATTGGTGACTATCAGGACAAAAATTGAAAAATAATGAGAGAAAAAAACACTGTCAGGAAAATTAGTTCAAATAAAGCTTTTTTTTTTTTTCCATTAGATACTGTAAAACATTCGACTGTTCTGAGATCTCTTAAGTAGGGTTAACTTTAATGAGCATTTTGATATTGACGCCACTGTTCTCTGTAAAAGGCCATCAGCTCTACACAGCCCTCAAAAGGATGCAGAAAGATGATGCTTCATTCAAGGGCAACAGTTTTGTCTATACCATGCTTTTGCTCAGGTTCTAGCTGAGGTGGCCTTGGGGAATTTCAAAGAAAACTTTGTCTTACGACACCCTCATCTTCATCCTGAGCCTCTATATTGCATAGTTGGATGCACTGTGACAAGGCTAGCCCTCATTTTCCCCTCCTGGGAATGTCATAAAGGCAACCTCAGGCAGACAATATGCCCAAAGGCCTCCCTCAAGGGCCCAGACATTATCTGCTGGAAGGACTGGTGGGATGCATGGGCGTCCATAGCTTGGACTGCCAACAAGAGGTCCTATGGGCACAGGAAGCTCAGACAAGTCTTGCACTAGTCCTCAGTCTCTGCATGGCCCAGCCAGCTCAGGTACAATACAGAGCAGTCTGTCTCTTACACGAGTTGCTCCATGTAGGTGGAAGCTTCGTACTAATCTGGTGAACTTTTGGGATAGCCTGTACTGCATGCCTTGCCTCACCGAGCCTGGACCTTGCATGATGAGCCCAGTTCATGAGTATGCCTGACAGTGCTCATCCTGACATGAATCCAGGAATTTAGGCACTTCAGTATTTTTTGTTTTCCCAGGGATCTTACATATAGTGGAACTATGCACTGCAGTTCCTTTGTATGTTGCACTGCTGGCCTTGAGAGCTAAGAGATTGGTGCTTTGCTGTGAAGAAGTTAATATCTGAGTTCTTTACCTATGCAATACATGCATATACTATATAGTATCTGTATTGTGGACTGGGATTTGGAAAGTACACACCCATGATTCCAGCCTGAAGAAGAGAAGGCTCTGGGGACACCTTATTGCAGCCTTTCAATACTTAAAGGGGGCTTATAAAAAAGATGGAGAGCAACTTTTCACTTGGGCAGACAATGATAGGTCAAGGGGGAATGGTTTTAAACTAAAAGAGGGGAGATTTATATTAGATGTTAGGAGGAAATTCTTCACTCAGAGGGTGGTGAGGCACTGGACCAGGTTGCCCAGAGAAGCTGTGGATGCCCCATCCATAGAGGTGTTCACGGCCAGGCTGGATGGGGCTTTGGGCAACCTGGTCTGGTGGGAGGTGTCCCTGCCCATGGCAGGGGGGTTGGAACAAGATGATCTTTAGGGTCCCTTCCAACCCAAATCATTCTATGATTCATTCTACAATTCTATGATGATTAGTTCTTGTCCAGGCAACCTGGAAAGTCATAGAAGGTTTTGTCAAGAACCAAGAAGTCTAGGTTCAGACAAAGCCAAGGTTCTAAATCAGGAGACATTGGATTAAAAAGATGGGGTAAGCAGTCGGGAGTATACCTGCGTTCAAGCATCACAGAGGGTAATTAAGAGCAAGTCACAGAGTTACCTTCTAAATGTTACTAGTTGGCTATATATTAGCTCAGCTTTCTTCACCTTATTAGACTGCTTGTTGCTGATGAATGCTTGACTCTTTGGAGGAGTCTAAGCTTGGAGAGACAGTGGGGTTTCCATCAGTTGCATAAGTGCTTTACTCAGTTATGGCAGCACAGGTGAGTAGTCCCCATGATGAACAAAAACACTGGTGCTGAGCAAAATGCTTTCACAGCTGTACCTAGCTTCTAACACACCATTACACTTTAGTGTACAAACTGGAGCCCTTCTGTACCTGTCCCACAGAGAGCTCTATACACTTTGAATATAGAAAAAGCTCATGGAGCCTACTTACTTTCTTGTTTCGGGCTCCTGAGTGGTCTCATTTCACAGACATGCTCTGGTTTTTGTTTGCTCTATTATGATTTTTTATGTCCAGTATGTCAGTTTTTGTAAAGGAGCACCTCAGGCTTCTTCAAACCCCCACCCATGAATACAGCTTTCTAGTCACTTAGTACTGATGCTGACTGGCAGAACTGACTCTTTGCATCATGGTGTCTCGGCAGGAGTTGTTTTAAATTCTGAAACTTAAATAAAGATGCAGCATCTAAGTTTCCAAGGAAGCACTGAAGACATGCTGAAAAATGTCATGCACAGTTTAAAAGGGAGTTGTGCAACCTCGTGTACAAAGACCAAGAAGTGAAACTACACTGGGAATTGCAAAGAAGAAACCACAGACAATATTATTGTGGAATCTAGTGTGGTTGTCGCCTAAGGCTAAATATGAAACCCTTGAAAAAAATGTACTGATGCTAAAGAAATTATAAGACTATATGGGAATTATAAATAAGAGAAGGTAACAAAAGAGTTTGTTTAGGAAGCACAACAAAGCACCTCAGCTTCTGCAATCAAAGACTCAGGTTAGAAATTCAGCAGTCAGTGTTAAATTTATAAATCTGGTTTGGTGAAATTGACATAGCAAATGAGTCAGTTACCTGTTTTCTTATTTTACTTTTTAAAACATTTATCTAAGTACTTTCCCAAACCATGACCTCACTACTTACCAAATCTTCAGTGAGATCTCTTTTTCTTAAGACAACTAGAAGAAATACCTTATGACAAATTATGTTGAGATTTTAGGATAGTTTTCACACACAGCTGGAACTTGTCTGTGTAAAAGTTGAGAAATGAGAGTACAAATGCTTGTCTTAGAAACAGGTAGAGGATGTTGGAACGATTAATGCAAGATTGAAGTGGACAGCTTGCGTGTGTACAAGACAGTGAGAGTTTGCAAGAAATATATGGTACTTTTTGTTTCACTCTTAGTATTGGAACAGGCTTTACAGGGAAGTGGTGGAGTCCTCAGCCCTGGAGGTATTTAAGAGGTGTGTGGATGTGGCACTTAGGGACATGGGGGTGGTAGAATTTGTGAGGGTGCATAGCACCATGACCAAACTCTACTGCCGTTTCTTTTTTTTTTTTTTTTTTTTTTATACCACTCTCCTATGTGTCTTTAGGCCAGTTGTATCTTTTCAGTGTGTTTTAGTTTCATTATCCATTAAGAACGTCACAGTTAAAGGTTATTTTTTGTTCTGATGTTTCATAATAGCAAAAATTATCTACTGCCACCATCAAATTCTGTGAGCAAAATTATATTGATGCTATGCAACGCTGAGAGAATTAGAGGAGAGCGGGTACAACAAGCACAAGAATTTACACTAGGACACCTGTAGCCATCACTGTGTGGTTCAAGTCACACTAATTTCTCACCAAAAGAGCTGCAAAACTGAAACTTCTCACCTTGGCTCTGTGGGAGACTCCATCATCACAGCTGAGATAATGATATTTTTTCTGAAGGAGTTTGTAGTCTGTCAATTAGAGTGCTATTGAAGCAATAAGAATTATCCTTTATGTGTCTTGAGGCAGAGATTTTGTCTTCCTTTATAGTTGAATGGTGAATAGCACTATTTCTTTAACAATTACTGTGTATAGCAGAAATGATATCATATATATATATTTGAATTAAACAGGGCTCGTGGGGCCATAAGCAGACCACCCACTATCTACTTAATTTAGTTATCATAACTGCTTCTCCCTTGACTGTGGAAAGTGTCTGTCTTTGACTGGGAGGCCTTTATCATTCATTCTCCTCAATTCTAAGCTTCAGAGTAAGCATCTAGTACGCACTAGTAGTAGAAATATGACATGGATCTAGAAAAATAATGAAGAATAAATACTGTTAGTATAATAGCTGGATAAGTAATGGAGAGGAAAGTTTCTAATATTTTGTTTGAAAATCTTCAGGAGACTGTTTTGAGGTCATTCTAGAAATATAGCATTGGCAGTTTGGGTTGTTCCAAAGACAACCATAGCACTGCCATAATAATATCATCTGGGTTTGTATATTATGTATTTTTTCTTCTTAAATGAAGTGTGTGGTGGACTGAGGGCTACAGAGATTAAAATTTCTCACAGAGCAGCAAAAACAGGGATGAATAACAGTTACCTCTCAGCACTACACTGATATAAATCAGCTCCATTTAGAGGTTTTATAATCCCATTCAGGACTCAGACATCACTGTGGAGAATGCTTCCACTTGGCAACAGTGTCTAATGATGCTGATACCGTTAATACTGCTAGCTGTTGATTAAAAATAAGTGAGTGCTAACACAGATCCCAGGGATTATGGGAGTGGGAAGTTTCAGAAAATTATATTTGGGTGAACTTCTGATAAGAATTCAAAGCTTATCTGAGCTGTTCAGAACATTCAGATCTGTTAGATTTGTTTGATAATCCTTTTGAGGACCTGTATTAGTGGAGGTGCTATACAAATACAGGTAGATAGTTTGTGTTATAATTCTTTGCAGCTCTGCTGGTCCTTGCTGTAGATAATAATAAAGAAACAGTCTTCTGAACACTTTGCAATATGCAGAAATGACTGGCTGGATTGAAGAAACAGGTGAAGACTTCAAAAAGGACCTTTCTTATGTAATGTTGTGGTGTAATGTGGTGGTTTTTTGTTACACAATATACAACAGAACCTGGACAGCACTGACCATGTATTGACAGGCACTTTTAATCTTTTCTAAGATGTAGTTCAACTTCTACAGAAAAAATAAAGTACTCTTTCTTCTCTCCCAATCTGCAATGTCAGTCAGATCCCGAGGGTTACTATTCTCACTAATGTGATGGTGTAAGGACAAACTTGGTAACATATAAAGATGAAGAAGTTAATAGTCTGTCCTGGGAAAAGGGGGCAGAAATCACTCTAGCTTTGCAGTATTCATTCCCCTAGAGGAACAACCTTTTATATGGTTCATAAAAAGAGAGAAGTACCATCCAAGAGTTGCTGTTGCTGTTATGGAGATTTAAGAGGTGTCTGAAGTACAGACAGAAAAGCAGGGAGAATTTAAAGTGCAGAATGAGCAATTTTGAGTAATATCTCTTGATATAGCCAAAGTGGAGGAGAAGGCTTGGGCTGAACTTCATCTTGTTTTAAATGTCTTTGTTAACGCATCCAAACCTCAGGAACCTGAGGTCTGACTTAGCTTAGCATGTTGACTACATTTTAAAGCAGGAAGTGAAAGGTAATTGCTCACAGATGGCATGGTGATCTGTGATAATTGGAACTGTAATACCAGCTTCAGGGAAGAAATTCTCCACTCTATAAATGTTAGGTTTCTGATATCTCACAAGAAACTAAATGCTCTCCAGAAGCAAACTATAACTTTTTTAAAGGCTAGGATGCAGGCTGTATTACATACATCCACATCACACTTCTTGTGATTGTTGGCTTCTGTTTAACACCTTAATTAAGCCCTTGGAAACAATCTTAGATAACACCACATGCTAATGCAACTCCAAGTCCACTACGGTAGCTCACTGGTGGGGGGGAAGGAAAATTCTCCTGTGGGAAATAACCTTTTGCCTGAAGAGGAATACAGCCTTTTTTCTTCTTATTCTTCCTCTTTTTCTCTCTCTCTTTTTTTTTTTTTAATTTTTTTTTATTTTTTTTTTAACACAGGGTTTCAAAGGAGCCTATCTGCACTGTACAATATCCATGGCTTAGGATGGTTAGATTTCAGAGGGCTAGTGCAAGTAACTCTTTGGCATGCTGCTTTGGATAGTGTGGATGATGATCCGTGGTCCTGAAAGGATACACTGAAGCATTACAGCTCCCTAGTGCATTTATCTTGCTGCCTTTCCAGCCAGCCCCCTCTTATTTCTGGGCCATGGCACCTGACTGTGGTGTTTTTCAAAGCAACAGACACTGCAGAAAATGTAGATGGTGATGTATACCCATCCTATGATGTATAAAGTAAGAGCCTTGTCTTACAGTTATAACAGAAACAGTGAATTATAGCTGTAAGCACTTAAAAATGCCAAAAACACTTTGTGAATTAGGTGGAGCCAACAAACCAACAACTCCTATTTTGTAGAGAGGGCAAAACTGCTTTCACAAGTGACTTCAGTGCTTATTAAAAGAGAAAACAGCAACTTAATTAAAGGGACAGGCAAGTAGAGCCAAGAGTGAGTGGGAAATAATCTCTGCCTACCTTTAAGCAAAACAAACAAACAAACAAAAAAAAAGTAAAAAATTAGCAAATAAATAAAATGCCATGGAAAGGGTCAGACTTTTCCTATGTGAGACATCCAAGTCATGTGTCAGACCTCTGTTCTGCATATCTGAACTCATGGATAAAATGTCCTAATTCAAAACTGCTAAGTAAAAAAAAAGGAAAGACAACAAACAAACAAACAACAACATATAAAGAGTAGCTAGAATCCCACAATAACACTGGACTGGAAAGGAGAGAGGTGATAAACATATCCCTCCAACTTTTAATATGCTTTTTACTGTCATCTTCAGTTCAACATATGCTTCAAACCCAGAATACACATGCCAAGCTTTTTAAAAACACAGCTTAATCTATTCTGTGGCAAAACACATACTTCTATGTGTTAACAGGAAAGCCTCCTTCTACTAGTGTGAAATTGTCCTGAGCCAGAGAGCCTATTCAAAACCCTAAATATTTCATCTGGTTTCTAACTGATGGACAAGACCTCACTTAGGTCTTCTTTAGCTGCTTTGTTTCTCTTTCTTCCAGAATATTTTTTTTAGAGTAGCACCTCCTTTGTAGTTATTGGTCTGTCAACACAGGCCTTATGAATTCTGTTTTCAGGGCTTTGTAGTTCATCCGTGTAAGAACTCACATCAGTCCAAAACTTGACTCAGTGGGTCTGAGCCTTTGGCTTTGCACTGCCAAAGTGCTGATCTCATAACTTATTCACGAAGCCTGTTAGGTTCAGTTGGCACTGAGGACTTAAAATCTACATTCAACCTAGGTAGAAAAAATAATTTTGTCAAAAATGGAAGTTTGTTTTAATAATCTTTAGTGTCTTGCTAGATGCACTCACATTTGAAGTTAGAAAATTTGCATGAATTTTCATTCTAGGATCATTTTACTTCGGGCTTTCTTGTTTCTCTGAAGTGTTGAAATCTTTCTGCTTTCCTAAGCAATTAAAGTTGTTTTATAGAATAGCACTAACGTAACAATAATTTATTGCAGACATGTGCATATTTATAGTTTACAGTAACTTTTATTATCTGCACTAATGCATAAAGTCATTAAGATTTGAGGATATCATTTAGGGATCTCTCAGGAATTTCACACATCCAGATTTAAGTCATCATTGTCATTCTTTCAATTCCTGTTTCAGTGCATGTTCCAGCTTTTAAATAGTACCCAGTGTGTTCCTAATACATTACTGTCAGTGACTAATTCTTTAGGGGATTCAGAAAGTAATTTTTGCCTTGGCAGTATTGCTTCTTATTTTTGATACCCCACTGCTAGGGGAGAAGAGGAATTATCTATTTTGATGGTAGCACAGCTTGTCCAGGACATTTTCAGTTCAGTGCACTGACCACTGTTCAAATTATAGCTTTAGAGATTCTTTATATCCAAAAGCTTTGGATACATTTCATATAGAATGATACAATGATGTATGTTCTGGGCATGCAAACTGATATCCAGGGCCCACTTACTAATCATTCATAGTCTGGGCAGCCTATTTGCATTAGGGGAAAGTTTGTTTTTAAAAGGATGTAACATCTGAGAGAGATGAGACTGGTGAATGAGCTATCTTCTTTGCTTTTAAAAATATATGGTGTTTGACCACTGCAAAATTTGAGGCAACTCTCTTCTCTTTCTCTCCCTACTATTTCTAGAAGTTCAGTTCCTTGCACCCGACCTTCCTGTGCCGCTGGCCTCACCAGGGTGGTGCCCCCAGTTAAAAAGCATTACTGAGAAACAGAGATGATGCCCGGCTCAGGGCACTGCACACCCTCAGCTCTCTAGACCATGGGCTACAAAATAGGAAAAAGCTTTAACATAAAGTACAAATAACATAAGAAATTATGATGCAAAGCTGCTTGGAGTAATATTGCTTACTCTGACTCATTGTACTTCCTTTCTAGTAACCTAGAACCTCCTCCTGCTCTCACTGAGAGGAAGGAATTTTGCTAGGAGCATAGATGGGAGACAGTTTGCTTCCTTTCTGCTGTGGAAATCAGTCCAGCAGTATCTTGTGTTTTATAAAATGTTTTGTCCTGAAAGAGCCTTTGAGCATTTTACAAACTGTGAATTCAGTCAAGGTTTTGCTGCAAGCCTTGGGCAAAGAACAGCCCATTGCTGTTTCTTTTTCCCTCACAAGGCAACCTGGTAAGTTAAAAACTGGTGTTTAGGTTCCTTCTTGCACCCAGTAAACAGTGCCTGGGGGGAGACTGGATGCCTCAACAGACACTTGGGAACGAGGACGGTCAGCAGGGAGTTGCACGTTCTGTCTAATAGCACAATGCCAAGCGCTGCCCTGTTAAATCCTAAATCCTACCTTTCCCATCCATACAACTTTACAAAGAAAAAATACTTTCTCCTTTGTAACTGTAGCCCCCAATACCCTTTTCTTAAATTAGATTGGCTGCAAACTCTCTGCCAAAAAAGAGAGAGTTGTCATTTTCTCTTCAATGTAGGAAAGCAAATCTTTCAGTAGAGCAATCTCAGTGGAGGGAACACTGATCTCTGCAGCTGGTTCTTGTCTTCATGTGAGTGGTGAAGACACCCACATCTTCCAAAAGTGAACACTCACTATGGCTATTGGTTGTGCTCTCCTCCTTTTTTGTTGAAGTTGTTCCACTTAACAGGATTTTGTTGTAAATTCACTGGCCAAGTGAGGGGGAGCATGACTCTTAGTGTATTTTTCTGGACACTTAGCAGGAAAAAAAGAGAGGACTGGGTTTAAGTTACTGCCTTGGATAGGGTTTGTATTTTACATAAAACAGCAATTGGATGAAGTACCTATGCTGATTTTGGAACAAGACCTGAAACTTGGAACTTTGTCTTCCCACATTTGTTGTAGCCATTAACTAAAGAAACAAAATTATCTACTTTTCCTCCACAGGCAGCATCAAAATTGGGTCTTCTGAGAATTAGCTTTTCCAGGAAGCCTGGCAGATGGGCCTGATGGAGATCATGGTTTTGAGGATTTGTTTCATGAAATTTCCCCCTTGAATGTGTATCTAAGCAACTGATCCAACTTCAGCAAAGAAGGCTGATCTTCTCACTTCAGAACTTGGATCCAGGTCTTTCAAGCCTCTGACTAGCCTTAAAGCAGTAGGTCACCCTTCCTCTCCTGCTGCTCCTACCTACTGTTGAAATATGTTATCTCCCCAGTAGGATATGGAGCTTTTTAGCTGTTAAGGCAATGCTATACAGAAGGCAGAATACTGTATTGTTTGAAATGGCCTTAGAGATGCAGCCTTCATTGGTAGTTGTGTGAAAAGCACCTTGGAGTGTCTGATCATTAAAATGGTTGTGGTCTTAATTTAATTCCTGTATTCAAAGGATACCATCATTTAAAAAAAAAAGGGGG
>VXAA01002805.1:911889-954408 GCA_013399115.1 Anseranas semipalmata | reverse complement strand
GGGGGGGGGGGCAAAACAAAAACTGCACATGCTCTCCTGCCCCTCACATCATGTTGGGCAGTTACTCAATAATGACTCAGATCTTGCTACTGAGGCAGTCACACTGTTTCCTGGAGCAGAAAAGAATCTCAGGAAACAGGAATCCTACAATTCCAGATACAAAGTACTGCCCTTGAGTCCACTTTGTGCTTTCCCAGAAGGTCCCATTAGCATTAATCAGCATTAGAGATACAGCAGTTAAGGAACAGTGTTTTTTTTTATCCCCTGTGTTTGTTTTGCTTTGTTTTGTTTTTGATTTTGTTTTTGTTTTTTTGAAAGGAAACTACCAGCTATTCCCAAAGGAAAGTGAATGAATGATAGGACTTGTAGATCAATTTGAAACATAAGAAATTTGGATTTAACCCCCTGTTCTGATTTTAGAGTATGGACAAGAATCTGGAGCTCCAGTATGACTTTGCAGTGTCTCCCTTGTTAGTCCCATTTGGTATATTTAATTAGACCATTTGGGCCAGAGAAAAAGGCTGCTTTTTCTTGAAGGTCACAACCCATGCTGGGTTGACCTGAGGAACGAGTCAGGAACAAATAGGAAATTGAACTTGATCTTGATTTCTCTAAATCTACCTTGACTTCTACTTTGTACACTACAAAGTAGTCTGTTTGTATACTACACAGTAGTATTGAACTCTTGTCCGCTTCTTTGGAAGCAATGCTACTGCAAAGCAGTCACTGAGCTGCATAAGGAGGGGTTTGAAGCTATGCATCCATGGCTAGGGCATTCAGCTGGACACGGGCAGTCCTGAGTCTTGGACTCTGCCTCCAGGACTACCTTTTTCCACAGCTTAAACATGCATACAGTCTTGGGAGGCAGGACAACAACCTGTCAGACCTCTCTGCTTTTCTCCTGGCCCTGGGATTGTCATAAACCTCTCTGCACAGGCACATGGTAGCCACTAAAATGGTGAAGTATGCTTCTGCATCTCACACACGATTTGCCTGGCTAGGTGCTTTTCTAGGAGCCCAGACATTTTGTGTGAGTGTCATAATTACCAGATTAGGCCACCACTTGAAATAGGAGAACTGATGCTATTTATTTCCTTCAGCAGCTGCATCCTCAAAAGTGAGCCTTGCTCACTCACTTGAAAAAATACTTTGTGAACATCTGTTCTCAGGAGAGGATCTAATCCTGAAGGAATGGGGGTATCTGCCCAAGCTCTGTTTCAGTGCTTTATGTCTCAAAGAGATGAAAGTTTTCAAATAGACCCCGGGGTTTAGTTTTCACTGCTGGCATCTTGGTACCACTAGGTTATTATTCTGACGGCTAGTCTTTTATAGGGGCCTTAGTACTCAAGCATGAGTTGAGTTCAGCGGGCATCTAAGCATGGAGTGCTGTAGCTTTTTACTTAGATGCCACTATGTCCCTTATTTGATCTGTCATAGGTAGTTTGAAATATGTGTTTAGAGAGTTAAGTAGGAGATGGAACTTTTGCCCAATGATTTCATATGTGACCTCCAGAACATGTGACTAGTTCTTGCAGTATCTCAGACTATCATCTGTTTTCTTGGATACCCTGCTGTTTATCGTGCTTGGCTCTCATCTTAAATTTTTCAGTTTGGATTGCAAGCTGTTTTAGACAGAGACCATCTTTTCTGTTTGTCTTATGCTTGATACACAGTGAAGTTCTGTCCTCAAATCTATAACCAGTAGCAGAGCTAATTCTCCACAGGCAGAGGATGAGGCCACAAAGGTAGCTGGGGTTCAGGTCATTTGCCTTTAAAATTTTCTTTAATAGGAACTGAAAGCACTCTGCTTTTTGGAGGAACCTATTCGTTTTCTAGGATAGTAATCAGTCTTAAAAATTATGCGTTGGTTGAGAAGTAGCTGGAATTTCTTGTTGCCAACAGTTTTATGAAGGCTCTTGTCCCTGTTCTGGTTCATATATGCAAATGCAGCACAGCACACTGCAGTCTTGGTGCCTCTCCTTGATTGCTTGTCATTTTATGTAGCGAGTCAGTCTGGCTGCTGCACTTTCTCTGCAGTCATAGCTTTAAAGAGCTGGTGATGCATCACCAATGACAACCCCAGCACCAGTCCAAGGAAAAGCTGTCAAGATTTTGTTTTCACCTTCTTCTGACTAACTGCAGCCTCAGGGTATTTTACAGAATTTTTGTATTTGTTCTCCTGATTAGCATCAAGGTTTACAGTGATTAATAAGTGAGTAATTCACTAGTGCAACCATTTAATAAGATTTTCTAGGATCCACCTTAATGTGAGTCAGAAAGGACTGCAGTGCATGCTACAACTGAGACCCAGCCACCTCATCTCAGAAATGATCACCTTGTTCTTTCACTAAGGGATTAGTTTGGGTTTGTCTGTGTAAAATAAGCATCTACAGAACACACCGTGGAATTTGTGCAATGGTTAAACTGAAATTTTACTGCTTTCTTTCTAGTCAGGTTGCTTTGTTCTACCCTGTTTTGAAAAAAAAAAATCATAATAAGGCTATCTGAAATTAAATAGTTTAAATGTTCTGCTCTACTGTCTTCGTGGTAAGGATATTAACTATTTAGTTTTTCCTATTCTCCAGTGCCCTTTAGACTTAACATCTTGTTGCAGCTTTTCTTAATTTTCCCACTGTGTTCTGGATGGCTCTGTAGAAATGGCGGGGGGGATTAATTCTTCAAGCTTCCCAGATACTATAATTTTGTCTAGAGTAGTCCCATTTCTTCAGGCTAATGAATCTGTTTTCCATTGTTCTCTCAATTATTTCTGTAATTTCTACTGTCTGTGCTGTGAAAAGATCATTTTCTCTGAATAGAATTTAATCCACACAGTTGAAACAAAATGGGAGTGTAAATCTTGCTGGCAAAGCTTCTACTCCCTTTAACCCAAACCCAATTTTTGTTTTGGTGAGGAGTGATAGATAAAATCCCTACATTGGGTCTGATCTGAACCAGTGTCATCTAAACCATCCTGTAGCTGTCATGTAAGATTTAGACATAATCTTTATTGTTTTATGTCACATTTATAAATAATGCAATTAAGTGCCAGTTATGGCAGAACTGAATAGTTGCACAGAAAAACAAAAAAGTGTAGTGTATTGCAAACACACTGAAAAAGTAGCAAAAGTAACTGAGGGAGAGAGTATCAGGCTGTTGGGATGTGAGTTGGACAGGTATTCAAAGACACAAAAGTCGTGTTCCAGTTGTGTGAATTGTTGTGGCTGTAAATACTTGCTCTTCAAAGAGTGGCTGTTAGTAGAAATTTAGTTCTCATCATCTGTGTATATTGTCTGAAGCAAATATAAAGCAGTGACAGGAACTTGTTATGAACAATATTATTCTGATAACATTTAAGAAATAGAAGGCTTACTTAAAATAGGAAATAACCCTCCTTTAGTCCTAGAAGCAAACAAAATGTTAGCTTATGGTTCTTGCTGCTGAAGTGTGAAGTGTTCTGCAGACAGATTGATACAAATTTATTTCAGAAACCTTAATTTCTGGTTCTGATTTCTTAAAAGGAAAACCTTAAGTTAAACAGCCATTAGTATAAAATGTTAATGGAAGAAGGAGAGCATGTAAGGGAACAAACAGCACATTGCTCAAGCAGAAAGTAATCTTTGAGTTATTGAGCAAGTGAGAAAGATTGGTTATGTGTCCTGTGTAGTTGGGCTTATCCTATAGTTTGCCTTTTTTATTTTTTCCACATATAGACTGAATCTTAATAATAAGTTAGAATACAATAATTCTTTTGGAAGGTACTTTCAAAGATCATCTGGTGCAACTGCAATTTGCAATAAAATAAACTTGGAATTTAAGCTTATATTTTTAGTAATCCCTTGCCTTTTTTTTCTGTTAATATTTCCCAGACTCTTCCCTACCTACATCCTCATTAGTCACAGCTGTGAGAAAATGAATGGCAACTTGCATTTTCTAAATTTAGAGTTCCACACACTTTTCTTCACTCACTTCAGAATCATCAAGTGATTTCAGTCAAAGTGAATCTGCCATTTCTATATTTATTTAAAACTGGTTTTACTGAGTTGTGGGTGAAATGATTGATATCAAAATGTTTAGCTTGTGGTGGTTGGAGGCATTTTCTTCATATTTTCCCGTTGTTATGACACTCTTGTCTGTTTATTTTTTTGTTTTGCTTGCAGCAAGTGTGCATAGTCCTAAACTTCTGAGCTGTTTGTGAATTTGTTTGTAAAGTTCTTCCATTTTTAGTACGCTTAAGAATCATTTTTAAGCTCTTCAAAGTTTTAATTATGTTTCAAGATTTGTATGCTTTGACAGAAATTACAGAGAGCTTGAGGAAAGGACTGCTCTACAGTTTCAGTTAACCTTTCTTAAGATGTAGAATTCTCCTCACTGTTTTAGATTAGGCAAAGGCCAGTGTGCAATTTAAAATGCAAAAGTACAAGAGCAATTGTGGAGACATGGATTTGACAGATGGACCACTCAGTGGGTAAGGAGTTGGCTGGATGGTCACACTCAAAGAGTTGTGGTCAACGGCTCAATATCCAAGTGGAGATCTGTGATGAGTGGCATTCCTCAGGGGTCGTTACTGGGACTGGTGCTGTGTAACATCTCTGTCAGTGACATGGACAGTGGGATCGAGTGCACCCCCAGCAAGTTTGCTGATGACACCAAGCTGTGTGGTGGTGTCCACCCACTGGTGAGAAGGGATGCCATCCAGAGGGACCTGGAAAGGTTTGAAAGGTGAGCCCATGTGAATCTCATGAAGTTCAATAAGGCCAGGTGCAAAGTCCTGCACCTGGGTTGGGGCAATCCCAAACACAAATAGAGGTTGGGTGGAGAATGGATTGAGAGCAGCCCTGAGGAGAAGGACTTGGGGGTGTTTGTTGATGGGAAGCTCAACATGCACTGGTAATGGATGCTTGCAGCCCAGAAGGCCAACTGTATCCCGGGCTGCATCAAAAGAAGCGTGGCCAGCAGGGCAAGGGAGGTGATTGTCCTCCTCTATTCTGCTCTTGTGAGACCCCACCTGGAGCACTGCGTTCAGCTCTGGGGCTCCCAGCACAAGAAGGACATGGGCCTGTTCGAGTGAGTCCAGAGGAGGGCCATGAGGATGCTCAGAGGGCTGGAGCACCTCTCCTGTGAAGACAGGCTGAGGGAGTTGGGGTTGTTCAGCCTGGAGAAGAGAAGGCTCCAGGGAGACCTTATAGCGGCCTTCCAGTACCTAAAGGGGGCCTGCAGGAAAGCTGGAGAGGGACTCTTCATCAGGGAGTATAGTGATAGGACAAGGAGTAATGGCTTTAAACTAAAATAGGGTAGATTGAGATTAGATAAAATGAAGAAACTCTTTACTCAGAGGGTGGTGAGGCACTGGCACAGGCTGCCCAGAGAAGCTGTGGATGCCCCATCCCTGGCAGTGTTCAAGGTCAGGTTGGATGGGGCTTTGAGCAACCTGGTTTAGTGGGAGGTGTCCCTGCCCATGGCAGGGAGGGTGGAATTAGATAATCTTTAATGTCCCTTCCAACCCAAACCATTGTGTGATTCTAATTACTTGCATTCCATGCAACAGTGGATTTCTTACCAAGGTGTTTTTCATGAGGGCATAGCTGGGAATAGCTAACAGAGTAGCCAGTCCTAAATCCATGGATGGTAATGTTATTTGTGAATTAACTCTTGAAACAGTCTCAGTTCCCCACAAAGTATGTTAAGGCAAGTCGATGCACAAGAGTTTCCACTTCAATGTAGCAGCATAAGAAGGAGTGAACAGATTGTGGTAGCCTCATTAGCTGTCTCAGGCTGAAATAACGTTGTTTGTGAATCAGTACTGTTAGAGGCACTACTGTTCTAGTAATGTGTTGGAGAAACGAGTGATGAATCCCTGTTCTCCAGGAGGCCAGACACTTCAGTGGTACAGATCTTTTCAATTAGCATTCTTGTTGGTGAGTATGCCTTTTTAGAAAATCTTCTGTCCGGCTCTACTTATCAGGAAGCAAGATGAGGAAAAAGAAATGTGTTCAGAGTGGATGGGTTCTGTAGGAGTTCCATCTTAATCAGGTTTCATTCCATGTTATGTTCTCTGGGGCAGTACATCAAGAGTTCAGAAATGGAGGGGGAAAAAATGCACACTTGTGAATATGTAGACAATATTCTAAATTCTTTTTTTTTTTTTTTTTTAAAGTGCTGGTATTTAAAAATGACAAATTTTAGCTAGTTCTGCCTAGCAGTAACTGATAGGTAGCCAAAGAAGAACCTGGTGAAGAACTGGAACAGGAACAGAAGGAAGAGCAGAGCAGTTTCAGGAGGAAGGAAAGGGAAGAATCTTCTCTTAGACAACAGCGGCAGTGAGCTGTTCACCGGCAGGGAGAGGCCAAGTGGCTTTTAGTCATGCAAATAATGGGGTGGGAGGGCTGTGCTGAGAGGCAGATCTGAGAGCTCCCCACTTACAGGAGTGTGTGTCAGTGCTCAGTTAGGATCTCTTTGATAATTAGAAAGGGTGCAGACGTTTTCTGGTGTTTTCACTTCTAGCTTCAAAGGACATTCTTATTGGCACAGAGGGAAAAGACGTTTATTTTCAAATCAAACCAAAACAGACCCTGTAGTAAAAGAAACCACAATTTGCTTACTTACTAAGAAGGTAACACAAAAGTCTATTTAATTTGAAAAAGGAGACAGCCTCTTCACTACACTGTTACAGCCTTCCAATTGCTATCTTAATTGCTTCTACCAGTTAGCTTAATTGGGAAATCAACTGTTGATTTACACAGTTAATATTCCAAATACATTTGCATACATAAACACACAGCCTGGATTAATTTTTAGAAAAACTTGTCAGGAAAATATCTAGACACTTTGTCTGGAGTTTTTGTTTAACCTTCCAGAATGAAAATTACTCTCTGCAAACAAAAAGTAGACTTGGGCTAACTCACCAAACAAAATTACTTCAGGCCATACCACTAACAAACATAGGAAGGATTACATTTTCCATAGGAGGAATTCCTCATAGGAGGCATTACATTTTTATGTTTCACTTAAACCACCTTTTCACTGAATACCCATTATTGTTTTCATACTTCTTTTATACATTGCCTCCATGAGCCTCACCTACTTCCTCTGCTAGGCCAGTATTTTTCTGCTACTCAGAGTAAGACATCCATGCAGCTGAGCAATCTGACCATGGCAATGACAAGTCTAGTAACATCCAACAACTTCCAAGTGTTGCTTTTCACTATCATTTTTCTATCAGATCTGGCTTGGCTTTAATAAATGAGTGTTATTTCTTACCACCCATTTCTAAATTGTCAGAGTATTGCTGCAGCCTTGGGGGAAGCTGAATAGCACCTTGTTTATTCCTGATAAAATACCAATACACCAGTCCTATGCCTGTGTGCAAAAATAGTGGGTGCACAGAAAACGAAATAACTTCTGAGAATGAAGGCTAAATATTTCCAGAGCACACATTAGAACCAGTTGTGTGTGTTTGTGTGTGTGAATCCTATTCTTTTGGAAGCAGTATAAAACAAAGTGTTGGAATGGGGACACAAGACATGCTTCAGCACCGTCCTTTCATGTGGGTAGGGGTTTGTATGGATTGTTCAGAAGATTGAAATCTACATCAGAGGGGTTCAGTTAGAGGGTTGCCATGCTCATCTAAATGGGTCTGTTGCTTGTCACTGCTGAAAGAGCAAAAAAGTTGCTGAATTTGTTTGGGATGAGGGAACTGTCATCTTCAGAGTGTGGTAACATGGGGGAAGTTTGGGAATTGCTGACTAGTCTGAAGTGTGTGTTGAAAGGAAAAAACTGGTTCAGAAGCTTAAATCCCAGGTACTTTGCTTTAATTGCACACAATTATATTACTTTTATGGAGCACTTGATTGTAGTTCTGAAAACGCTAGATTACTACATAAGAAAACTGGATTACAGGTTCCTGCAGTAGGAATCTTGCTGCTGAGAGCTAGACTGGTATTTGCTCAAGTCCATCATTATTCAATTGTAGAGCTTGATGCTCCTGAAGAGAGATGAATTATTGCTTTGAAGAGCTGTGCTGACAATGAAGAAAATACCAATGATACTGCTGGCTAATTATTTTCAAGTCAATGGTAGGGCTATGTTATTACTGAAAAGACTGAAATGCAGTGTTGAAGATGTTGCATTTACAGACGAGGAGCTCTTCATTCTGACAAAGAACTGGCTTGCTGGCAGGCAAACTTGTCCTGCTGCTACAGGGAAATTGGTAATGCTAAAAGATTGCTTTTGAGACACCTTCAAGAGGGATAGAAAGCATTTTAGAGTTTCTCTAAGGCAAACTTGAAAAACAAAACAATAAAAAATCCTGCTCTATTGCAGCAACAATAAAACATCCCTATTAATGCCCACTCGTGGTTTTTGTTTTGCTTTGTTTTTTTCTTTGTTTGTTTTTGTTTTTGAAAGGAAGAAATCTTTGAACACCACTGGAATCTCTGTGTGTTTTTAGGGTTTATTCTTCAGCCTTAAATTTGAGTTTGATTTCTTTTCAGGAATGTTCAGGCTGTAAGAGGACAGCAATATAACATTTTTGTCATACATATTATGAGAAGGGAGGTCAAGAAAAGGAAAATGAAAAAATAGATTGCAGGTAATGTTTTAAGGGGGACACAGAAAATGGAAAAGTAGGACAGATTATAAAAGGAGAATATTCATTAAAATTTTATATGATGAATGGTTTGCAGGGTAAAAAAAATTTGTAACAGCACTTTAGAGCACTAGCGGTAAGACACAAAACCACCACACCTGTAGAAGATGTGTTTGCATGTCATGTTTTGGCTTTGAACAGATTCATTTTCTCATAACACACATGAAAACTTTTTGTCAAGTACAATTTTAAACATGCAGCTGTGGCTGTTTGCCTTTTTTTTTTTCCTGCTGAGTTTTCTTTGTTTACTGAAGCATACACTAAAGAAATTTTCAAGGTCATGCACGTGAGGATAGATATTTGTTGCTATAATTCATGAAAACTGAAGTATGTAAAGAAAACAGATGTTTTGCAAAATAAATCGTCAAAGTGATTATTCTGCCTCACAAATTATTCCTGAACTACTTCCCTTCAGCAAGGGTTTTAAGAGTGGGATACTTTGATTAAAGCACTATGCCTTTATTAGCAATGTTCAGTCTGTGACATTACTAGGCTCTCCAAGAATATCCAGAGGAATACCTTATCAATATGAGAAATTCATAATTGCCCTCTCTGTTGAATTTTCATTATTTTCTCCATTCTTCAAGCCTCACAGAATTTGAGTTGGTTTTTATCTCTAAATTTATGAAAGTCTTAATCAAACTTAATCTGGTATAAACCAACTGCCAGACAACCATAAATAAGTGTGTTTTTCTTGGTTAATGCACTGCAGTATGGCTTTTTGTTTTGAATGATAGTGTGTGCACGTGGGAGGTAGGGGAGAGAAAATTCAGGCTCATGCCCAAATGGGCAAGTTTTTTTCTTTTGTTATTTCTCTGAGACCTGTATATTAAATAGAGTAGAAGATCATCTTTATTCCTGGATCGGTTTGCTTTTGTTGTGCCAATTCACATACCAAGATATCTTCTAGTGAACCAAAAAGTCTCCATGATTTTGCTTGTTGCCCTTATTTGGCTGGTTGTTTAGACTAGAAAGGCTACTTATGACCTAAAATGAAAAATGTATTTCTTTGTATCGTTTTTTGTTTGTTTGTTTCTTTGTTGTTGTTTTTTTTTCTGTTGTTGTGGTAGTTCTTGTAAACGGTTGGAATTTAAAAGTAAATGTATGCTTTCATTCTACCTACTTTTCTGCTAAAAATTTGCATTCATTTTATCAAGGTGTGTTGACTTTAAAACTTACATGTATAATATATACTATGTTTCTCTACTTCCAATGGCTAAGATTCCAGGTTAATGAGCCTGTAAATTAATAAATAAATAGTACATTTCTGTGAATAAGTTGTTAGCCTGTGGCCTAGTTACATAATTCAAGTGTTCAAAATCTAAACTGATTCAAAGGACATAATTTTTACAATCCATTTGCTAGACTGGGTAGTAAAATGGAAATTTCATCTACCACTACTACATTACTTTTCTACCACTGTTTGATTAAACAGAGTAATGAAAGTAGCTGAAATGACTTCATGAAGAATGCAAGAAACTATAAATAGCTTATTGTTTTTTATTTCTTCCAGTTCTTATGTAGTTCTAAGATGGACCAGCTAATAAGCATATGTGGCTTCCTGTCAGCTTAGCATCTATCTTCTACCCTACATCAGGCTGATGATAGTTTCCAGGAAGTTTTTTGCTTGTGAGATGTTCCAACGTTGGTCACGGCAACAAGAAAATGGAAGGTTAAAATGGCAAAGCTTGATGCCCTCAACACATCACATCCACGTTATTGCTATTACTGGGTCTTTCAAAGACTGCTGTAGGGAGCGAAAAAAATTGACTGTGACTTTCAGTCACTAGAGGGCACTTGAACAGTTTTCACATGTACTATCCAGTAGAAAGCGAAAATACATACCAGGCTCTGTGGGAGTGCAGACAGGGCATACAAATATAATGTGTGATGCATCAAGCGGTATATAAAAGGAGACTATACAGGAGAAAAGAAAGATTCCAGTGCATAATAGAAGTGAGTAAAAAGTAGAAACATGAGGAATGTAACAGGAAGGCACTGATTTCCTAGCTAAAAAATTAAAGGAAAGAAATTTCAATATGTTTTTGTTTTAAAACCATGAGACAGATTTATCTGTTGTTATAAACAGGGCGGTAGAAAAGCTTCTTTGCTTTATCTGCACTTAAGGATTTTTAGTTTCTTACCAGTCTACCTGTAAACCTCATATGTTTCCTCTTTGAATTACCTTTAGTAATTAATAACCACTGGGCTCCGTGTTATGGAGTAAGTCTTCTTAGGTTGATTGAGGTTTCTTTCTTTTTTGAGCTACTTCGTACCAAGAAATGTAATGAAGATCTTGAAGGTGATGTAAGCTTTGGTTTACAGTTCTTTTTCCTTCTAATTACTCCCTTTCACGGTGTATTTCAGTTACAACATTTATGCGAACAGGCCTAGCCAAAATCATCGTTGATTCACCTCTAGTATTTATTTTCTTTATTAGAAGCAGGATTCTAGTTTCTACGTTATTTTTGTTTGGCAGAATGCAGAAAAAGAAGTGTTTGCTTGTAATATATATAACAGTATTTCTTTAATGAGCTGAAAAAAGGATCAGAGTGTAGCCTTTAGAGAAGAAGGGGCTCAGAAGGGCACTATGTCTCAGAAATTATGTTTCTTGAGTCAGATCTGTTCTGTGTTGGTCTGTAATATCAGTTAACTGTAATGAAGACTCCAGACCAGCTCAAATATGATAGTCATCTAATGAGGTTCCCTGCCCCTCTTGCCTATAAGCTCCATGGTATAGGAGACAAATACAATCAAACTGCCTGTGCAGGGTAAATTTATACAGTGCTGAAGGCTGGAAGAAATCTTATTCCATCGTGCATGAAAGCAGCCCAACTCATAATCTAAAATTCCACAATAAAGTCTAGGTAGGTGTCCCAGGCTCAGAGACTGACCCTTTAGGTAATAGCTTAGAACAATTTTCCTATAGAATGAAATTTTCCTAGATAACGAAAATTTTGGAGGTGCTACCCTTTTGCAACTCATGGAAAGCTGGTGCTCTTCTAACAAGCATTCTTGTATTCTTTGGGGCTAGACTTGATAGAGATAAGTAGACTTCTCAGTTTTGCTAACAAAGTTGTACTGCGTTGCTTTAGTTCCCTTTTTAAAATAATTTGTTCTTTATTGACTCGGAGTCCTAAAATAGTCCCAGATATTTGCTACAGCTAAAACAGGTATGGGGAAATAAAAATGTGTGTCATTTTTTCAGACTTTCATGTTTAAGAAAAGATTGTGGCAAAACAATCAAAAACAGTACCTAGAGAAACATCGCCATGTAGCTGTTGTTATCTGAGGGACCCCTGGAAAAAATGACCAGTGCTTTCCTGCTAAAGATCTGAAAAAGGAAATAACAGTTGAATGTATTTGAAGTTGCACTGTATATAAATTAGTGATATGGCTTCAAGTGTTATTGTACTTTTCCAATTATACCTACCATCTAACATTCAATTTTTCTATTAGTGAAATGTTAGATATTCCCTTTGGCAGCTCTGCTTAAGTAATTTGGGATTCACATTTCTATTTTCCTAGGGTGACACATTCTGCTTCCAAGATTGATACTGAAACTTGTTTTGCATCTCTAATTGTTGCCTTATTTATGCTGTAACCCAAGGATATAAAAGACTAGACACTGAGCTGATAGCATTGAGATGAGTTAGAGTAACTCTACTGAATTTAGAGACCTCCTAATCTCAGTGAAGTAAATGAGATCTGTCCTTGACTTAAGAAATGTCAGGATGCTACCCAGTGAATTTATTCAGACTGACAGCAATGTAAATGAAATTAAAATATGGCTTGTTTGGGGCTGTAGAATAATAAAGAATGTACCAGGGTCACTACTTTTACAAATCTGGAACATTATCATATCCCAAGTAAAATGTAGAGAGAGACACCAGGTTACATTTCTGGTCTTTGGATCTGAAATATATTCACAAAATTAACTAAAGTACTTAAAACTTCAACAGAAAAGCATGTTTTATATTTTTTACCTCGTTCCTCCATTTAATTTGGCTTGCTCATTATGGAGAAAGATTTTAATCAGTGAAGTTAGTGAACTGGCTAATCTGTCATTATTTTGCTTTTCATTACCATCCAAGATCATTCCTGTGCAGCTCCCATATATTTAACTAAAATGAGGATTTAGCATTCTAAGGCATAAGCTTGTAATGATTCATTATTTCTAATATATTCAGTTCATACTAGATAATTTCAAAGTAAATCCTTTTAAATAGTTCTCTTCAGTGGTCCTTATTTGAGCATTGTGCTCAGAACCACTCCTGGAATCACTATCCCTTACAGTATCTCAGAGAACTTGTATTTTGCCTTAAAAAAAAAAAAAAAAGAAAATTAATGATGTTTAAAGATGTCTGCTCTAACTTCTTTGACTCACTGAGTTTCCAACAATATGTGAGATCACTGTCAGTCCCTATATTTACTGCATATTCCTCCATGAAAAGCCTTGTTTGTTATCATTGAATAAGAACTTGTACCTGTGGATTACCTTTACTCAAATAAGGAAATGGTCTGATAGAAAATAGGTGCACCACAGGTATTTGATTAAAAAAAAAAAAAAAAGTTAGAAATTTTGGACCTAAGAGCAAATTCCTAACATTTCTATAATTTTCACAGATCATTGGATTTCTGGGATTCCAAATGCAAGGGGAGTTATCTGACAAAACTCTAGAATGATAAAATAATTGGGCAAATTCATCTCCAGGTCACCCCTGTGCAATCATATGGAATTTAAGAGGAACGTATGGCTCCAGTTTTCCTTCCCTTGACTGCAACAGAAAAGTTTGACAATTCTAAAACATTCAGAGGTTTAAAATGTCTTCAAAAGAAAAAAGGAAATACGTTTTTTTTTTTTCTTTAAAACAACATCATGGGGATTCTTAGCAATTTTTAACTGTTTTTGACAGGTTAGTTCTGAGAAATTAACTTTTTCTGAATGTTGAACATTTTAACAGGTTATGCAGCTGACGGAAAGCCCTGACATTTTGAATTAATACTTTTTGTCAGCAAATGTAGTAAATGGAGAAAGCTAGATGGAGAAAGATTAAATTCTGTGACTGCTGGACGCAGTAGGTCAGAATTGTTGGCTTCCTAAATGTCCTTCATCCCACAGCTTGTCTAAATCCTTCAAATGCCTCTAACACAAGTAACCTACTTTCTTGTGGTATCCTTTTTCTCTGACATGTTGCCAGTGTTATTTACCATGAATAAAATCTATATCTATGTTGGATTTAAGTCAGAAAATTGAGGTTCATAAATGACAAGTGATTTGCTTCGGGTGGAATACAGACCCTGGTTCCTCTCCCACAGAAGTCAGTGACAACCCAAACTTTATTTTTCACTGGTTTAGGAGTGGGGCCACAACTGGGATGGTTATATCCATCTTATTCTGTGAACTGGGTTCCAAAGAATTCACCTATTAGATTAGACCAAAGCTGGAAAGGATCACACAAGGATAAACTACAGCAAGTCTTTAGTGTGCAAAGGACTAGACTATTTTAACAATAGAGGCGATGTAATCATTAATGATTTTCTTTTCCTCATCCATATTATAAAACATTTTATTAAAGCCACCTGGGAAACAGAAATCCAGTTTTTTGAATATTTAACACTAAGACCATAGGATTTTTTTTTTCTATGGAAAAAAGCCAATATCCAGGTGGCTGTGGGATATAGGAAATGCATGTTCAAGTCTTTGCTCTACATTACGCAGAAGAGAAACAAATCTTCTACAAGTCAGCTGCCTGACCTGATCACTGATCACTAGAGTTCATCCACTTTTAAAACTCTCTTTTGGGCACTCTTCAGCTCAGTATCACTAAGGACTCACTGGGTCAGATTAAAGAGTTCTCTTTAGCCCAAAGAGTAGACTATTCACTTGGGGAACAGGAGGTCCTTCTTTAAAATGTGGTCTTTGAACCATGTTTTATTTAAACCATTTAGACCACTTAACCATGGTCTATTCTCATCCAAATACCAGAAAATTGATTAAATGAATTGTTCATTTTTAAATTTGTTTCAGAATTTTATTCTGAAATTGTGAGCTGTTGCCAGCTCACTGGAGACATTGCTTACCATTGGAGGAGAGGTGGAGGGCTTGCTTAATGGGCTTTTTCCAAAGTAGAAGAGTTTTGTAGAAAAAAAAAAATTCTGAGCAGTATAGTTATTCTATAGAATGGTATGCTAGCTGCTAAAACAATTCCATTAGCTCCTCAAAAACTTTTAGAGGCAAATTTTAAACTTGATTTTGAACCACATTCTGTCAAGTATTGTATAGTATAAATATTAATTAGAGGAAACAATGCCTTTTAATTAACTCTAGTTTAAAATGTTGAGTGAAAAAAAAATTATCAGCAGTACTCTTTTTGGTTATATTTTAATTGTTACCTCTGGCCCTCTAAACTTCTTAGTAATCCAAATTAAATCTTTCCCAAAAGACCTAATTAGGCCTTTCCCCCCCAAAAAAATATTACACAAATGTCGAGAATAACTTCTGCAACATGTCGGGTAAAGGACAAACACCCTTGTCAAAACAGGATACCTGGTCAGAACCACAGATCACTCAGCACTCTCCCTTCACACACATTGCTGCCCAGATTAGAGATAGCCAGGAAGTGCGTGTTGTTTACTTGGAAGCTGGCATGAGAACTGCACTGATGTTCCAGCTCGCCAGGATGGAGAGGGGACGTAATAAAGAATACAGCAATCATCTACAACTTCCCTCCCTCGTCCTCCACGACTTTTTGACCATTAGCTTAGTTTACATTTAACAATTGGGGGAAAAAATATGTCATCCCAACCTTTTATTTTTAATGAGTTTCAGTTTAGCAATGCTTGCTTGGGTGCGTTTTTGTTGTTGGCTTTTTTTTTTTTTTCATTTTAAATTCAGTTTCTTTAAACTCTACTTTCCTATATCTTCTAAAGTGTTGTTTGCTGGTGCTACACACTCAGGGGACCAACATCCTGTGTTTGGAGTTGGGTACAATGGCAGTGACAATGTGTGTCCTCTGTGGCATGATGTCAAAATACTATATGAATTGTTCCATAAATTCTCACACATGGACTATGAGTTTATTCTGTAGAAAATGCTGCAGGCAGAGAAAAAACACTGCCTTACAATGGCCATGAAAATAATGTAGTTTATAGGGCTGATAATCAAAGATTTCAAAGTGCAAGAATGCCCTCGATGGTCACTACTGTGCTGTCTGTTACTGTCCTGGGTTACTGGAAGCTCAAGGGGGAACAGAATGTCCTGGACAAGCAGCTTTCACAACAATTTTTTTAAATACTACAGAACTGGACCTTATAATATTGTGCTTTTATCTCCTTGTGCTTCTGAGTTCTGTCTTCTTGATGGGTCACCAAAATCGCACAAAAACTGGAATAAAAAAAAGTGTCAGGAACATTTCCTTAATTGTTATTTTTAGTTAAATGACAGAGTGGGTAAAGCGCAAGTGACCTCACTTCTAAGTTACTGAAACTAGAGTTGAAGAATACTATTAATGGACAAAAAACAGGGATCCAATGTGTCTAATGGGGCATATAAAGCTTCACTAGAAGACAGCAGCTGGAACCGAGGATGTTGAAGAACTTATTTCTTTGAGGACTTTCAACCCAGACCTTTCAAGTACTAACTCTTTCTTCCATTGAAGACTCTGAAGTAAAATACCAACCAAATGGCATCTTTGGGGCTATAATTTGCAGGACAAAATGTATGTCTAGAAGCTGGTTCGCTTTCAGTAGAAAAATACTAATCCAAAACCCATTAAGTCTGTGAAAAACAACAACAACAACAAAAAACCTTATAGCAGAAAGGTGCCTTTATACCCTAAAATGCTACTCATGACAAAAGGCATTCAAATTATCCTCTTTGAAGATACAGAAACGTTCAAATGTGTTGTGTAGATACATTCCAGATTTCAGTTTGTGTGGTGTGCTTTCTTTGTTAGACAAGAAAGGTGCCCTGGCAGCTTAATGTTCATTAATATGGAAATACTATAACGGACAATCTCAAAATCCAGTTTTAGCTTTGTTCAATGTGAGGCCTCTGTGGAATTTCACTGCTTTGAACTTGTATATCAAGGGACATAAAGGAAAATTAACTAGAATTTAAGTGTATTAGCTAACTCATGTGCAGACAGTTCAAGTGAAAATGAAGACACGCAGAATTTTAAAGCCAGCTCAGTTCTGTGTAAGTACGTCTACACATGAGATTAGTGTGCCTTAAAAGGGAATTCAGAGTAACTGTGAGAACAGAATCCGGTTCCTAGACTGGTGATCTAACCACTCACAGTTTGTACAGGAAACATGTAGTTGCTTCCTTCAATCTGTGATTAATGTGGTTCAATCTGTCAATGGTATACTAAAATGTAATTATTTCTGTAACTGCTAACATTTTTTAACAGCAGACTTGTAGACACATTTCTGAGAGTTTGTTCAGAATTTCTATTTTTGAGGGGGTTATGGCAAATGCAATGTTTACTGTCCCCATCATTTGAAATGTACATGTTCTTGACTTTAATGCCAAGTATAGCCTACTCAGGCTTTTCTTTGTACTTGAAGAGCTGCGTGGCATCATAATGGGTGGGTGAAAAGTAGGGTTTGCAGGACCCAAATTAGAAAACTTTAATACACTGCTTTCTGTCCCCTCCTGATGAGATAATGGAAAAACCTGTAACTCACTGCACTAGTAAGGCTGTAGGCATCAAGCATTAGGATCAGAAAATTATGAAGTTATCCTAAAGCTACATTTAGTCACTGAGTAGTGAATACTTTGAATATTTTCTACTCAAATTCTGAAGTATCGTCAAGACAAGAAATCATCCAACTCTTTTTTAAAATCGTTGCAGAATTTTCTCAAGAATTTCCTCTCAGTGGAAGAACACTAATGTCTGTTTTTTTTTTTTTTTTTTTCTGGTAGCTTAAAATCAAAATAAGATAAAACACCACGTCAGTTTCCATGCAAATATTACTTTTAATTTTGTTCTATTCTGATTACAAAGATTTCTTCTTCAGTAGGAGCACTAAAAGCTTCTTTTAAAAAAGCACACACGTGATTTCCCTACAAATCAGTTATTTTTGTAAATTAACTTTAATAATGTGTAGGAAGGGGGTTGTTTTTGATAAATAAACCCAATAATTCTTCTAACAAATAATGTGTCTCTACTAACTATCAATATATTCTGCCTCAATACCAAACAACAATTCCCGGAAGAAGGAACACTGATTCTCTTCTTATTTAATTAGAAGACTTGTTTCTCATGGGCACTCATGCTGATTTATGAATACCTATTGTTCTTAATTTAACTACACATTCAGTTTTGCACAATGGAAGACATATACACTCTGGCCTTGGTTCATTCAGCATACATACGGGACCCAAGCTTCCACGTGTTTTACTATTAAGCACCTAATTCTAGAAGCCCTTAGGCTACAATAAATATAATTTTATCAAGCAATTAACTCAGGAATTTTATGAAGAATACAGGAGGAGGTCTCCTTTAAGATGGCAAATGCTACATAAGTCTAACATAAAGAGGTTTTTGTTTCAGGTGCTCTAATGGGAGAAAATTCAAATAAGCTTCTAAAACTTCAGGGTCCAAATTCTTCCATGATTAACAGTGATACAAATTTACTGAATTCAGGTCAAATACAATTATGGGACAGTGTTTTTTTTCAATATGATTAGATCTTATTGAAATTTCTTAGGTCCACAGCACAAAATTCAAAGTCCCCTGAAAACAAAGATAAGGTACTGAGGTTAGGAGTGCTCTTTACCCTTTTCCTCCTCTCTTTCTCCTCTCCCCTGTTCTCTTTCTCCTCTCCTCTGTTGTCTTTCTCCCCTCTCCAGCCCTCACCATCTCTGGTCCGTATAGGCAGAGGTATACAAAAATAAGAAGCCATTCTGAAGTTGTAAAAATAATTTGAATCTTCAAAAAGGTGTTGTTTGTTTGTAGTTGAGAATGTCTTTTCAGTAGGCTTTTATAATTCTGGGTAATTGGTGTCAGGATCAGCTGATGCATGGCTACTTCTTCAGGGCCAGCATAGACATCAAGTCCTACAAGCTGTCGAAAAGGTGAGGAAAATCTGGAGGAAGATTTGAAATCTCACTTTAGTTTAAGCTCTTAGTGGAAAGACTTTTGTCAGCTTAAGTTGTAAGAAGCAAAACAAAAATAATTTTGAAGGAATATAGGCTTGTGTATACAACATGTATGTCCATCCATCTTTTTCCAATCTAAATTTTTTTGATATAACATATACATCATCAAAGACAGGCATTATTTATATTAAAACACTCTTTGACTCTGCATTTTGGTGTTTCTGTCAACACAACTTACTATGTTTGATCTACTTGCATATGAGATGGCTCTAGGTTATCATTTTCTCTCTATCACTGTAGTTAGGTTTGAGCAAAATAAAGTCTCATCATGATCAAGTTTAATCTCATTCTCACTGTTTTTGCTTGTAACATCCACAACTGCAACTTACAGCTTTTCTGAGAGTAAAGTCTGCTTCAGATTCCCCATAGCATGTTGGCATTGTGGTTGGCATAAATGGCTTGTGGGTTGGGCATCTGACAGAGGCATTTAGTCTAGGTAAATCCTTCCCCTCTTTGCCTGATTGAAGAGTTGAATTAAGTGATGTGACCATGCACAGTCTCACCCTGCATCAGGAAAAATGAATCCTGCAGATTTTTATGCAAAATATTAAAGAAATGTAACTGTTATTTCAGCAGAATAGAATCAGAGAGTCCTCTGGAAATCATCTAGCCATCTTGCTTTGTCAGTGTCTTTCCTGATAGATATGTGTCTCACCACCGATGTAGAGTTTCTTGAAACTTACTTCAGTGGTGTACATTCTTGCTGTTGGAAAGCTCCTCCTGATGCTCTTCCTGAGTCTTTCTTACTGCACTTTAGGCTGTACCAGTCATAGAGAATTGATTTTCCTTTTTTTGCAGCAGCAGCCTTCTGTATGTCTGAAAGCTTATCAACTCCCCCACCCCACCACAGGTCATTTAATCTTTGCTTGAAGGTTGTGTTTCCAAAACCTCTGTTCATTCTCCTCCCTCTCATTGTTCATGGTTCTTGAGGAGCAGACTTCCAGTTTGGACACAGGGCTCACTTTATCCAGCATTCATATAGTATCAGCTAAATGAAACTGAAGGATAGCTTCCTATACTTTGAAAATTGATTTATATAGGAATCCCAGTATTACATTTGCCTTTTTCTTCTCAACAACGTGACATTGATAACACACTAGCTTCTGAGCCATTATAAACCCCAAATCATTGCTAAAGAATCCCCATCTAATGAGCTGCCCTTCATATTACAGTTATAAAGTTATGCAGTTCATTATTCTTGCCTAAGTGCAGATCCTCAAATTTATTCTCATAGAGTTGCATCCTATTTTTTCAGGTCATTTCTCCAATTTGGCAGGATCATTTTGAATTCTAATCCTGTCCTCCAAGGTACTCACAATTCTTCCCAGCTCCATGACACTTGCAAATTTAATAAGAACATTCCTATAATACATATCAGTTACCAAAAAAAAAAAAAAAAAAACTGAAGAGGTTCCATAATTGTAAATTATTGCTGACTTAACTGTTTATATAAATACTGCTGTATTGTTGTTGTTGTTTTTAGTTAGTTAACTTCTCAGAAGTTCATTAATTATGAGCATACTGCTAAACAGGATTTAATGTGGGTTGTACATTCATCCAGATTTTGCATCAACTTTTTGTGAAAGTCCTGTACTGACTAGATTCTCAAATGGGGTAGCATTTTAGTTCCATTTTCTTTCTGGTATCATTACCTGAGGCAATCAAAATTTAAACTGTTCTGAATTAAATCCTGTTCTTTTCCAGTTCTGAAAGGGACATCAGCTTCTCTGTGTGGAAACTAAATTTAGTAATTCCTAGCCTCCACAACGAAACATTGTAAGGATTTGTGGTGCTGTAGTTTCAGCAGGGTCTTCACTATTAAATGTACTATTCTATGGGATTGATAACTGTTACTAGACAAAACAGTAAAAATTCTTGCATTGTGCTGATTATTCTTTCCAGATCAACAGCCTGTCCATGAGTTATGATCCACTTTTCTGAGTGAATGCTATTATTTGTTTTAGAAATCTACATCTATTTAAAACAAGTCTTAGCTCAGTTTGATTTACTGAGCATTTAAGCCCCAAAGGATGCATTCCATTAAAGAGTAAATACACAAATCTACTAACAATGTCCAGAATTTGCTTACTGCTTGTTATATTTACAGTACAGGTCTGGGCATTTGGGCCTTTAGTTTCTGCTACTGACTATGTGTGACTGTTAGTTAATTACTTAACCTTTCTGTACTCAAGTTCCCTTATCTGGGCATTTTACCAACCTCAGAAGGGTATTATAAGATTGAACTAAGAACTGGCCTTTTGAGTTCCTCAGATAAAAAGTGCTGTTGAAGTGCCAAGCAGTACTGAAAATCTAGAGGGACTGTGCTGACATTTAGGATGTAGTTCTCATTTTCCTTACTGTTTAGCTTCACTAACTTCAGCAGTTATTTCTGCTATTCATTTGCAGATGGAAGAATCGCATCCTGTATTTTTTAAGAGGCAAGGAGAAACAGGCCCATTCCACCAGTGGGTAGAAAATGTGCAAGCCTCTTCTGTTCAGCTTCCCAGTGAGGAAGAAGCAGTTGTAACAATGTATAGGTATATTCCAAACATATTCTTGTTTCATTTAAGAAATAAATATCCATTTTGGTGCAGAGATCAGTCAGCAGGATCAAGTGCCATCCCTTCATTTTGATTACTAATGCCTTTAGTCCCTTGCGTTACCTTGGGTTTAGGAATGGTCTGCTGAGAAATAGATGCCGAGGGCAAATTTAGCTGCAGTTCTGCATGACTCTTCTTGCTTTCTGCAGGGCCTCGTGCAGCAGAAATGAATGGCATCACAGGATGTTTTCCCTCAGAGCAGAATGCTCTGATGGCTCTCTGGGAAACACATCAGATTATGCATTGGCATTATCAGTTTTAGCAAGACAGGACCTCATTTGAAATAAAGTTACCAATATGATAATATTATTTCTATAGCTCTCAATGCACAGTGTTTTTTCTTCCAAGATCACATGCTTATTAACTTCAAGTTCTTAGTAGGGTTTCATTTCTCATCTTCCATACCAGGCTGAAGGTGTTTTTTCCTTTTGAGGTCTTTGTGATTCTTCTCGAATAGAATAGAATAGAATAGAATAGAATAGAATAGAATAGAATAGAATAGAATAGAATAGAACAGTTCTGTTGGAAGGGACCTTCAAAGATCATCTAGTACAACTGCCTGAACAGTTCAGGGCTCACCAATAATAAGCATATTATTAAGGGCATTATCCAAATGTCTCTTGAACGCTGACAGGCATGGGGCATCAGCCACCTCACTAGGAAGCCTGTTCCCATGTTTGACTGCCCTCACGGTGAAGACATTTTTCCTCATGTCCAGTCTGAACCTCCCCTGGTGCAGCTTTGAGCCGTTCCCTCACATCCTGACCTCGGTGACCAGGGAGCAGAGACCGGCACCTCCCTCTGCGCTTCCCCTCCTCAGGAAGTTGCAGAGAGCAACGAGGTCGCCTCTTGGCCTCCTCTTCTCCACACTGGACAGCCCAAGTGTCCTCAGCCTCTCCTCACTGGACATGCCTTCCAGCCCTTTCACCAGCTCTGCTGCCCTCCTTTGGACACCTTCAAGCACCTTACTATCCTTTTTATACTGTGGAGCCCAGAACTGCATGCAATATTCAAGGTGAGGCCACGCCAACGCTAAATACAGTGGGAGAATCACCTCTTCTGACCAGCTGGCTGTGCTGTGTTTCATGCACCCCAAAATGCCGCTTGCTCTCTTGGCTGCCAGGGCATGCTGCTGGTTCATGCTGAGCCTGCTGTCGACCAGCACCCCCAGGTCCCACCCCCAGGTCCCTTTCTGCTGAGCTGCTCTCCAGCCCCTCGTCTCCCAGTCTGTGCCTGTGTCAGGCATTCCCCTGTCCCAGGTGTAGCACCCACCATTTTCCTTTGTTGAACTTCATGCTGTTGCTAATCGCCCAGTGCTCCAATTTATCTAGACCCCTCTGCAAGGCCTCTCATCCCTCTGGGGAGTCCACAGCACCTCCCAGCTTACTACTTGCTGAGGATGCGCTCCAGTCCTGCATCCAGGTCACTGATAGAAGTGTTGAACAGGACTGGCCCCAGAATTGAGCCCTGGGGACCACCATTAGTGACCAGCCACCAGCCAGATGTAGCCCCATTCATTAAAACCCTTTCAGCTCTACCATTGAGCCAGTTCATCACCCAGCATAGCATGAACTTGTTTATCTCACAGTTGGACAGTTTGTCCAGAAGGATGCCGTGAGGGACAGTGTGAAAGGCCTTACTAAACTACAGAAAGATTATGTCTGCTGCCTTCCCTTTATCCACCAAATGGGTGACCTTATCCTAGAAGATCAAATTACTGGGGCAGGACTTTGCCTTGATGAACCCATGTTGACTATGCCTGATAATAGCTTTGTTCTTTAAATGCCTTTCAGTATCCCCCTAGGATAATCTTCTCCATAACCCCTCCAGGGACTAAGGTTAGACTAACAGGTCTGTAGTTTTGCAGGTCTTCACTCATGCCCTTTTTGTAGATGGGTATAACATTGACTACCTTCCAGTCAGCCGGGACCTCCCCAGATTCTCACAACCTTTGGTAAATCGTTGAGAGGGGTCCAGCTATACTATCTCCTAATTCCTCCAGCACTCTGGGGCGAATCCTGTCGGGCCCCATGGACTTATGAACATTTTGCTGATACAATTGTTATGGATTCTCCCTTCCTCTGTTAGCAGCATACAAGTACCTTGCAGGTGGGAGGTGGGGTTAGACAATGTTTTCACCAATTAGGAATTTTTCAATAACTTATGTTCAGTTTAGCATAGGCATTTGTGTGTGTGATGTGATCCATCAAATGCTGGTGCTGTTTCCTGTAGCTATTGAAATGAGTGATTTATTGGATCATTGCTAATTGTGTGCTCATTTATATAAACACATATTCTGTACTGCAGTGGCACATTTTTAAATGCTTCTGAGATGAACCAGGAGTCTTTTAGAAGCAGTAGAATATTCTGCTTACCTAAAGAATGCAGTCTTTCTAAAAGAAAGGACCAAAAATCAGTGAGATTTGTTGTTTGCAATGAGTTCTAAACAAAAATGTAAAAACAAATCATTTTTAGCAACTGACATTCACAAACTCAGAGTCATTATTACTGAGAAACAGCTAAACATATTGCTTGAATTATAAAATAGTGAAAATTTTCTGTTCTTCACTGCTCCATCAGGACCAATCACAGTTTAATTTTCCTCCGGTTGGATACCATGTACCATTTAACAACCTAGAAAGTAACTAGTATTCTTAGGAAATGCCAATATTACATACAACAGAAAATAATCATGAATGGTACCACTGACAGGATGATACATTTTCTATATAAATTATTTATTAGCAGGACAGAATTTATATACATTCTTTAAACTGGCTATATTTTCTACCTGTTCACCACGTGCTTCTTCTATGTTGTTCTGTTTTAATTCACAGTAACATTTACGGTCATCTGATCCTTTTGAAAACACAGTACTTGTCACAAGGAAATCAAAGTATTCTTACTTCATGTGGAAAATCTTCTTACTTCATGTGAATACACATCAGTAAATTGAACTAATGCAAGTAAATTCAGTGTCCCTGCAGATGCAAGATTACCAGACAGAAAAAAATGCTTTAACTCATTTCAGCCTGAATTTTTTTAACATGACCCCATATGGAGACACCATCGGTGACTTGATTAGTCCTCCATAAAGCTTTTTAGGATTTAGAAGAGATGACTAGGGTGACAGAAAGGGACTGCAGCTAAGTTAAACTGCAGCTCAAATGAGGGAACTGTAACAGCCAATATTAAAGGAGACTGACTTTGTAGGCTTTGAGAAGGGCTTATCAAACTGCATCCACTGCACTGATCTCCCATCCACTGAGCTGTGATTAATACAGTTCCATATGAAGCTGGGGAAAAAACAGGATTTAGTAATATCTGCAAAATGTATTGTTCTGAAGGAAAAATAGTCTAGTTTGGCTGGTGGATCTAGGATAGGTGCCAAGATAGCTAAATCAGCACTCAAGCACTCCTGGGAAAGAGTGTGGAAAGTCCCCTGATGTTGTACAGTGTGTTAAAATAGTTCTTTTGTTTGCATCATGTTAAGGTTGAATAAGATACCATCTGTGCTGAGTTTTACGTCTTATGACAGGAATAATGACCATAATTGGCCTGTTATCAGCTCCTGCTACTCATAAAAGAGACCGTGAAGATGGGTACCCCAGCAAAGCAGGTCTGGATGGGTGCCAAGTCTGTACTGGCTCTCTGTTGCGAAGGTTCCAAAAAAATGCAGCAGGACTCTGCATAGATTGGAGGCATGAGGCAATGCTCTCTAAGAATTAGCTCAGAATCAAAAGATTTAGGAAGACTTTGAGAATAACAACACATTTGGGGCTTGTTTCCTATGGTAAGAAGGCATAAGCAGTCACAGATTATGTACATATAAGTAAATTAAATGTGCCTGGGATTGTTCTCTGGCTTTGAGGCCAAATGGCATAGAAGAGCCTGTCCATACTGTTAAACTCTCTGACCCTCCGGATGAGGGTGGTTGCATTCAAATTCCCATTGGGAATGATCCCTGGCCAGTGTCAACTTCTGAGCTGAACCCAGGAATTGTTTGCAAGAGCAAGTGACAGCCTTGGGCCAAAACTCTGCCTGGAAACATTATACCAATTTAACAGTGTTGAAGACAGACACAGTGTCCAGGACTTTCCCTAGACTGCTTCATTTACTGATAGATATGTAGTCTCTGAGTCCAGGTATATCTCTGCTTGTGTGTCCTCCATGCATGACATTTGAACCCAATCAATTTATAATTTGACATAGAGGTAGAAATATCGATCACACCAAGTGCTACGAGGATAATGAAAACAGGTAGAATAAAGAGCGTTTAACTGAGGTAAAAGCCACAGTGTAATACCTCATGGACATCCTAATACTATACATATATATTTATATATGTGTTGCTTTCTAACTTGCATTTGTCCATTATCATCGGCTGAACTCTAAAGACTGTTCTTGAGCGTATATTTGTGATTCAGAAGGAGCTTTCACAAATGCCAGAAAAAAATAAGTGAAAGTCATACTCTCAGTGTACACCTCACCCCAAAGAATTCATTACTACAAACCTCACACTTTGATCCTAGTTTTCAGTTCCTTGAGTACTTAGAAACCAAGTTCACCTTCCCGTAACTTAGCTCAGGTATCTGTACATCGAAATCATGATGAGAAAGCACTATTAACGTCCACTGTTCCTTTTGCTGTTTTTATTTTTCTTCCCTGTTTAAGTGATTTTATTTCAGCAAATATCTGTCATGTGGATGAAAAGGGCCGGGTGATGTTAATCAGAGGGCCCTGGGCAGAAAGCTAAGCTCATAGGGGTGAGAGCCCAGGGCCTTTCAGGAGGATGGTCCATGTGGCTGAGTCACCTTTGCAGCTGGTCAGTGGGTTAGAAGGAGAAATGCAGTAGGTTTGGCTGGCTACGTACAAGTAAATCTGGCTGAAACGGTTAATGAAATAACTAGATGATTTGGTGGTTGTTTCAATCATGTAATACATAGGAAAATTTTAAGTGATGGAGTCCACATCTTACCGCTCCATGCAGTAAAGGGACAAAAAGAGCTATGACAGTAAATATGAGCGACTATGGGGAAGAAACTGGAGAAAGTGTGGGAGGGGATCAGGTGTCCTGGCATCATTATGTAAAGCAATAGGCACATGAGCTTTTATTGGTACTGGCCTACTTTGCTCAAAATGGTATCTTCCTTGAAAAATTACCCCACGGGTAGGTAGTGTTTCAAAGCTATATGACAGCATTAGCAGAGAGTTGTATCAGTGAACACATTCCTAGATAATCTTTGTGCTGGCAGCTGTGTGGTGCTGGAACTTTGAATATTGCAGAGAAACGGAGGAGTGACCCTCCACAACATCCAGCCTCTTCTAAGCATATGAGCAACCTGAGCAGCAGAAGAGGGGAGTGTTGTTTGAGGCAAACAGAAGACCTCTGTCAATGCAGGGATCTCTCTGTTGTAGACAATTCTGTGTAATTCCCAGACTACAGCAGTATCTGATCCATCTCAGTTCTGAATCCTTATTCTTCTGTTGGCACTATTTTCCAGATGGGAGACTGAGACACAGAAAGCCCATGATTTGCCTAAGCAGTACGGACCATCTGTACCTAAGCAGGAAATGAGCTGGGTTTCCAGAGCCCCAGAACAAGGCAGTCATCATAGGGTCATCTATTTTCCCTGTGCCCTGATGTTTCTTGTGAAATAAAATGCCTTCCTCTGCTCCCTTGGGAATCTAATTCTGTGTACTGAATAAATAAAAGAGTGAAAGCAGGAACAGGAATAATTTTCTTTCCCTTTTAAGAGTCTGAGTGCTAATTTATTCTGTGTTCGTATTTCACTTTTCCCTATCTACCTTCCACATTTTCTATGTTTTCTTCCATGTTTAAAGCATGCTGTCTCTTTCACATGTCATTCTTTCTTAACAACATAATACTTGACATAATCTGCCCTCTGGATCCTTTCTGTAGTGTAATTATGTTATCTTTGTTGTTATTGATTTCTGTTGCTAGGGGATGAGGTCGTGCCACTTCTGGCCAGTTCCTTCTTTGCAATTCAGCTGTATTCTTTTAACTCTTAAAGATTTTCCTCCTGAGAACACTGAGTGCCAAGTTTTGAAGTCATACAAAAATGCCAGCAATCCCAGAGGATGATTTTGTCTGAGGAAAAATTGCAAGATTTAATTATAAAATAGGAGAACAGATAGCAATTGGGAGAGATTCTGATCTCAGCTGTTCATTTCTGAGAGCAGAATTTGGCCAATGAACTTCGATTTTTCATCAACCTTGCAATGTTATTGTTCAACAGTTTGAATGCTTCCAAGTCAAAATATTATAGGATTTTTTTTATCAGTTGCACATTTCCAATTTAATTCCTTTTTTTTTTTTTTTTTTCAAAGGGGCATGTCCTTTTGGAATGCATAAACTATTTTTGCTCTTCCCCAAGTTTCTGCTTTTTATTGAATCTACATTCCATTTGATCTGCAGAACAGAAATTGGGTTCCACAAATTGAAGGGGCTGATGTGGAACTTTTTAGATGCAAATAATATTTGAAGCTGAAGAGTGAAAAATCTGAGGGAGTCTTTTTAAAACAAAATTGCTTCTTTCAACATAAACTGGGATTTGTTTTTGCCTCCTTGTTTCTTTTTTTTTTTTTTTATGAGAACTTGAGGCTGTTATGAGCTATGCTCTTGGGTGAGATTTTCATATGCTCTTGGGATAAAAACTACAACTTCTGACTACCTTGTTAAACTCTCAAGATCTTAGTGCAGCATTTTACTGAATACTTTGACTTCTGCCTGCCTCTCTAAGAGCCCCCAGTATCACCCAAGGATTACAAAATTTACAGGTCAGCTACCGTGGCCCACAGATGGTCACTTTTTTATTTATGAGGTGTCAGGTGGGAGCAGACAGGCTATGCCAGACCCTAGTGCCTGACCTACTTCAGCCTGCTCTGGGCTTTGCACCTGGATTTGCTGCGAGCCCCAATTGATATGCTTTGTGGTCAGAAAGGGCTGCCATAATATGATGGGAGACTGCAAAGCACTACAACAGTTAATCCAGCAGCTTCAGAAAAGAGTGAGGTACAATAACAGACTATTTTAAACATTTTTTAGCATACTGTTTTATTGTATCTTGATTTTAGTTTGCTTTCCTTGCATGAGGCTTTCAGACTCCACCCAGTATATGGTGATTTTAACACTAGAAATTCTGTAATTAACCACAACTAATTTGTTATGTGGCAGAAGGTGGAAGGTTATCTTTGAAATCTTTTTTTTTTTTTTTTTTTTTGGCTATTTGCCCTTATAATTTGGATATTACAGACGTGTCTCTGGGAGAGAATCTTAGAATTATGTTCCCTTGTACACAATAAATGTCCAACTTGTAGTGAATCTGGTGTCAGAATGTACATTTATATTTAGGTCTGTATCTGTGTTCCTGGTGTAAGCAAGGAGACCACTCTCTTCCCTTTACCTAAGATCACATTTATTTTAAGAAATACCTTCATGCTTTCTGTACTAGTATGCCTTTCAGCCTGCTCTCTTCACTTTGGTAATGAATATGTAAGTGAAAACAGCAAATATATCTGCCATCAAATTGCATACAGGCAAGGGGAGTAGTCTCAACGTGACTTTTGAACTTTTAAACCTGAAGTGTTTGCAGCAGATGCTTTTTCTTATTCTAATCTAGCATGAAATGTGTCTGAAGCTGAAGGTACTTATGCTAAGGCAAAATGCACTGTTTACAGCTTACATGGTTCTCAGATGAATCATAAGCCTTGTGCTGTATAGTGCAGAGCCCTTACACATACATACACTCATGCACACACACTGCTTTCCTATAAAGAAACAGTGATTTCTGCATCAAGTCACAGCATGCCCCAGATTTGAAAGCTGGATAACCATATCGTAGCAGCTGACATGATTGGATACATAAAGGATAAGTCTATGAACATTATCATCTCATTGCTGGAAACCCATAAACAGCAAGAGGCCAAATGGGCATACACTTTTTTGCCCCTGCAAGTTTTGCTGTTCCTAAAATCTTTCCGCTTGTCTTATATGGTACAGACCTCATGCCTGATCAGCCAGCCACCAAGGGAGGTCGTATGTTCTAGACACGTGTCCTTTTCCAGCTTCAGGATATATACATATGGTAGAAGCAAATTGTTACTGAGAAAATGATTCATGAAGCCATCTCCTGAGAGTGTGGCAGGGAGGAATTGGTGGGAAATTTTTATGTGAGCAAAAGGAAAGACGTTGCTAAATGCTCATGGGGGGGTGGGGGAAAGCAGAAATGTCTGCAGAGGGCTCTGCCTTGTTCAAACACAAACAGCTGCTTAATAAAATAGCATTTTTAAAAAAAACTGATAAAGCTAAAGTCTCACCTTCTGTTAGCAGCTCCCTGTGGTAATGCCAACAATCCTTTATAAGCCCTGTAGGAACAGCATCTTTAGTTACAGCTATCAGAGAGAGGCTCTTCTCTGCCTCCTCTTTCTGCTGGCAGAGTTCCCAGACTGGACCCATTTGGCTGACAACTAGCTTACCTGCAGCAGTCGATGGCACACAAAGGCATCCCAGAGCACTTGGCTCCAATCTTCCTCAAGGTGAGAAAAGCTCAGTGACAGACACGCTCAGCACGCAAAGTCCCTCAGCACCAGGAGGTGTGGGTGTGAGGTTCCCCTTCACACTAAGTGGAGTCACACACCAGTTTCTGACAGCCTGCAATGAAGATGCAGTCCAGCTGCCTGATTAGTACTGGAGCCAGCCAAACCATCAAGTACCTACCTCAGCACTTTCTGTTCCTATGAGTTTAGTCCTAAGCAACTGAATATTTTTCCTAGATTTAATATAATAAATAAATCTTGCTAACAAGTGATGTGCATGGGAGGAAACGAGGTGAAGCAGAACTGTTAGCATATTTGTACAAAGCAAGGATAGCTGATTTAATCCATTTAAGTTCCTTTCTTGTTTAGAAAGATCTTGTTTGTTTCAGATCAACCTGACAGTATAAATATAAATCTGCTCACTGATGCTATAATCTGAGTCTTTAATCAAGCCCTTTGAAGCTGAACTTACACACTGAGCACTCTTGGTTATATATCTGTTATCTCTTACAGCTTAATTTAAACTCATAGCTTATACAGCAATAAGGAAGTTTTAAAATATGAAATTTACATCCTTGGGTGATCCACTGAAAACACTTATTTACAGTGATAGCAACAGAGAAAGGGATTACTAGTAGCTTTCCTTTCCCAACTGCTGCTGTGGGCAGCGAAACAATGGAATTAAGATTGGCTTTATGTGCAGTCTAATCAGTTGATTCCAGGATTACTGACTCTCTCTGGCTTCTGTGGCTATGAATACATAAAGCCGGCTAGTCCTGCAGTGTTGCATTTGTACTCCTGCCATTGAATTAGCTCAAAGCATACTTGATGAGGTGGGAAGAAAACAACTGGAAGGGAAGGAATTAGGAGTCAAGGGAAAGGATGTTGGACAATCAGGGTTGTTTGGGATTGGTACAATTGCATTGCAGTTGATAAGACTCTCTGGGTGATGAATCAATACAAAATTTTGCTATGATATTTGAATCCATGCTCTCTTTAGTCCTGTGGAGACTGAGCAGGGTCACTTACTGATTACTTTTCCTCATTGTTGTTGTACTCTTCAAATAATTTTGATGGTTTCTTTGGGGCAACTTTTGGTGTGGTATTATGTGTGAGCAGAACCAGTCTGCTTTGTACAGGTTTCATACATGTAGGTAAAACCAGTCTTTTGTTTTACTGTAACTGTATAATTTGGCATAGTGTACACTAGTTTCATTGAAGGCTTGGCAAACCCAGTCTTGGTCTTCAATGAATAGGCAAAGAACTCACTGAAATAGGTGGTATAGGCATTTGGATTGTGTCCTTGGGCAGGTACCGTGCAGACCTGAAACCCTGTGGTGTTCTCAGCATTATAGAGGAGATGTATGCATACAGCCTTATGTTTCACAGTGATTTTGAAGAGAGAGGTGTCAGTCAAAACTGTAATTGGTTGTATTTTTAGTTTCTCAGTCAGCTGGTTGCAACTGCCCAGCCCCAGTCTTGTTCTCATTTTGGTGGGGTTGTGTCAGTTCTATTGTAGAATCCTTCTGATGAGAACAGCAGTACTTCTCATAGAAGTCCTGAAGTCCTCCTGCCTGAGTTGGCAATGGGAAGCATTAAGGGGTTCAGTTTCCTTTTTTTTCTCTGTGCTTTTAAGCACTTGGGATTACATGGAAGGCATTGACCTAATCATCAAAGACCCAGTCTTCAAACCCTTCCTTAATTTCTGCTCAGTACTTACTCAGGCAAGGATCCAGCTGACTTCCTTGAGTTCAGCCTCAGCAAGAAAACAAATTAAGGACTTGGCCTCAGGTCTGATGTCATACTCCATTTCCTTTCACTTTAACTCTTCATTTTACCAGGTAGTGAAACTGCACTAGTTAGGGCTCTTTATCTTATCTGCTGCAGGTCATGATGGCATTTCCTGGCTCAGAGAAGACCCCAGAATGCCACAGGCTAAGTGCTGTTTCCTGCCCTGGCACACCCAACCCTTTCTGCCATGCCCCCAAGGGCCCGTAGGCTTTGCCTAACAGTTCTTTGGTTATATGTATGTTTTTTGCAGTGGACAAGAGATCATTTCTTTAGCACTGATTGTAGGATCAATTTATTCCCTACTTGAGAGCAAAATTATAATCCAAAATACAAATAAATTGGAATGCCAGCTCCATTTTTTTCACCTCTGTTGTCAGGGAGACTTAGCTGACTCCAAACTCTCTATTTTGAGGTTAGAGGCTTAGGAATGAGCAAAGCCTCCCTCAGGCTATGCTCCGTTCTTGCATATTTAGGCTCCAAAGAACAAGATGGAAAAAAACTTAGCCTTCTAGATCTCCTACTCCCAACTGCTTCATGGGCGCTCTGAAAGGGCCTTGCCCTTTCCAATTCAAGTTAGCATCTCTGATTCAAAAGACGAGACAAATGCATGATTGTTCCATAGATACGTCTGCCTCAGTTGAATGTCATTACTAATACTGGAATGCTGTCAGAGTAGATATCCTGTAGTTTCTTTGAGCCAGATGCATTCTGTGTGTGCCAAGCGTATTGGCAAATGCACAAACACACACAAGTATGCACTCACAAGTATATTTGCGGTGGGTTCCCAAGCAGCATAGCTGCTTGCAAATATGAAAGATAGCTAAGAAACCAGGGCCCACAATAATCCTGGGCACCCCCAACAGATGATGTTACTCTAGGATCCCCACAAAAAGTCGACGGCAATGAAATTCTCTGGGTCCCTCCACAGAAACGACGCTCACCTCTGTGAGAAAATAGTTCACAGTTCTACAGCTCAGCGAGTGAGGTTTGGAGCAATGTGAAACTTGCACCTCCCCTTCAGCTAACACGTTTCAGAGTGTTTTCAAGCTGACCTTTAAAGTTTCTTTTGTGCAAAAAAGCACTTTGGTAATTTCCAGTAGGCATAAAACAAGATTTATAAATAACCATGTGCTCTGAAATGGATTGTTGCGGTTCTGTTTTTACATGTATTTGAATTTTGATAGGAAATGTACTAAATGGCCGTAGTTATGTCACTGGTGTTTGCCATATGTTGCTTTTTGCATCCTGTTTCGCATTTTTCACTATTCATTGACCTTACTGAGGCACCAAACATGATGGGATTCCCCCCCACCCGGCTGCCCCATTTGATATTTCTTTATGACTCAATTTTTCTCATCTATTTCTTCCTTCAGCACAATCATCATGATTAGTTTCTAGTTTTTTCTTCCTTTCCCCTTAATACCTGCACACCCCCTGAGTACAAAAGACATGGAAGATTCTGAAGCTGTTCCGTGGTGTATGGGCTCTGCCTTGTCTTTGAGTTTGCCAAAATGTTTCATCTGGAAGGTCCTGAGATGGTGTGAATTGCTGGAGCTCTGTTGCCCTTCAATGGAGCTCTGACAATGTATACCAGCAAAAGACCTGGTAGCCTTTAGGTTCTACTTACTTCTTCAGTCACTGAATCTTCAGGAGACCTGGACTTGGACATAGATGGAGCGAGGAACAGCAGCTCTGTAACTACAATGTCAGGATCCATTTTAATGAAACACACCAGAGCATCACTGCGATATGAATATTAATCACAGCAGCAATTTGGGGTTCTATCCTGCTCCTCCTCAAGTTAATTAGAAAAATATCTCTGCTCTTGTAAACCAGAATCAGGCCCTACTAGCGGATGAGAACAAACACCACTTCAATCCTTCAATCAGTCCTCAGCCCATGAATCTTTCAGTAGTTTCACTGATGTCAGTGGGAGGACATTTGCTTGGTAATGTTTCTACAATCAAGCACACCATCTGTACTGAACACAGCTCCCCCAAAGAATGGGGGATTCATTGAAAACGATTAATCTGCCTTGCCAGAATTTTATCATCAATCAGATGACTCAGCTTTTTAACAGAATTTAAGAACCAACACTGTGCAAATAAACCTCATTTGTATTCAAAGGGAAACTCAAACCTACTTCATCCATTATTCTGTTATTCTTATACCCTGTTCCATAGCAAGTTCCTGGGAAGGAAACAAACAAAATTCATAAACAACTTTTATTCTAGCTGGGGATCTACCTGAGGGTAGAGGTATTTATCTGGTCAGCCAGCTGTGCCAGCCCCCAGATGGAGGGGATGGATGGTTATCTTTGAAATCTTTTTTTATAACAGGAGTAAAGGAGGACGTAATTCCCGTCAGCAATAACACGGAGGGTAGTAGGTGTTATATTCATGTTTTGTGGAGTGTTTCAAGAAAAGAAGGAAAGGCCAGAACTTTCTGATTTTTTTTTTTTTTAATTTGGAGAAATCTTAAATTTATTATTGTCTTTTAGCAAAACTGGCATGTATTGCAAATACTTCACAGCTAGTAAGGAAATACTATATTTATTTTTCTTTGACTCCAACAAAGGCAAGGATAACCTAACTCCAGCAAAAAGGAACAGAAAAGGAACAGTTTTTTTTTTTTTTTTTAATTTGGAGAAATCTTAAATTTATTATTGTCTTTTAGCAAAACTGGCATGTATTGCAAATACTTCACAGCTAGTAAGGAAATACTATATTTATTTTTCTTTGACTCCAACAAAGGCAAGGATAACCTAACTCCAGCAAAAAGGAACAGAAAAGGAACAGTTTTTTTTTTTTTTTTTAATTTCTCTTTCTAAAGAGAAAGACCTTTCTCTGTGATCTACTTTGAATGGTACTTAAGGACCAGATCTTTCTTGTTGTTGCTGGTACGAAATGCTTTGTTGCTTCTACCAGTGTCTGGGCATAGACATTAGGAGAGCATGGCTGTGGATAAGGTGTTTCTGTACATCATGCTTATCACCATAGCATCTGAAAATTTGCCTGCACTGTTCAGCAAGGTGGCTAACACAGAGGTTTCAGTACCAAAATACAAAGTACAAAAAACACAGCTTCTGTCACCTTACCTCAGGTAGGTACACACAGAACCAAATGCATTTTAACAGAAATATAACCTCAGGAATGCAGTTTTGTTATTTTGTTTTCTATTAAAGAGAAAAACATTTTTCTTAATTACTTGGCCACAAATGAAACTCAGCTTCTCTGTTAAGTTTTTGTTGCAATGCAGGTCTTTCTAAAGCTGTGCGTAGTGTAGTGGCATAGCATAGAGGCATGATCAAGTGTAAAATGTAACAGTGTTATATCTCTGGAAATACCTTCAGGCACAAAAAGAAAAGAACAAAAACTTTGTGGGTTCTTCAGTTTGCAAGCAGCATCCTGTGTAGCTGCATTGCTTTACCTGGTTTGCAACACACAGTATAGTTTTTGGAAACTCTGAGAAGAAAAGAGTTTTCAGTTTCTCAAATATCAGCATTGTTTTTACTAAGTGAGGCAGGACTCATTCAGTGGTTCTGTGCTGGAGTTCATCTTTTACTGATTTACAGTTAGCATAAGCATTCCAGCCACATTACAATGGGAATTTTACACCACACATAGTATTTTGTTTATTTGTTTTATTTACTTAAAACATACTGTGCCATAAGGCTGTTCAATGCCTAACTTCCACACCATATTAATATCTCTCTTACTTAGTCTTCCAAACTTCATAACTGAACATCCATGCCATATCTTCTAGAGGTCTCTTTCACTGGGAAGAGTAAACAGAGAGACTTTATGTTCTTCACTACAGAGCTGTGTGAGGAAGAAGAGTCAAATCTTTCTTCTCAGCTCTTCCTGTTTTCTGTCTTACAATCAACACTTGCAAAACTGATCGTTTTTTAGAATGTTATTTAATTTCAACATAATTAAAAAAAAATATTTTGCTATCTGAGAGTTTGGAGATGGCAGAGACTGGTAGCCAACAGACACGAACAGCCCAGGCCACTTATTATGTACATTTCAGTAAGAATCAAGCCCCTATAAGGAAAACAAGGCTTGGATTTTCCAAGTTAGACTAAATAACTTTGAGAACAGGAATTCTCATCCTCACTGCATATACTAAAGCAGTTCCCACAAACCTCTACTTTTACAGACAGTCCTGGTTACTACATCCAAACCCACAAACTCTTTGTTACTTAAATCATAACTACCAAATAGTATTTCACTTTTTTGATGAAACCGCAATAGAGTACATGATCCTAACAAAAAGAAAAGCAGGTGGAGAATGAAGATACACCTAATTTTTACCACGTGGAAGCAGAGAATCTTTCCTTATGAGATTTTTATATGGTTCAGGGCCACTGAGGAAATAACAGTCTGTAAAATTGAATCAACGCTCATTACATCCAGTAGATGAAGTTAGTCTAGATGCAAAATAAGCTAAAAAAATCGATGACCTACACAACTTCTGTGTAGGCTGTATGTGTTAGCTGCTTTCAGGATTAGGGGAAAAATTATCTCTGAGCAAGTCAATATAATTCCCTAGAAGTTAACTGAGATACTCAAACTGAAATAGGGTCCTTTATGGTTTGAGTGTTAGTCGTTCAAGTTTTAGTCTGGAAAGTATTGGTAGCTACCACAAGGATTTTCCATTTGCATATTGCTGCTGTATCTTGTAGTCTACACCAGCGATAAGAATAGCATCCGATAGTGCCCAGCTGTAACTCTGAGGTCTGTGCTTACCAAGGAGCCGTACCACAGGAAAAGCCCCAGGGAGAATTCCGTCTGACTCAAACAGGAAACTCTCTTCAGCAGCGTGTGCTGTAGTGACAGCTCTGCAGCCAACATGTTCACTGCACGCACCATACATCCCACTTACAGCCGAGGAGCCTACACGCACTGTACCACAAGATGGGGAAATCCCAAAGCTGTCCTCAGATTAAGGAGAGAGAAAAGGTCTTCATGAGCTGACAGAGAGCACTCAGCAGCTCAGCCTTAAAGTTCCACATGGAAAATATCTGCAAAGTCAGTGAATGAAATGGGGTCTCATGGGATAGTATGGCACACCAATATTTTTCAGAATATCAAGCAAGTATACTGGCATTTTCCAGATGCAGACTGCAGAAGAAATAGAATTTTAAATTGATAATGTGAAAGCTTGTTTGTTGCCACAGCAAGATATCTACCATTTCATTCTGACCACAATGTAAGTTCATGAGATTCCAAATGTTTTAAGTGCTTCTTTTTCCTTTAATAGTCAAACCTGATCACCTTAGAGGATTGAGAAGGTATCTGGGAAATAGTCTCTAGTGATGTATGTTGATAAGGAGACGTATATTGGTAACTTCTTCACAAAGCAGAAATTATTACAAACTATTCCACACCAGTGGTTTAGATGTCAGTACCAAACTGAAGGATGTGGGTCAAATCCAATAGAGGATTGTCTATAAAGAGGAAAGCGCTGTGAAGGAAATGAGCAAAACCATCAGCACTGGTGAATATAGAGTGGGCAAACAGGTTCTCTCATGAAAATTCATTTTAAAAGATGAAATGCCCAACATACATCAAAGTTGATGTCCATGAATCCAATCACAGAGTACAAATCACTTCAGCTATTAACTGTATAGGCATACAGTGGTTATTTTCTGCTGCCTCAGCACTGTAGCATAGTTATTATGCCTCCTCCCCAAACTTGCTTCTTTTGTTCTTGCTAATAACAAATTCTATTTTAAACTAATATGAATCATCAGCTAGATCCCCTCAAAAGGAATTCATGCACAGCTGGAAAAGCTGAGGTAGTAGGACGAGAAATAGTGCTAGAGGAAGAGAATACATTGCAAGCAACAAGAGGCCTGTATTGACAGACCCAGGTTGCTCAGCACTTTGTGCCACCAGGTCTGAAAACCTCCAAGAACGTAAAATTTCTCTAGGCCCGTGCTCTAGTTCTTAATTATCCTTATAGTATTCTTTGTTTTCTTTATATCCAGGCAAAATCAGCTAACTCCAACTTACAATCACTGTCTCTCGTCTACCACTGTTCACCTCAGTAAAGAGCGTGACCCCGCGCTTGCAATAACCTCTCATGTGTTGTACTAGAAAAACTTCTAAGAACAAATCTGACCAAACATGATGGTTCCAGAAAATTTGTTGCACAGTGGTCTAAAGAAAATAGAATTGGGCTGCCAAGGTATTTTGTAAAGGAACAGGAATCGATGGAGTAAGTTTTCATGTTATTTTAGCATTTTCCTATCTAATGAATTTATGGGGCTGGTGAGAAATGACTTAGACTTCAGTTGCAACTTAGTTCCAATGTACATCAAGCAAGAAATATATAGGAGTGTCAGCATGCCCAAGAGTGAATTGGAGACCTGTAATTGAAAAGAATAACCTGTGTATACAGCAGGACACTGTTCAGAGAGATCTGGTCTAATTTTGTTTTTGCTTATCTTTGGGCCCAACATTTTGATGTGCACGTGGCCCTGACCTCAGAGTTTGTTAGCAGGATATTTCATTGGAAATAGCAAACTGAAACATTCTTTAAAGGTAGGATTTCTTTTCACTACTAAAACACACATGCACGAAAAGGCAAAATGCCAAAAGTGTCATATTTAAAGCACAAAAGATGCAGAGCCAGAAATTCCCTGGCTTCATTAGAGGTGTGAATATAGCAATGTAGTTTTTACTCTAAGTTTTGGCTCTGTTCTCACTCAGTTGTCATCTTTATTCATAAGCTTAGAAAATCTGCTGAGTGTGTCAACCTCCTCATTCGCTTCTGTGGCCAAACATGCTTTCTTCTGTTTTAGGAATATTTCTTACAGAACTTCTCTCTGACAATAAACTTTTGTTCATTTGTTGGCTTGATTTTGCTGAAAGGATGGGACAGGTAAACTTGCTAAGAAAAGAATCCTTCCTCTTAGCTCCTCTACAGTTTTGCATTTGCCATTTTATCTGCATGATTAACAGGTTAGCTGATATAATTGTTTCTCCTTTCTTAATAGCTTCAGGCAGAATTTTGTGATTGTGTCCTACTACTCTTACTTGGGTATCTGTCAGCTTCAGTGCAGCTCTCTGGGCTGGTATACCATGGGATAAAGTGCTGTGTCAGGGATACCTAGCTACCCTGCATGACTTGGTCTGTATACATAACACAACTCAGCACCAACACTAGCTTCAAAGATGGAAGGAGCAGAGCTGCAGTAGCCCAGTACTAGGCCTAGGCTAATTAGCTATCCTGAGAAGCCCACTGCATTACCTAAAGCTTTTCAGCATCTTTGGTCACACCTTGTTTTTCCTTCTCTAAATATGTGATATGGCTGCTTCATGTCAGAACACCATTCTTGCCATCAGTCCTCTGTGTCCCCACTGATTGTAACTAAGGAATATCTTCTTGATGTTTGTAATAAAAATTTCCATTCTTAATACTGCTTTGGTTTTGGCATCTGGCTTGTTACTGGAGTCAGTGTACAAACTTAGGTATTAGGAGAGAGGCACACTGAAGCCACTGTCAAAAACAAGAACATCTCTGTTGTCTGTAGATCTGAATGGAAAAAGTATGAGACCTGTACAGAGAGTGCTACTACATATAGAGTAGCAAAACTACCTTTCCCAAAGAGACTTGATTCAATACCACCTGACAACGACACAGGATTTATCTGAAGGTGATATCATCACAACATTTTCAGCTTGTACATTCAGTCTGCAAGCATAGTAATGATGGCAGAGCCCAGCTAACTTTTAAAAGCCAGCTGCAAGGATGGCTGATATTGCTGCCTTGGTTTTGCTGCTTTGGAGACTGTCATTGCAGTGTTTTGCACCAACGATTTTCATCTGATAAAACAATTGTGGGCAGAATTAACTTGGAGGTGAGTAGATGAGAGGAAAGAAGATTAGTGATGGTGGTATCCACTAGCCCAGAGGTAGCTCAAGGTCACAGCATTCAGACAGGGTCCAAGAGGCCTGTTCTGCTCTGGACCCGATTGGCCCATCACCCGTGCAGCTGTGTGAGCCAACGAAAGGTGAGCCAACAGTATCCAAGTTGCTGTTAGTGTTGTTCCGGTGGTTCTTCTGTGTGGACTTAGTTTTTTACTGCAGTGAAGAACCTTAGCCAATGTCAATAATATCTGACGTTAACGTCTATTTCTCAGTTATAGAACAAAATGCAGCAATATATGACTAACCCATTTTTATTGTTTACCTAAGAAAGCTCAGCTTAGAGGAAACAAATCTCTTTTTCTCAGTGTTGGTCCCAAGTGTGTCCATCTTTCCAGATGAAGCATATGAGGTGCCAAGAAGCCTTGTGACTTTCTGAAGCCAGAAAGTTGGCTGGTGTAAATTTACATTGTCCATTTAAAATTAATGGAGATAAAGTGATTCTTGCTAACTCAGGATCTGGCCCTGAGACCGAGCAAGGAATTTTATTCAAATTAAAAACACCAGATATGTTACTGCTGTACCTCCAAGTTGTTTGTAAACAAGCTCCAGAAGTTAAGATGTTCATGATTTGAATTGTCTGAATGTGAGGTCCAGATACTATGCACTGTATCTTCAAAAATAGGATCGGAGGAGGAGAAAACCAGAGTGTCCACTGTACTATTATCTGCTTATGGAAAAGGAAATTACTTTGGAGAGGACTCAGGGAGAAGTACAGAAGGGAGAACATGGGAACAGAATAGGAGATTGTGTCCTTTGATGTGAGAGAGACTTACTTTGGCGATGAGGCATTTAGTTGTTATCCAGTACAGTTCTACAGTGGCAGAAGTAGACAGCTTCCAGTTTTAACTGATTATCTCTTCTTAAAAAATATTTAGGGTGAGCAGACACACTACTTACTTAAATACTGCATAAGATATCAAAAAGAAATAGGTACCATTTGGCACCTACTGTAATTGCTATGATGGAAATAACAATACATAACTATCAGAAGAAAGGGTGCCACACTTTAAAAAAGCTTAGAGCTATTTTATGTATTTTTAATGGCCAATGAATAAATGATGTGACATACATTTTACATATCTGTGAAGTAATGATTTTGAGATTAAATCATACATAATGATTCTGAGGTGTTAGACACGTGTTTAATATACTGAGGAAAAAATTGCTTTTGATGTGAAGCATGCATATAATTAAAAGTATGTTGGATTGTTCCTCAGAATACCTTTTATACTTGAAAATTCTTTGGCTCTAACAACAAACCCACCGTAATACATGAAGAGCAGACCTGTAGCCTTCATTCTAGTTCATCTTCTAGATGTCCAGTCATTAAAGACACGTGCAAAACATTCCTGATTTTACCTGATCCTGTTACTGCTAACTACAATGGTCTTCAACAGGAGCCATTACAAGGCACACATGAACACAGCTGAACATGTACATAAGTGAGTGGTGACATATTTAAATAATAATAATGACGATGATAAACAAATGGCATACAGAAAAGGAACAGTTTTTTTAAAAAAGTTCATCAGTTACAAGTATTGTTCAAACAGTAATAGAAAATTTTATTTTATTTTTTCCTCCAGACAAAATGATGTGCAATTTTGGTTACTGACTGGAAGGGAACAAAGTAATCTTTAAATCATGGAATTTTTGGTCAGTTTTTAACTCTTAGGGAGAAAGTCCATTGTCTGTTAAGCAGATGAATCTTTCATCAAAGAATTTCAGATGTGATTTTTTTCTTAATGTAATAAGACACTATGCATTTTGTCCTCAGTTCTCTGAAAGGGATCTCAATGAAGCAATTAATATCAAACTGAATGACTGACCAACCATCTGCCAATTCCAGCACATTCAATACAACTAATGCTTTATTCAACTGCAGAGTCAGAGTACAGACTGCCATCAGGAGAAATGATTTAGCTCAGATGGGAAGGCAAGAAAGATATGTAATTATACATACAGTGAAACCTGCTCGTATAAGACTTTGATGCAGTAAAGTCTTTTTCTGCTACACTAAAGGAGAAAAGATAACAGAAATCTTTCAACATATCACAGTGTGTGAGATTCAAGGCAAGTCATATTGAATCTTGTCAAGAAGTTGTCTGGAGAAGAGGAGGAGTTAGCTCATTACAGGATGTTTTGCTGTTTAAACTGAGATATTCAGAGATGCTGAAACTATTAAACACCCAAATCTGATTAATTTTGGTGGACTTGGGCAACATAATCCTCAGGCAACACTTAACTTGTATGTTTTGACATCACAGAAGGCAGCTGCACTACAGGAAGCTATCCAACAAAGGGAGAGGAAATCCTGGGTTGCTTGGTTCAACAGAATATAAATGAAGAAGACATTACAATGAATAAGGAATCAGAGCTAGCAGAAGACATTTTGTGTCAGCTTCTGACCCGCAGATTTGGTGGCAGCCTGTAAATCAACCGCAAAGTCAGCTGGAAAAGCCATATGAGGTTTTCTGCAACCTTGGGAGAACCTATAAGTCTGCACTACATTTTTCCTCAATTGGTTTGCTTAGCTGCAGGGGGGATGGGTTAGAATCTTGTCTTGAAACAAGGCCATAAAATCCTCACCCAGGCTACCATTCCTGTATTTATACAGAAGGTGTCCTCAAGTCACTATGCAGGATGTCCACACCCTGTGAGAGTTGGAGAAGTTAGAGGAAACAGGATTTCTCAAAGTAGGACTTTCATGGCTTGCTGTAGAGATTCCAGATTCTGATAGAGGAAAATATCATAATAGCAATCAAAAGTAAAGTAGAAGGGCTTGTTCAGAAAATACTTACCTTTTCCTTTTTTAAT
>VXAA01002805.1:893830-911849 GCA_013399115.1 Anseranas semipalmata | reverse complement strand
TTTTTTTTTTTTTTCTGTGGGAATAACGCTACCCTGCTTGCGTGACATATCAACCAAGCTTATCCATACAGTATGCAGATCTGGCAACGAACACAAAGCACTCAAACTTTCACAGAAGTGAAAGTGCTGGTTAATTTATTCCTGAGACTGTTAAAACCTCTGCTTTGATATGACACAGAGCGAGTCATTCAGAAGTAGTTTATTTTGAGTCACCAGCCGCTCTAGGAGACGAGTGAGTTGCAGTTCAGGACTTTTACGGGTAGAGTTTAAAAATGTAACTTGCTTCTTGACCCAAATTCACGTGCCTTAGTATTGGCTAAACATCTTCATTTGTCCACCTGTCGATTCCTGTTTGAAGCACCTACAGAAAACACAATGTCTGTGTAGTCTAGATGTAAGAGAGAGTCACACCTTCCTCCTGAAAAAAATGTTTCTAAGGTCAGCTGTTCAAACAGTGCATGCTTTGCTTTAAAACAAACTGAAACTAATTAGCAGTGTGAGAAAACAATTGCTAGCAACTAAGTCAGTGTTGATATAGCCAGGCACATTACAAAGTCAGGATAGCAGATTTTTCATGGTCATCTGTGGAAAACATATATTCATTTTTAATAGCATAGTAGTGTTTAAACCAGAGCTTTGCTTCTTCCTTCCCTGTTACAGTTTGTGTTTCACAGGTTGTCATGGATTTATTTGTTGCTTTGAAGTAACTAAAGTGAATTGACTTTACTTTTGGCTGATTTGACATTACTTTTCAATCTTATTGATTTAATTTTGTGTAGAGGAAGGAGACTTTCTGGGACTGAACATTAACTGCTTCTGTGTAATCTGACACTCTTGCTGTATCTGCCTTCTCATTTTAAATATTGCTGTTGATGCTTGCCAACCTACTGAGCCCAAGGAAGTGAAACTTGATGAACTTGAAATAATTCAGATTCCCTAGCACTGATTGTGCCTGCTGCTGTTTTTCACTACTATTGGGGAAAAGGGAAGGAGACCTCTAGGCTAAAGTCTAGCTTCGCTGCAGCCATAGTTGCTTCTTGTGCAAGGTTCTTGCTCCATCTGTTCCATCAAACTGCACCTCCCATCCAGCCCACAGATAATGACACTGTGGGAAAGTTGGTTGGAGCTCTTGATACTAACCTTTACTTACCCTGTGCGCACTTGCTGAAGATGTGTTTCACTTTTCTCAGCATCTTCTGGAGCTAGCTGCAGCCCCTGGATTTGACTACTTCGGTATGACTGTTTACAGATGGTGATGTGATTCTGCACATATGGATGTCTTTCTCCCTGTATTTCTTGGTTGTGTTTTCTCCATTCTGTTGTTGAGCATGTCTGCAGTGCTACAGCATCACAGAGGAGCAAGTGAGCCCAGTTCTTTAGGCTGCCTTGCACTGTTCAGTTGCAACATTGAAACCTGCCTTGACTGAAGGATAGCACCTGTCTGAAATGATCCACAACACGTTCACCCTGTCACCCCAAAAGGTGCTATCACGGAGGACTTCTTATCTTGGGAGGGAAACATGGGCCCAGGCAAATCTTTAGGCTGCCTTTGCTTAAACTAAGAATTGAGTCAAAATGCAAACAGGATAGATTTCTTTGCACCAATTTCTTTCCAGCAGCAAAGAGCTCTATGCAGACTTAATGATCTGGCCTCCTGCTGAGAGAGATTATATATGCAACTATCTCCCAATAGATTTCTGCTGTAAAGATACCTTTTTCACTTCACTCTTTTCATCATTATGACTTCTAACATGGAAGTGGAACGGACAAGTCATTTTTAAGGCATTTATTATTGCAGATGTGAAACTCTTAGTGGCCCTTGTAAGTTAATACACATCTAAATACACAGTAAGACCATCAGACTCAGTATCCCAGGAACAGCTGGTGTATTGGCTGCTAAGGCCTAATTGTCTTTTAACATACTCTGCAAATGAATGTAGTGAACAGGTATGACTGTCAAAACCCCCGCTGCTCAAAATGCTCTGTTCCTACTCCTGCTATTATACTAATTTTTCAAAGATTGTGAAGACTAAAAGATGAATAAGATCTCAAAAATGGAAAAGCAACATGCAGTTTTATGAAAATTAAATTTTTAGTTCTTCCTGATAGCACTAAAGTTAAAAATTATAACCTTACGTAATTCCCTTCCCTGACTTTCCAAATCTGTATTATTTCCTATGAATCTTTGTCTAATAAAACATGAAAATCCTGTAGCTCCTTCAGCCACAGTGTTGTTTAGTCATTTCTGTTGTCACAAACAAAAATAGTAAAAAAATAGAAACCATTTTTAGAAGATGAAAAACTAAATACTTTTGGTAATTGAGCAAAACAAATAGCACTATATTTTTCTTAACAGCTGTGGTTTGTTAGATATAAGAGATAGTGATTTATTTAAGCAATTTATGGTATCTAACAATGATATTCATTTTCTACTTAATTGTATTTAAGTAGCAGTCTTGGTCTACTTATGTTGTTTCCTTTTACAGACTTTTTCTCAGGATGCATTCTTATATTAGTATTTCCCATGTTGAGAGGGTAGGTCTTCAACTATTTTAGTGTTTTTAGTGTTTCTTGATCCCCTTTTAGCCCTTTTATTTGGTCTTTTTTTCTTATTTTTAATAACATGTTTTAAATGAAACTTTTAAAGACTTTTGACTCTTCTGTGAATTTTTAATCAAAAGTATTTGCCAAACTTTACATGAATAGTAGAATACTTCCAGTTGTCTCATCATGATTTTTCTCTGAGAAGTTTATCATATTAAAAAAAAAAAAAAAACGTTTCCAAGTTCTTCACAAAGGCTACTTTGTAGATGATATTACTGAAATGCAGAGAATGGTTTTGGTGAACTTGGTGCTACTGAATGTCCATTAACAAGGGAACATAAAGGTCTGAATTGTTTCAGTGGGCTATATGTAAAATGGTTCTCTAGGTTACAGTGAGAAAATAATAGCAATATTATTTCACTGCAAAAGGAAATACCACTGTAGGAAATGAGAAATCATGCAGACAAACGATAAGTCAATGAAGGAATGCTTCACTGTAGCGAAGCTGTATGAGCCTGAATACATTTTGAAATATTTCTGTTTTTAAAATTGGGTCTTGTGGTTACTGTTTCACAGTCAATACTCAGAAAAGAATGTACAGACTGTATTGTATATAATTTGGAAATGCAGGAATTCCACACTTATTTTGGTGGCCTGAAAACATGAAAAAATATTCTCCAGGTGTCTCCTAAAGGAATAGATTTTTCCCTGGTCACATATAGGAATATTATGGCAACTTGAATAGCAATATTATTTTTAAGGTGATTAACAAACACAGTACAGCTTGTTTGCTGATTCATGATATGTAAACTGATTGCAAAGCAAAAAACAAAAACAAAAAACAAAACAAAAACAAAAAACAAAAAACTGTCATGGTTGTCATTTACATTGGAGTACAGTTGTGTTCAGTTTCTTCTATATTTGGGTTAATAGCATCTGAAAATGTAGAGAGCAAAAAAAGCAAAGGATTGCCCTTCAGCCTCACTTCAGAGCCAATATCCAATGCCTGAGCCATAGTCTGTTACTCTGCTAACATTTACAGAACTTCATGCAGTATTTGTCATTATAATGACTTAGTTTGGATATTCATTGTCAGAAGCTTATTGCAGCACTTGTGGAAAGATCTAGATTGACAGCTCCATACAGTGAATTCTTCTGTTAATTGATTCACATCAAATGTACAGCAGCTGGTGCAAGGTCTCTGCACACCTGAACTCCCACCCTACAGAGCTACCTGCAGGGAGCAGGAGGAAGAAGCTAGTGTCTCTGTCTTCAGCATTGCTGGCATTAAAGGTATTGATAGTCACCTTTGTGTAAAAATCTTCAGTGTGCTTATATACAGTCTGTACATTCTTTTCTGAGTATTGACTGTGAAACAGTAACCACAAGACCCAATTTTAAAAACAGAAATATTTCAAAGTAGAAGTAGAGCAAAGAATTAAAGGAAAAGGTACTAGAAAGCATATTCCTTAATCCTAGTTCTAAAGTGACAATTTGGCATCAGTATGAACAGTACAAAATTACAGATTACAATTCCTGCAAGAATATTGTAGTTAGCATGGATTTTTAAAACCCAGGGAATTCAGAGTTAAGATTAAATTCAAAGGCCATCAAACACTTGAAAGTTTGGAAATTCATAGCTAAGGTCTACAAACTCACTTGGCTCTCTCCCATAGATGATAGCAGCCTCCCCAGATTCTTTTTTATCTATGTTATAGTAAATGGTATTTTTTATTAAGCATTTTTAAAGTACTTCAAGAAGTCAGCACATCTGAAAATGCCACTGCACTTGTACTTTCACAGAAAATCCAGAAGGGATCAAAGTGTGTGTGTGTGTTTGTGTGTATTTCTGGATGGCTCTCCTCTATCTCTGAACTGCTGCTGAGCTAAAATTAGAATGTTGGGATTGGTTGCTGGGAACTAATCACTAATAGACTCTGTTTCTGTACATTTAGCACTAACTGATATATCTATTGAATCATGATGTGTCTCTCTTGTCATGTTTTTGCTGTGAGATGGCAAAAACTGAGGAAAGAATGTGGGTTTTCTGTTTTGTCTCATAAATGCTGAAAAACTGACTGTCTTTGAATTCTCAGAATGCATAGAAAACTAATAATTATGAAATTCTCTTTTATACATAACTACAAAATTAGGAGAATTTAAATTTTAGCCCTTTCTTTGCAGCTTGACTGGAGCTGGGGTGGGGGGTGGGGGGCAAATTTTAGAATGAGGGCAAAATAATTGATAAACATGAAAACTGTGGATGAGATATTATTAATATATGATTTCTGGGGTATACATGAATGAAGAATCTATTATGTGTACTGAAAATACAACTATTATCTTTGCATAAATCATCTATGAAATTTAGTGGTGAGCTTTTTGCGTCTAATACCTGTGTGTTGTTTGAGTTACTAAGCTTGTGTCTCTCGTACAAATCCCAAAGCAACAGAGGCACTGCAGAGTGCAAACCAGAGCTTCCAGAAGCTTAAACAATGTCAAACTTCACTGATGCCCTTTCCAATCATGTGGGTCCTGCTAGCTTTGCTTCTGCATACAAGTAAATGTAGCTGCCTGTAGAAGGAAAGCAGAAATACATTACCAGTGTTTGCTTTTAATTCTCCTTGTGACCTCGACAGCTTATGAACAAATTTGGAAGCCTAATTAAATTAATGCATTGAAAGCTGTCACTAGATTTGAACCCAGAGTGAAGAGGTAGTGATTTGCTTTGTTGTTGTTGTTGTTGTTTGTTTGTTTATTTTGTTTTGTTCTAAAAAACAAGTTGGTAATCAGTGAAAAATAAAATCCTCTCTGTTTATTTGATGGTTCTCGGGGATTAAAATGAGCAGTGGAAATGGTTGGAAAAGTCTTGGTTTTCTGTTCCACCTGCATGTGTATTGCAAACACTATTATACAAGAACTAGAGGTAATACTGGCTCTAGGAAACAAATGGCTGACAGCTCTCCAAACTGGCAGCAGAGTATTCCTTACACTGCTGTTGTCTGGTGAAGAAGACCAAAGTGTGTTTAACAGCTTGCAGAGATAGCACTGTTTAGATTTAGAATCAGCAGAAAGTATGCCATTCTCTGCTTATCTACAACAAGCATCTGTCTTAAGATTACAGTTCTTTCTATAGAGCTGCAAAAATGTGTTGACATGTTGTAATTTAAAGGGAGATAGAGCTCACTCTGTACTCACACAGGATACCTCTCCCACCAAAACCAAAAGCCAAGCTTGCTGTGACTTCACGTACATGAAGGATTCAGTCTTCAGAAACAAATATCATGAAAAGACAAGGGAGAGAATATAAGGTTTGTGTAATAACAAAGTCCTGAATCAAGTCACTAAGAACAAAGAGTCAACTTCTGACCCTGGCCAACCAGCCAACTGGAGGTAAGCAGTTCTTACATGGATTAAAGCCAACCCAGCCTTCTCCCATGCCACCCATTTTGAGGAAAAGGAAATGTTGATCTCAGTGTTTAGCTGTGTAACCTCCATAGTGAAGTGAATGCAGGCACATCATGAGGCAGTTCGTTTGGCTGTGAGAACCAAACGTTTGTATACAAGCTGAGATGACCTACAACCACCAAGCTCTGGAGATTGTCTCCCAGATGTGTCTATGTATCCATATTTTTTTCTCAAAAACAAAGATTTCTTATTTAATGTCATCAAAACAATGTATGCAGAAACATACATATGCACAATTTACTGTATGCAGAGGAAGGAAGTGTTCATTTTGTACCCTGTAGTATCCAAGATCAACAATTATCTTCTAATGCTGTTATTAATATCGATTAAGGATTTCCACAGTGTGAGACTAGCTAGGACCTGCCATGTAGACTTTTCTACTGATCTTATATTGCAATGCATTTCATGTTTCTCTTGCGATACTATAACAGAGATATGTCTATGAATTAGAAGTAATCTTGATGAAGAGATCATTTTTTCTTATTCTTAAAACTCCAGTTTAAATGTAATGTAATCAATCAGTGCAGAAATAATCATCTTACTGTGATCCAATATGATCATGTGCATTTGTGTTCTGTGTGATTTGAGAATGGATCTCATCTGCATGGATGTTTTTGTAGGAGGTAAGAGGTAAGAAGTTCTTTGTTAAGAGGCAGTGTAATTTAAATGGATCCATTTCAGTGTGATTAAACAAGAAGGTGCTAGCAGATACTACCTGTCAGATGTAGGTATTACAAAAATATACATTGTACATATATAATAGAAATGAAGTTTCCCATATTTTATTATCTCTAGGCATTAAGAATAAAGAAGGAAAAAGTAAAATATCTCCAAAATACAATGTAACTTTTTTCCACTTCACAACTGAGCAACTTGTTCTGCCACGTAGGCCTAGACAAGCTCCCTAGTTTTGCATTATGTATCTCTTGTCCTGAATTCCACATGAGCCTTAAAGCCCTTTTGTCTTTTTTTTCCTTTTGTGACTGAGGGGCTGTAAAGACTGATGCAACCTGAAGAGAAGAACTGGCAAAGTAGTACCTGCTGGTAGTTTCGTAAGGTGCTGCTGAGCAAACTGGCTAGTCAGTACTACACCCAGAGACTCCCTTCCCCTGTGATCCCTTTTGGTTGCAGTAAGAGAGTTTCCAAAACCCTTACAGTTAGGAATAATGTCTGCTTCTCAGGTTTTACTGCCTCCAGCATGTCAAGTTTGGCTTACTGTGGTGAAGAGAGAGTCAATGAGTATGAAGAGAGACAGAGGGACAGCTATGGCTGATGGCAGCCACAAGTCAAGTGGCTTTTCTGGTGATCATGGCCCTAGTCCTGGTTTCTGAAATACCTGACAGAAGAATTACCCTTATTATTTTCCTGTGCTGAGAACAAGACCTTTATTCCTCCATAATTGAATGAGAGGAATGTAAATCAGATAGAGGAACATATTTGTTGACTGAAGTAACAAAAATTTGGGGAAAATAAATGTTGTGAACAACATTCCCTTATTAATTTCTTGACTGGAAATTGAGGATACAAATCTACATAAGAAAATGCCTCAACTTTGTTCAGGCTTGAAGAATAACAGGTGCTCTTACTGAGGCTGCTGCAAATGTTCTGTGAAACTTGCATATTCTGATCCAGCAGTACAGATGCGAGGAAAGCAGGCCATGTCCATCAGCACCATAACAGAAAAGCAAAGGGTACTTTGTCACTGTTAAGTTCACAATGTTTGGTTCCTTGAGACTTGTTTCTCATAAATCTGGGGGTTTCACAGTCCTCCTGATGTGTTTGTCATGTCTAACTGCATAGTCTAAAGTTTTCAGCCACCTAGATAATGGAAAGGCAAATCTGTTACAAAAGGATGACCAGCAATATACAAAACCCATCTTCATTATGTTGCTTGAATCAAAACCTCTTGCATTTAGGCATTAGCTAGATAACACAGACAGCAGCAATTTGCTGTAAGTGTTAAACCAACCCTAGGAAACTTTGCACTGTTATGAAATTTTGTGATTTATATTGGCGATTAAGAAATATTAAAAATCTCCAACTATGCAAAAGTGCACTATAGCTGGAGGGGATCTGGAGATGCTCATATTGTGAAGTGATCCTTTATGAGAAAAGCTCTTCTTTACTTGACAGCTGCGTTATTCACCCTATGATATGCTTCCAAAATATTTCATGTTGTGGATTAGTTGCACTGTTTTAATTACTAAATACAGGCTTTTTTAATCAACTGTGCTTCTAATGCCTGAGGAATTTGCCCGATCCTCTGGTAAATGTTTAAGTCTTTGTTAGTAAAAGGCATTTGAAGAATAGCTCAGTAGACTGAGGGCTAAAGAAAATCCACATAAAACAAAGATATATTTTCATTTTTCTGGTTCTGCATGTGAAAAAAAAATGCTGATATGCCATAAACTATGTAGCTTTCTGCCATTTTTCTAATCCTTGGGGAATGCAGTGTAGAATGGACACTTGTTCAGTTACTAAAACTTCTTTTCAGCCTCACAAAGACTTGGCTTCCCAATCTGATGAAAACATTCTTATGAGTTTATATATAGCACTGATTCTTTGAGCAGTATTGTTTGGCAACAATAATAACATAATTGTTTTAGTTTCTCAAAAGCTCTCTTCATAGCAGTAGTTGAATAGTAGTGGACTAAATGCCACTGTACAGTGCTATGAGTTGTGCCATTTTTTTCTGCACCCATGGACATGGAAGATGCAGGTGCTGATTTCTCTCACCAAGTTTATAGTGTTTCTTGATATCTATGGGCATAAAAGTATTACTGCATGAAGTACACATTCACAAAAAGTGAATACAGATTTGTTATTTGTAAAATAGAAGGAAAATAGTGATTTTGGAGCAAGCTCCCAGCTGGTATCAATTAACTCAGGTTTGTTGATTTTTATTTTTTTTTTGGTCATATTTTTCTTTTGCCATCACATGGCTTAAGGGAAATTTTTGGCAGAGTCATTCTCTCCTGGCTTGGGATTCAACTACCTGGAGAATCTGACAGCTTCTTCAATTATATGAAGTCAGTGCAGAAGTGCTTTTTCCCATACTCCATCTGGGTGCTCTCATTCAGAAGCAGACTTCTTTTCACTGCAGTTTACACAATAAAGTGTTTGAAGTGCTTTTAAAAATATATATATTTAACTTCATACATAAAGCATAAGCTTCCAGAGTGCCTCTGAATACATAAGCAAAGAGAGTCCTTGACTTGCTCAAGCAGTTTAACTGCATATTTGCTTTGTATATGTTTGTGGTAACATGGCTCATTCAAGTAACAGTAATCCATAAATCAGGAGATCTTTAGCTTTCTGATTTACTGTTTAGTACCCATTCTTGTAAGGCTGCCATTTTTCTTACCCACAGTTGTGAGAAAATCCCATTCTCTCAACCCCAGTTTTACATTATGCTCACATATGTAGCATAACCTCATATAATTGATACAGTCCCTGGTGACATGTTATAATACAATAGGCCACCTGGTAAAAGTGGAATAATGGAGAAACATAAGTAACTGTTGATGTCAAGATAGGACTGGTGTGAACGTTGTTCTCTGCCCAAAACAGAGCAGCAAACGCAGTCAGTTGAGATAGGTATTCTTTGAAGCAGAATCCAAAATGTTAGCATCCTCTAGTGATTTTTAAAATAAAAAATAATTAAAAAAAAAAAAATTACCTCACTAACTTTCAGAAGAACCGAGGATTCTCAGCACCTCTGAACAAGACCAGTTCCTAAAGAATAATCCATGTTGAAGTCAAAAGGCATGAGAAAAGCTACTTTGCAGAAATCCCTCGACAAGCACAGTAGTGCAATTTACATCTGTCTCAGCTATACCTCCTCAGAAATCGAATGATGTTAAAACCCAAGACTCTTGAGGATGTGGGCACATTCTTACAGCATTGCTCCAGAAACATTCAGCCAAATCAGTCTGATAAAAAACATGAGTTGTGCTTTCTTGATTGTACTAAAAGATACAGGATATGCACTGGCTAAAAATCAGTATAAGATGCTTATCACACTTGACCTCTTGGGAACAGGGCTACACTTTACGTACAGTTCATCAAAATTCCTCTTTCTTTATAAATACTGACTTGAGCACAAAAATACTGTAATTTATTGTCCAAAATATCCTTGAAGGATGGAGATTTTGTTCTCTAAAAGGAGAAAAGTTTTAAGAAAACTTTTTAAGAAAAAGAACCATGCTCCACAAAAAGTATGTTTTTTTTTTTTTTTTTTCCATTTACATACATTCTTGGTTAATTAATAATTCACTTTATGCCTTTGCTTTTCCTCTTCTATGATGTTCTGACTTGGAACACAACAAGTTTCTCGCCTGGTCTATTGATAATGTTACCAGCACTGGAAGTTAGAGGAGCCCACTGGGGACAGTAGCTTATGCTATTATTTCACTTGGTGTTCAGAAACAACTCTGAAACCCAGAATGGTTGAAGTTTTACAGCTTCTTTGACCTCAATCCTGTGCTAGAGTCTTACAAGGGAACAGCTTGAAGTTTCACATACAAGTTTTGCAGTATGGAAAATTCTACTGAGATTCTTTTATATTGTTGAACAAATTCAAAGTCTGACCCATAATGTTTGATGGTAATCTGAGTAAGACAGTGAGCTCGGAAATGTTAACTGAAGTTTAGAAAACTGATGTAGTTTAACAAATACAGGTTCTGTCTCTTTAACTTTCATTTTATTCAAACTACAGAAGGTTCGACAGTATCTAATTTGGTACCAAATTGATCATGGCAGTGGAAATAACCAAGTGCTTAACATATTCAAATAGGCTTGAGCTTCCAGAGGTAAAGCTCTGTAAGCATTAAGCAAATAAAACTCTAAGTCAGCTGAGGAGTATCCAAAGCACAACCGACCGACATTAATGTTATTTGCCACATTCCTTCATTTCAAAATGGAAGAAAGTGGCCAGCAAAGGGCAAGAACCTCTTAAAACGGATGTTGGAACAGCTTTTTTTTTCAGGTGGAAGAGAGGTGGCCAAGAACCCAGAGCTGCATATGTGTCACCAAAGGGAGGAAAGAATACAAGGACACCTCAGGGCAGTCTCCAATTAGTGGCTAGTTTTTCCTATATAAACTTCTTAGATACTCTTATTATTGGAATGGCGGAAATACATGAGTGTTGAAATGAATGTAGACTAGATTCAGAAAGTTACATCTGATGTTCTTGAGGTGAGGTTATCCGGAAGAGCCTAGCAAGCCTATGTCTCAATAGAAATAACTAGTTCTGAGGAACCGATTCATCACTTTGATTTACCAAAAACTGTGCAATTACTTCAGCTCTGCAGTCAGTAACAGGATAAGGTGGATTCAGCACTGTGCTAGGGATGAAAACTTGATTTTATCACAGACAATTGATGTGATCCTGAACATGACATGTTCTTGTTGGTCGTAACCAAGTGAGTTGCTCTCAGTCAGTTCTGTAGAGGAGAAAAAGAGAAAGTAAATAGAGATGTTGTCAAAGTGTAAAATTATAAAAATGACCTTAAGCACCAGTGTGTTCTTTTCTCTCCCTGTTACATAAATTCCAAATATCTGAAAAGACAAGAACAGTCTAATATGGGGAAGGGAAGGGAAGGAAAGGAAGAAAGGAATTTTCTTAAAGAAAATTACATACCAAAGACAAGATGACTTGAGAAAATTCAATTTCAATTGGTGCTGAAATCTTGATTTGTCTTTTTTTGACAGCAATCAAGCAATCGCTTAGCCTTCCTTGTTAGAAAACTATGAAAGCCACTCAGTGTATGAGTTGAGACAGGGGAAAAAAAATGAGAAAGAAAATCCAGAAAGAATTCATCCTCCCAGTGTCATTGCCCACACGTGACCTAGTATAAATCCTTGGAGTCAAAGAATTGCAGTTTGAAATACAACACGGTAGAACAATGAACAAAAATGAAATACAGGAATTCTCCAGTTGTGGTGATGTGCCTTTGGGGGATGGTCACTCAGCTTATGCAAATTATTACCTTTTCTGTATAAGGAAAGAAATATTTACCCACCTCAAAGGAGATTGTGAATTAGATCTTGATTCTTTATGTGATTATTTATGGTCAAAGCAGTAAGCGTTAGTACTTCCTTAAAAATAGTTGTCATCACTTAAAATTGTAAGTAACATAAAATTATAAGTAGAGCCCTATTTCTCTGGATTCCCAAGCCACTATCAACAGTAGCGATACAAATAAAAGCTAGTTTTTTTGTGTTTTCGTGTTTTGGATCAGTAGATTGGGCTGTCAGCTTTATCTGGAAATTTGAAAAATATATAATCTTAGAGTAACAATGTTGCTTGTGCACTACCTTAACGGTACTGCCTGGACAGAATTTGCCTATAAATACCATGCAAAGACATCAAACCAGATGTTTGGATCTGAAGAAGCAGAATTACAGTGATGGGGTTCTGAGTTCCTTATCTTCTGGAAGTGAACAGCAAAACTCCTGCTGACTTGAAGGGTGGCCTAAAACATCTGTCCATTTTTAGATAGATTAGAAAAAAAATTATAATTAGTCACATCCTCACCCCTTGGGAGTCTCAGAGATTGGGCATATGTAAGTTTGCTTCTTCCTCTCTTTCCTGCAAACTTTTCTGCTTGTGGTACCTTGTTGCAGGCCATACTTGTTTTGCTGTGCCTGTTTATTAGATGTTTAGGACAGCGTAAAACTAAGAAACGCACTCTGGTTGGAGATAGTTGCATATCTTGAAATGATTAACTTCAGGCTTGTAATAGTCACTCCTCTGCCTCAAACAGTACCTTTGCTGTTCTATGAAATGCCTTCTCCCTAACGTTTTGGCATGTTCCCTGCTCATGAAAATGTTAAGATCCAAAATTTAAAATGCTTCATTACCCCAGACTTCCTGCCACTGGCAAAGGAGGGAAGACAGTGTCAGTAACCTAGGTGATATTTTCAGTCAGGCTCTTTCAGCAAATCCAAACAAAATCACATCGGCGTCAATATAAACAGTTTTATGAGATTGCCAATTCCCTCTCAATTCAGTCTCAGTGCTAAAGGAAATTATTTGATTGCTTTGCACATTATAAATTATTACAAGGAATATTTGCAAAACTTACTAATTTTTGATGTATTTAGGAGCACAAGTCACAGCAGCAGTTCCCTTCCCTGCTTTTACTCCGTAATATATAACCTGGTGCTACCAGGATGTTCTGTGCCAGCAGTACTGATACAGCACAGATCCAGGCAGCAACCAGTGCCATGGTTTCAAGGGGGCCAGGAATCTGCCTCAAAATGTTCTCCAAAAACATATGGTCCTAATCTTAATCAAGAAGTCCAAAATTAAAATGAACACTGCAGAATCCCTTTTTCATATAAGCAGTCCAAATGCAGCTGAAGGTTATTTCAGTTCTTGAGTTCTCAGTCTCTTACCCCATTGCCCTTGATAAGAGACGTGAAAGCTTTAGTACCTTTCAAACAGCTGCAGCTTCTGTCCTTACGTCAGAAGATAAAAATATTCTGCTCTTTCTGTGTCTAATTCTGTTCAGTTACAGTAAAACTAGTACTCAAATTAAGGATTCTGGTTTTCAGGTTAGTCAAAAAAATCTGATAAAATTACAACATTTATGAATTTCCTAGTGTCAAAATAAACATACTTGAATGACAGAAAGTGACACATTTCCTTTAAAAGGTTTTTTGGGAATTCACCTTCTATTCACACAGTCTGTTGCACAGCACATACATCTCTTCCTGTTCATGCTCTCTGTGGTTCACATGTGTGTTGGTAAAGGAAGTATCTTAAATAGCTTTTTATTTGTGTTCTAAACTCTGTGTGAGACCGTATGAACCAAATCCTAAACAAAGTAATGGCGAAGTTTGTAAACTCATTCCTTCTGCATTCTGTCTCTGTCTTGTGAAACAGCTAATTTTTGTTCAGATTTACATGGCTACCAATTAAAAAGAAATCTCTCTTCTGGAGCTGCAAATAATTCATTTTTTGTTATATGCCTGGGAAGAGTACAGTCTCTCTTTTAGAGGAAGAGAGTTGGAGTTCATTCTGAATGTTGCAAAGTCAAGAATAGAAAATACAATTAAAAATGACATTTTGATCATAATCACCCTTTCAGATATGGTATGTAAAGGAAAAAGTATATTTAGTAATGGATCATTTCACAGAAGTGGTTAGCAGTGACATTTTAAGCATATTGTCTACCTCTGCTCTGTGTGTCTAGATAACCACTTCTTCCATTTGCCACATACACACTGATAAAGCTTTAAGTCCCCCTCTCCAGGTGAAAGGATAATCCAGTAGTTAGACTGAAATTTGAATTTAGTGAACAGCTCTTCCATGGACCTATCTGGTGACCTGCTGCAAATCCTTTATTGCCATATGCAAACAAAAGGGAGTAAATGTTGCAATGCTTAGGTCTTTTGTGGTGGTGTCTGGCTTGCGCAGACTCGGAGGGACAAGCTGGGCTTTTGGAACACATCACCTTGAGAGATCCACCCTGAAATGTGGGAACATTTAGTCCAGGGAATAGGGCTAACTCAAGTGTGAAGTAAAATGCACAAAAAGACTTGTACAGAATCCTGAGTATGAACTCTTTGACCTGCTTTTGTTCCACTGCATTTACTAGTATGGTTGACTCCTGGCTCTGTTTCAGCATTCTGTTTCCCTGGTTATACACACTGTCTGCCTGCTAGACCAATCCTGAGATTTTCCCTGGAGTGGAATAACTAGGTCTTGTCCTACATAAAATCAACAGTTATGTAGGGTTTGAACAAAGGTTGTTCCACTAGTGAGAAAACCTTTAAAAGGTATTAAAGATGTCTCAACCCAAATGAGGGACCACATGGGGCCTGGAGGAGAGCTGAGACCTTTATGCCAATGTTCCTCAAACTATCCCATGTGAACTAGGAGAGTTGCTGATCGCCTACAGGGATGTGGGGTGGCTTCATCTAGAGGAGTTTAAAAACAGCATTGAAACTAAATGTGATCTGTACTAAGTTCCAAGGAGGGAAACTGCCACATCAAGCACAGGGCAGATAAGTATTGTTCATGGCATGAGCTGCATGCCAGAAATGTCTTTGAATGAGGAAAAATGTACGTCTGTGGGACAGCTGTGGATCCAGGATTTGCATTAAGTGTTATGTGAAATTGACTGGGTGGTGTTAGGTGTGGCTAGGCAAGAGCAGTGACAACATGAGCTATTCTGGACCCCTTGGCTAAGGCAATGGGCCCACCCATAGGTGAAAAACACAAAAAGGGCAAACATATACTTCAGTTCCCCAGTGATAGAATGAACAACATTTTACTATCACAAGTGTGTTGTGAAGTGAATAATTCAGAGGCATTTGGATATTATAAAAGAAGGTTGTATAAACAAGTACTAGGTACACATTGGATACCCACTAGGCCTTGAGTCAGCAAGGCAGGTGTTTAAATGTTCTGCTAAATAAGGATGAATTTAAACAAGACCATAAGGTCAGGGTTCCCATTTTATCACTTTCCTTCTCTTTGTTTTGGCCCTAACAACATCTGTTGCAGTGCATCATCCTGCTAAGCACATCAGAACAGTCAAGACAACACTTTTTAAAAAAGCCGGTTGTCATTTCATACTAATTTCCGGACAGGAATGAAGCTAAATTGGTTAGATTTTTTGAGGAACATTAGCATTTTGCAAATAAGGATGCATAAAAATAATTGGATATGCTATACATTTCACTAGAGCAGGCTTGAATGGTTCCTGCACTAAATTACATATGTGGATCCCACTGTTTCATCTGAGATCATCTCAGCAGGCATGACTATGGAAATGCAAATTTACACTGCTGCTGAGTCCTTGCGGATTTTAAACTATGTGTCAATAATTTGCTTAAATATCTTGGAATGGTTTGCTTTCTTTCTTAACATTTAGCAATTTAAACATTGTGGTCTCAAAAACTGATAAAATCATTTAAGTTGTAATGTGTCTTTCTAATATCCTCTGGCTCTCTTCTCACTTGCTGCAGGAGATTCCAGGTTTCCCTTTCTCCTTTGTGTAATGTATGAGTATGTCTGTCACTTAATCTAGAATATGGAGGGCACTATGGGCCAACAGTCTTTTAAAAAAAAAAAATGACAAGATGTTAATTTTTCATATAATTTGTTCTTTTACTAAAACCAGAGTCAACACAGGTGACAATATTGCTGTTCCTACTGTTCTTCTGCCATGCTATTGTTCTTCTGCCATCTATTGTTTTTACAAAGCTTCAATCAAAATCCCCACAAGCTATGCCTGTGTAATGACAGATGAAGCTTTTTCTGTAAGGAGATGTTTAATATTCTGTTAGACTGACTGATAGAGTTATTAAAAGATAGCTAAATTTTTGCCCATGCAAACTGTTTTTGCCTTGTCTCACACAGACTATCACAGCCAGATTGAGTCCAAGTCAGTGACTATCCAAAACTGGCAGACTCCTAATTAAATTAATCCTTGTACAAAAAAGTAGTAGCAAATGACCAAGACTGGTGTGATTAAAAATTGATAAGAAATTATATCCCTAATAACATTCTCCTGCTTTCTTCTATTAAAAAAATAAATAAATAAGTCCAGTATTTCCATGAGCATTAAAGTGAAGGAAACTTACTTTCCTATGAATTTCTTTGGTGATTGATTGACTTCACAGTCTAAGATGAAAGGTCTTGCTCAAGCCTTTCTAACAGGGGGGTCATTTATGGAGCCTTTGATATTGCAGGCTTTCTGGTATCTACTAATTACCGCACCTCTTTCCCTCACAGGAGACACTAATAGCCTGAGACTACCTAGCTGTCTACATTCACGGAGCTGCTAGGAATTTAATGTGCCTGAGACTACCATTGTGCTGCCATGCTTGGTTAAGCATATTATTGGGAACTGGATGGACAGATAAGTTCAGCACTTAACAAGCACACAGTCATATGAGGCTATGTTCCTTACTAACAAGGGTAGAAAACAGTGTTGCTTGTGGCTAGGCTAGTCAAAATTCACATTTCAGGACATAATTATTCCCTGATTTTCAGGAATCATTATCTTTTTTTTTCCCGTTTACTATTGTAAGACCAATACGTGCTTCTTTATCTGCCAAAATTTAGTTGTAGAACAAATTTGGGGATGTTAAAAGTCTAGGTCATTCTGAAAAGTAAACTGCATTTGGATTAATTCTCTTAATTAAATGGTCTTTCTGTTTTCTCTGCTCTCTAACTCTGTTTCTTAGGGCAAAGATTTTCAGCAGTCGTAGTGAAAAAGATAGCACATTGGTATGGCAGAGATGAAGGTGCTTTTAGCTTGAAACTAGTGGTGCTCCTTGAAATGAGATACTTGTGGGAAATGCGCTTGGAGGCCTGACAGACTTAAGCATGCTGCTGTGGGCTCCATTAGCTGTGGTTGTGTTTTGTCATAGGTCAAAGAACAAGAGGAAGGCTAGTATGAGGGAATTTCTAGGCATCCCAAGAATAGAATGGGTTGGATGTTCTCCAGTTAAACCTTAATTTTTAATTTTATTTTTATTTTTTTTTTGTTAGAAAAGGGTGACTCATCACATCTGGAATGATTTGTGAAGCTCTGTCAATTTTAGGAAACTGACTGTGAACCATAATGAGATTTTCGTCATTTCACACTTCTTTGCCTGGCAGGAGGTTGTAGACCCCAGCAACAGTCAGTTCTTCAGCACCATGGGACTTCTGTGGGTTTTTATAGCTGCCAGGAACTCTCACAGGCATTTGGAGCTCAGAAGCCCAAGAACTCCTTGGTCCACTTGGAGTTTGGCCCACTGTCATGCAGCTGAGAGCTCATGCTGGGGGCCTCTCCCAGGGCTTTCATGTAGACAGTGTTGAAATTTTCCAGATAGAAACTGTTGAGTTTTGCTTTTTTATTTTTTTCTGGAAAATAGCTATTTATATCTGTACAAGTAATTTACAGATACTGTGAGTGAAAAAGAATCAACATATTTATTTCTTAAGTTGACCTAAATTACCCAGAACAGTCTTTCTTCCATATTTGGGAGAAAGAAAGGTTAG
>VXAA01002805.1:863530-893787 GCA_013399115.1 Anseranas semipalmata | reverse complement strand
TTTTTTTTTTTTTTGATGCTGACTTGTGTCAGGACCAGGACTTAAATAAGCCACCTAAAAAGCCTGCTCTTTGTAAAACCCTAGTCTGGACACCTTTGCCACTGAGCTAGAATCCTGCATCCCAGCATGCTGCCTCAACCATGGACTGTCAAGGCTTCACCATTTCTGAAACCCTGTTGTTACCCAAGGCACTGTGGATTAAGCAAGAGTTTGTGATGGTCTCCATTCTTCACTCTTTTCAATGTTTTTGAAAAATAAGTCATTTTGGCTATTTGGAAACAAAATATTTGGGGATTTTTCATTTTCGTGGGAAATTCTTGAAATTTCTTTTTTTTTTTTTTTACTCCAAAGTGAAGAAAAAATTCTCTAATTTTCTACAGAGAAGAAATGCTAACTTTAATGTGTCCTCAGGAATATCCTTGCTAGAAGCCACAGCGTTGCAGTCTTAGGAATTATGGGAGCCAGGTAAAACAGCTGGAGGCAATTTGAAGTGTCCATTTTCTGTGATGTCATTTTATTTTTATCCAGAAACAGCAGAGTGCTAATGCCTTGACAGCCAAAGTCACAATAAGCTCTAACTGTAATTAATGTAGGGATGGGGACTTGCCTGCAAATCATAGGAGGTGTGAGTTTTGGACACTCTCATCTCTACTGCCAACCATTGCCCACAAGTTGTGCTGTTCACACATTGGGATTTTTCAGCTGTTATTTCTATTAAGAAGTAGTGTTGCTCTCAGATATTAAGGAAAAGAGTTTGGGGAAAAAAAGCAGAATATTTTTTGAAATCTCATCTCTGCCTCCCCCTCCCCAACATCCCAGTGTCACTTTTTCCTTCCATAAATGACTTAGAATAATTACAACTTTTTAACAAATCTGAAATTATCTGTTTATCAGCAAGTGACACTACAGCTCTTCAATAGTGCTTGTTAGCAGGATGATGTTGATTAGTCGATCACCCACCGTTTCTTTCCTTCCTTGATCTTGGGAAATGATCCTGGTGAGATTAAAATGATATTGAATATGCTGTTTTCTAAAGAACAGCATTTTGGTTCCACGGAATGAGAGCTGCCTCTTTCACTGTGCTGCCAAAGCTTTTCTTCTACACTTTCAAATTAATGAGAGTCATTTTTGCAGAGAGCTGAATATCTGCCTGCTAGTGAGGCTGCAGGTGTCGGGTGTTATTCCCAAAGTCCTCTTTTACATTCCTTGCTTGCTGTTGTGTTCCCCCAGCATTGCTCCTGCCTTTTTGCTTGCTAGACTGAAACATTCATTCAATTCTTGCTCGGCCTTTGTTGCAGGGAAGCATTGATCCTGGTCTTGTTCGGTCACCTCTGACACTAAAGGTGTCTGCATGTTCTTTTTGAAGCAACTACGAGCTTGAAGGCAGAGGCCGTAGTTTGCATTAGACCAGCTGAAGTACTTGAAGAACATAGACAAGTCTTCATGCATGCAAGCCTCTCTTCAGGTCGGAGGGAGAAGCAGCAAGCAGGCTCACACTAGTGAATATTGCTCAGCCATTATGGCTACAGAAAAGCCACTACTATTGTGTTGTAATGTATTCTGTAATAATGCCAGAGAAATAGAAAAGAGAAAGCTGGGAAGGGGAACTTAAAATTTTTAGTATTCTGCATGAGAAACTGTTCCCAAAACTGAAATAATTTTGTTTGGCATTTTTCCTAGATTTGTACTTGCACAAATCTGACTCCAGAGCAAATGTGCTCGTTTAACAGGGCCACAAAAACATTTATCAGCAGGCATCTTTAAAATTGCCTTCCTCTCTTTCTCCTTGTTTCGGTTTCTAGGCCACATTCCCTCAGCCCTGCAGAGCTTCATTTTCCTTCCAGCCTGAAGGCTGATTCTCTGGTGTCTATTCATATCCATAATAATGCCCTTATGTTTACAAAATATTAGGACCGAGTATGAGACTTTTCAGTTTGTAAATAAGAGCAAAAGCTATTGGGTGGGCAAAGAAGCAAGAATTCATCATTTAAATCCTAGATTAGAAATAGTGGGTATAAAAAGCTGCTTGAAACTCTAGCCTGCATTAAAAGGAAAATAGAGCCTGTCATCTAATCTCTGGAATTTACAACTTTTCTCTCATGTAAGAAGGCTTCAATACATGGGTCATATTAATTACATCTTAACTGCAGCCATCTTAAGGCTTGCCCCTTGATCTATATGCATTATCTTTGTTCTTCCTGGGGACAGAGAAACAGAGGCAGGCAGCTCCTAGCAGTAGTTCAACCCATCTCTCTTAGGAGTGGATGAATAGTCCTGTGTGACCGTCTTGGATTGCCTTTCTTCAAGATAGCTGAAGTTAGGTGAGATGAACGCCACTTTCTGAAGTGAAATTCCTAGGATTCTCCCTGTCCCCCCTTTCTATCAATTCATCTCTTTTTCCTAGAAGAACTAAAGGAGAAAAGCCCTACCATGGATGCACAATCAGTTGGCAGGATCCCTGGAGGATGATGCCTCTTTTTTTATCTTTGCTTAAAAAAAAAAAAAAAAAAAAAAGCTGCATGATATTATATAACCTATAAAGTGTTCTCTACATTTGGCAGAAATAAAATGCAAAGCATTTATCCCTATATTGCAAAGAGCCTTACAGCTGCACTAATCAACACTTTATATCGCCAAAGTGACATTCTAGGAGACATGCTGTAAAGCAGAGCCAGACTCAGTGGCTATATAACCCATCTCTGTGGTAACTTTTATAAAGAGGGGAAAGTGGGAATCGTCATTCCACTAGGAGGTTTGGGTAGTTTAATCCTGGGAATCCTAGCGGTTATGGCAGTACTGCTGGAGTGACCTATATTTGATTTAAAGCCTGGAAAACACTGAGCTTCCTCCATGAAGATAGAACCAGTGGAGCATAGAGAGGCTTATATTTTGCAGAATCAGTCTCTATTTGCAATTCTGGTTTATAAAGGAAGTGATACAAAAGAAACTTCCCTTTTAAGGCCAGGAAAATATGACCAGAACAGTCCATTTTGAGGGGTATTTAAGATCCCAGGGATATTTACTGTGGTGTGGACTGATTCTAAATTGACCTGGGGAGCAGTAGCTCTTCAGACTGTACAGAGACGCACACCATATGTGGATCTGCATACAGAGGTGTATACAGGCCCTGGTAAGCGCTCTCTCTAGTGCAGATTGCATTGCCACCTAGCCATGAGTCTCTGCCAAAATGTAGCTAGGCAATACACAACAATCTTTACTGGTGAAAAATACAGTCTTGCAGATCCCATGCAAAGTTCTTGTCCTTGAATGTTTGTCAGAACTGGGGAGTGACTCATTTCAGTATTGATAGTAGAGCCTACTGTGCATCTCACAGGCATCTAACCACTTTCTAGGAATCTCAAAACCCACACAAGCAATTTCTGGGTAAACCTTCATCTGGTTACTCTGAAACAGATATATTTCCCCAAATATAAAGCTACCATTTCTCATTGATTATTCTCCTCTACCTTTGTATTTCTCTTTTCCTTAGAAAAGGCTGTACTTACAATGATTAAACTAATGCTTTTAAGAATAAATTTACCTGCAGTCACTTGTACAAATATGAAGCCATTAGGCTTTGGCCTTTGCTTTAGGTTTTACCAGGAAGCCACTCCTCCTTACAGCCATTTCCATCCAGCTAAAAACAAAACTGTCATATAAAATACCATGCAGCTGGGTAGAGCGATTGGATCACTTATCAGTTTGGGGCCAAATGTCATCTTCACTGATTACCTCATGACAGTCTATTCGCTCTAATGGATTTGATGTGGAAAGAGATTGAACTGACAGGAGCGTTCACCCTATGCTTTCAGTCAAGTCTACAGGCAACAGATCCAAAGCATGTAAAGTTGATTTAATGTATACTGATAAAGAAGTCAATATCTTGGCAGAAAAATTCAGTGGTGTGCTTAAGTGAGCAAGATGAGTAGGTTAGTGTATGCATGTTTTAGTACAAACAAATGTGCCTTATACTAGCAGAGTATGATTAGTAGGAATAAGAAAACAAAATTCTGGTAAATAAACACTAATATTTGTTACACCCAGTAGTTATGTGGCAACAGAAGTGGAAGAGAAATGTTATTATCTGACAAGGTTAATACTAGTCTTGTTAAATTTCAAGAGCTTTGATCTCATGAAATATGTGCAAATAAACCTTGTTGAAAGCATCTGAGTAATCCCATGAAATTATTAACTCCATTGCATTTTCTTCAAATGGATAATCTAATCTAAACTTGCAGCATCTTTATGGTTGTTTCCTACTGTCAGACACTTTGCGTCTAAATAAGGTCCTGCATGCCTCTCTTTGCAAAGACGGCTAAGGATTTCCAGATGGCCATTCACTGAACAGAGGCAGTGACTATGCTCCTCTATTTAGGGCACTCACTTAAATGCCTGCTTTTGGATAGAAATCATGCCAGTCATAGTCTTTTCAGGATATCAAAAGCCAATTACTTGTAGTCAAGGGGCAAAACTGCAGAGTAGTCTGAAAGTCATTTGGGAAAGAAAGAAGTGGGAAGGCACCATCCAGGGATGCCTTAGTGTTAAGTTTGAAGTTTTATGATTGCAAGAGGAAGGAAAATACTCTAAATCTCTTCATTATTATGGGAACACATGTAAGAGGAGGTCAGTTTTCTGGATGCTGGTCATTCAAAAGTCATTCTGATTTGTGTCTTTTCATTTGAACCTCACTTCCCCTTTGCTTCCTGAAATGTATGACATTAGTTTCCTAAACAGAAGATGGATTAAAAGCTCAAAAAAAGCTGATGTCACTTGATTCTTTTCACAGGAAGATTTGTTTTTAAGTAATCATCATAGAAAAAAATAATTTGGAAGGGACCCTTGGAGGTCGCCTGGTTAAACTACTGCTCAACAGAGGCTAACTTAAAAGTTCAGAATTTCTAACTTCAAAATCCTAGCTGGCAGTGGCATAAACCATGTGCTTTGATTTCAATCACTGTAGGCCAGTGTAGGGACTGGGGAAAGAGAGGGAGAGAGAGTTTAAACCACCTCTTTGATTTTCCTGTACTTTTTGTGCTCTTAGGCCTGCCTGGCTCCCTCTGTAAATTGAGACCTCTCTAAAGTATGTTTTGTTAATGGGCCATGAGAAAGAAAATACAGTTTTAGCATTCCCTACTCTGCCTGTGTGTTTTGTTCCCATTATAGAGGAGTGCCATTACAGTGGGAGCTGAGAGAAAAGCTGGAATAGGGTCATTCCCACAACCTGTGCTGATGGGGGAGGCTCCTTTGCCTAGTCCCACAGTACCTTTCATGCTGAAAGATCAAATGTAAACCTTTCTAATGTCTTATGTTGTACTAAAAGAAATAGTACAAAGCACCCATACATTTAGGTTTCAAATAACCATGTTTGCTAATGCACGGGACCCAGCTGCATACTAACCTCTGTTATCTGGAGAGAGTTGGAATCCATCCACGTCTGCTGGATTTCAAATTGGCACTTTATGTATCTCTCAGAAAACCAATAAGAGGCTTGTAAAGAAATGAGATATATTTTCCAATTCAGAATTTCCCTGTAATTAGAAATATTTCAAGTCCTCTTTTTCTATTTCAGTAATCTAAAATGGAAAAACTCATCATAAGCAAAAGGCAAGTGAATTTCAATCTACATGTTAGACATCATTTATCATTAGGAGCTATGAGAGTATGACCATTAATTTTTTTCCTAGGTCTTTCATATCTTGTATTTTTAACTCACTTTTGTATTACATTTTTGAATGATAAAGTGTTCAATTCACTGTTTAGCATTGTTCTCAAGCTCTTTAGTATAAACCACAGCCATACAATATTGAAGGATCTGACTTAAATTAAATCTACAGAAGGGAAATTCAAAGTTCTCTATTTTTATGAGTGTAACATTCATCTTCATCTGTCATGTCAATGTGTCTCTGTACTGTAAGACCATGCACTTGTCCTGTCCATTCTAAATTGCTTAGATATCCTTGAAAAGCCAGAAAACAATCAGAAGCAGGGAGCATTTTGTCATCAGCTTCACAGAGCCCAGAATTTATTTTTTAATGTGAGGAGTGCTACTATGGAAGTCTCTGCTCAGTCACTGCAGAAAATTAAGTATCAGATATGAGAGACTATGGAAATGATGCTCACCTTAGTTATGCAAGTGTTAATCAAAACTAAACTCCAAGGATTTAAATGGAGGTACAGCAAGGCAGATCAGTTGCCAGACAAGAACCAGGTTCATTAAGTGCTAAGGGAGTGACTTCCACCAATTTTCCAGACGTTGCATTTTCCTGTATCATTGCAGGGTGAATGGGAAGCTGTAAGCAGCAGTAAATAACAGAAGAGGATATGATAAAGTAGGGGGGGGAGGCTATCTGTAACCTTCCTGTTAGTTGTTTTCCTGCTATGCATTCCTTTCCCCTGCAGTTGGTTTGCCAGCCCACAGAACGTCAAGCTATTGCAAGATGCACTGTTTTAGCACATCTGTCAATTCTTCAACCAGTGTTTACTTGACACATTGTATACATGCAGCCTGGCTTCTGCATACCATCAAAGAAGGCAGATATATATATAGATATAGATATATGCATGAATCTGAAATGCTATTAATGTAGACTTTCAGTGGGCTGCCACCTTTGCAAACACAGTAAATCATCTGATATCTGTGCACAGAATTGTGCAGGAATTTGCTCCAGAAAACACTTTTGGTACCAGAGTTCCAGTTCTATCTAACATGTGTGTTGAGAAGAAGACTATGGACCGTGTCTGCTACTTAGAGTAGTGGTGTGGTGTATAAGCTCTAAAAAGCATTTACATGCTTCTGATGCAGTTCAGAAACAGATGGTCAGAACCAAATATAATCCAATATGACTCAGCACTAGCAACCTGGTTATTTTTTAGAGCTTTAATGGTTCATTCCTTTCTTAAAATGCAACGACTTGACTCACTTCACTATGCCTTCTCTCATGGAGAAACGCTATCATGCATGGGCATCCTAAATAAGCTCACAGCTACAGGAGCATGCATAGACATACATCGGCAGTATCCTTAAAAAATTGATGCCTCTTATGAGCCCTTTTAAATTAATTAATTACTAATTATTATAGGGACTGTAGTTACTAAGATGTTTTATCTGAGAGTTTGGGACTTTTTAGTTAAATCAGATTAAAAGATCTGATTTTTTTTTTCCTGTGTGCTACTATTACTCCATTGCTTTCAGTGTTCTATCAGCCATTGTAATTGAGAGGATGATTTGACTTTTTGTATTTATGCTCATAATGAAGTGAATATAAAATTTCATCTCCCTTTCCCTTATTCCCAGATGAGCAGTCATGAGAAGATAAGTTCAGGGCCGTACCATTTGGTCATTAACTGAGAAATCCAAAAACTTGAATTTCAAATGAAAGCAATCAGCAAACAGTGATGATTTTTGTTTACTATTTGCTACCATGTCCCTGTCCTCACACTGTCCTGCAGTGGATACTTACGGGTTTTTAACATTCTGGTCTGGACACCTGCAGCTCCTCTCTCTGTTAACAGCTTTCAAAACTCAAAACCTCCAGCAAGCAGAAATGTTCAACTGCAGAGCACTGTCCTTGCTGCCCAGCTGGGGAAAACTCTAGTTGACTTTACTGCCTGCCTCCCCCCAGCGCTTCTAAGAGCACGGTGCAGTGGGGTGACTAATGGATGACACGTTCCTCTGCGAAGGGCTTGCACAAAATACAAGGAAAGAATGAACTCACTATGTGGTATGTGTGTGTATGTGTGCATGAAATTCAAACCAAATGTCTTACAGAATTAAGAGACTGGTTTGCAAAAATAGACCTCCTGTGTTAAGATTGTAAGCTGATCATGTTCTGCAAACAGAAAGAGATGAAAAATAAATGCTGTAGGCCCCGTAGATTCATAGTCACCTGGGAACTTGGGTACATGGGAAGCTTCCAGCACATAAGCAGCCGTGTTGAAGTTGGTGCCCATATTAAGCCTCTTCCTGAATCAGGACCTGGTTGTGAAATATTGGCTTAGCTCTAATTCTTGCCACATGGGACTGCTTTTAAATCTAAATTCATTCATTACTGCTTATAAGGCGCACTGAGATCTTCCAATGTGTATGGCACTATTGAAATGTTAAGTGTTGTTATAACTCATGCTTGCAAAAGCAGCTGAAGATAGATTTACTTTACGTGGCAGACGGTAATGGCTCACTTGGAACAGTTACACGTTCTGTTGGGTAAATAACAGGAGTGTTATAAATTGTAGCAGCGATATGTTTACATAATAGACGGTAACCACTCCAGAGGAGCTGTAACAGTCAGCTTAATAATGCACATTTTGAAAATGATGTAAATATATGTATATGTGAGGAAGCAAAATGGCTGTAGGAGATACAGAGCTGACAGTTGCGGATAAATACTGCATGTTTTCAATGCTGTATTTTAATGTTTTTATACAAACATGTCCATCCGGTGGCTTAACATGGTGGCCTGGCAGTAAAAGGGTTGTATTCCGGGGGCTGTCACTGATGAATGCACCAGTGCTGTTAGATGCACTACAGATAGGCTACACAGTGGGCTGCCGAGTTTGCAAGTCAGGCAGTGCTGCTAAAAGCTTTCAGTCATGTTTGTTCCACAGGATAACTGCCTCCATCTTCTCACCCCCTTTTGGCTGTGTACCTTCACTTCAGCTTCCTCCCACACTTTAAAAAATGTGACCACTGCATTTCTGCCAAGCACATTGCCTCTCCTTGTCTGCACAGTACCTCAGGAAAAGAGTCCTCCCAGCTTTGTTCTCTGGCGCTGTGTCACGTACCTGGCTGTTTCTACCTTATCTTGCCTCAGTTTGGAATATTTTGGGTAGTGAGGTTTTGGTGTTAGGAATGCTGCTGTAAAACAGTATGAAACTGTATCTTCAATAATAACAACCATGCTCTTAAAGGTGGTACTTACAAAGTGTGAGGGGAAAAAATGTGGTAGTGTTAACTGTGAGAGTGAAACCAAATTCTTGACTAGAGCTATTCTGAGGGTATTTGTGAAACATTTTTTCAACAAAAATAAAAATGCTTTTTTGGCCAAAGGAATATTTTTCATGCGAAAAGCATATTTTGGTCAAAATCACTCATTTTGAAAAGGAAAAAGGAGGGGGGCATACAAAAAGACATCTATTTTAATTTTGACCAAAAAAAAAAGAGAGAAAAAAATAGTGATATAACTTTTTTTTCAAAATGTCCTGTCAAAAGTGGGCATACCTGTTTGTTTTTATTCTATAGCTGTGTTGATACACCTGCTGTTACATACATAGTTCATATAATAAGAGCTTTCCCCATAATTCTTCTACCATCTTGAGAAAATTAGCTAAACTGTAGCTTTTTCAGTTTCCTCATCTGTAAAAAAAAAAAAAAAAAAAAAAAAAAAATCTCAAAAAAAAATTTTTTATTTTTAAAAAAAAAAAAAGTTCTCAAGTAACATTTTAAGTATTAAGAATAAACTAAAAACACTTTAGAACTTATTTTTAGGATTGAAACTAGTTTTAGTAGTATAAAGCAACAGGCCTAAAGACAGGAAAGTTTGTCTTAAGGAGTGCCATTAATCCCTGTGCTGTGGTGGTTGTACGACAGGCTAGGAGCCCTGTATTCTTACAACTTCTGTAACGTATAAATCATATGGCTCCTCCACTATTTATCTATTTTCTGTTTTTCTCTAAGTCTGTGTGAATTGGCCCCCGTGACATAAAAGGTTTTCTGTGGAGCAAGTCACATGGGAGTCCAAAAATCAAGCTCTCTTTCCAAATAAGAGCAGCACTGCAGGAAAGCAGCCTGGCCCAGTGGCTGCTGAGCCCCTCAGGTGTGCACCAGCCCTTCAGCAGAGCCTGTGCTGGGGGCACAGCAGAAAGCCCTGTTGGCTTGGAGTGGTCCCCCACTGCTCCTTGCCCCAGCTGGCACAGGGACAGGCCCTTGCATCACCTGGGGTGACATGAGAGGAGGAGGAGGAAGTCGTGGAGCTGGAAAAAGGAGATTTGGAAATGTACTCCATAGACAAACTGGGATCAGTTTGTCAATTATGTCCAGCACCAAAAAAAATTAAAAAGAATTATTGGAGGCTGGGACTGGGGGAAGTGCTCCACTTCCCCAAAGCTCTTGTGCATCCACTTTATTCCTAAGGGATCTCCTTTCAGCAGAGGGTGAAGCTGAACGGTGGCTTTAATGCCCCTTGCAGCTGAGCCCCAGTGCATGCTCCTTGCCAGTAGGTTCCCCCTCTATCCCCCCTCCCTTTTGCTGTGAGGCTCTGTAGTCTTTTCCTCTAAATCTATAGCAGGAAGCTGGGCAAGTGTCAGGAACAGGAAAAGTCTGGGCATGAGTCCTGTGTCAAAGCTGAGAGAGAGGAACAGCTTTGGAGAGGATACTGCTTTCCATGTTCCTAATAAGGATTGCTTAGTGTTAGAATAAAACTTACTGTTTTTTTCGTTTGTTTGTTTTTGTTTGTTTTTGTTTTTTTTAACTTAGTAGCCTACAGTAGTGCCTAGGAGCTAAATAGGTTTCTATTATTACCCATCTCAGATGCCGGTTTTAAAATCTGTTGTAATACTTCATAAAATCATGTGTAAATCTAGATCAAAGATTTTGCTTTCTTGAGGATTCCCTTCCCAAACTAAATGTAATATCATAGTGTTACAATACACGGCAGATCTAGAGGTTTACAGCAAATTAGATGAAGCCTAGGGGAGGAGAGGAGTTTGGATTTCATTCTTATCTCTGTGTGCAGTAACTGTGTTAGGATGAGGACATGCTCTAGAGATTGATTTTCTTTTCCTGTAAATACAATGGAGGGATGAGTCTTTTCAACTACATAAAAACCACACCCTGCCATAACAGGATCCCCACCCTGTCTCTACTCAGTCCTCTACTCAGATAAAAGCCCCATGCTGTGGGCAATAGTGAGTAGATTTAGATGAAGGAAGCAAAGTGGAGACGGAAGGATGGGGGGGGGTGTCTGACTTAAAACACTGTCCTTTCCAGTTATCTAGGAAAATATCTGGGGACTGTACCTTGTCTTACTCCAGCAGTTGCTAATAGCTCTGTTTCTCATCAATGTTCATTCCAGCAGTGGGACTGGGACAGTTTCACTTTTCATAAGAAATGTTCTTAATTCTTCCCAGGCACGTAGTTTTAACAAAAATGTGGCATTTACAGTATTTCCTTTTATCATTTATTTTGCAACATCAAGTGTTGTTAAGAAAGAGACTTACAAGAAATATTAGGGGAAAAAGAAAAAGTACAAGGGTTTCCATCGGCAAGACACTGGGAAAATGAGAGAGACACAGACCAAAAAAGAAAAAAAGAAATTACCAAGCAAACCCAGCTGAGATGAGCTGACATTGTTTTTCTTAAGATCAAAATGTCATGGCAGCAGCAAGGAGCAAGATGAATAGTGTGATATTTTAACTAGGCTGATTTGTGGTAGACTCACAAGAGTTCCAGAGAGACAACCCCAGTGACAAGTAGATTTTAACCAAGATGCAGGTCTTTCTCTCTCCCTATTTGTCCTAAAGACATAACATCGGACAAAAAGTGACTTTTGCTTTCTTTTTTATTTTTCTTATTTAAGCAGTAAGAGAAGCTGGATGGGAGAAATGAACTAATCTATAAAGTAGGCCAAGTTCTTAAAATTTGGATTTTGGACAACATATTCGAGACAGTGTTAATTGGGAGATAAACTGTTAAAGTTTTTTCTTGTGAACCCTTCAAAGTCCAGCCCAGCAACTCCATTTCAGTTGTTCTGAAGAACAGTTTGTCATGGCCAGAGAGTCCCTGTCTCGGTATCCAGTGAGCAGTGGGGTTGACTCAGGCATGTTATATCTAAATATTTCATATGAATATCAACAATTTCTCTCTCCTCTCCTTCTGATATCTATTTTGTGATGATGGTTTGATTGTAATCTGTATTTTTGGTAACATTTTTGGTTAGGGGTTTCAAAATTCCTGGGCAAATCTGATACCTCTTGCCAATGAAATGCAGGATTAACTGGGAATTGTAACTATTTTTTATTAGCTTCAGAAATCTGGTTCTTTATTTTTCCATCTGTTACTACTTTTTTAACAGATTTAATTTTGAGGGGCATGAAAAAGACAAACAGATTTTATTTATTTGTTTATTTTTTTACCTGCAGAACCTGATTAAAAACTACCTTTCTGCACAGAATACGTTCAGAGTGTGATACTGTGGATTGGGAACTCTTCTGAATCTTCATGTAACTGGAGATAGATTTAGTATATAATTCACTTTTTAGTATGTAACGTATTTTTCTTTTCAAGCTGTAGCATTTTCTAAGCCACTTGAGACATTTGTCATCAAAAGAAATATATACATCACAGGTATGCATATGTATACATATACATATATTCATGTAACTCTAGCGTGTGAGAGGGCACAGTAATTTATTGAGTTACTTAGACTATATATGCTATCTGAAGGTACTGACATCTGCTTTGTAAAATCTGAAAAGAAACTATTGTGATGCCAAGGGAGAGCTGGCAGCTGAGTAACTAAGTACTTCCTTGCATGCCAGCCTGTACAAGGGCAGCAGGGCTCGTATTCTGTGAGACTGAGTAGGACTCTGTGGTGGTGCTGCTTTAGTTCCTAAAGCATTTCCAGCTCTTACTCCCTTTCCTTCTTCCTGTGCTGAGTAAGACAGTTTCACGTTTGAATATTTTGTCATTTTCCTTTCAATTTTTAGAGGCATTTAAATAAGTCACTTTTGAAGAAGCTGTTTGGCCTAGCTGCAGGAATTGTTCTTTAGAGGAAGGCAGCCAGTAAAATACCCTAGAAACAAAAGAAGAAAATGAGAAAAACAGCCCCAATGGGAATGATTTACAGACAATCTCAGTGAGATTTGCAAATGGAATAAAAGCCAAGTCTACAAATGGAGGCAATGCAGAAATGAGATACTGATCTCTCTGCAAGAGGCACTGTCCCAGAATTTGGGATCAGCTCAACTGAGCAGCAATAAACAAACAAACAAAAACCAATAAAGCTTACAATAGTTGGGATCATAAAGAGCTTAAAAACATTCTGAAAGCCATTTCGATACACAGCCAACAGCAGAAACAACAAAACTTTGAGTCAGCTACAGTATATTTGCATCTTGTAAGAAAACTGCCCTCCTCCCCCCTGCCCCAGATACCTAACATGAATACATATTATGTTATAAGACTTCCTTAGCACAGGCTGATCATATCTTTGTATTTTGCAAAGCACCTTACAGGTTGAGCCTTGTTTCTGTTCAGCTTTTTCTAATAGTCAACGCCTGTATTTGCTCTCCATCCTCATCTCTTCCCAAGAAACTTGGCCCCAAAATCTACACACAGTCAGCTCTGGGAAAGTTGTTTGGAATCTTCCTCTGTTTGTTTTTTTTCTTCTCTTTTTGGACAAAAGAAAATTGAAACCTAAATTGTTAAGGATAATGTATCACTTCTGACAAAATTTTTATAGGAAAATGTTTTTCAGTTCCAGAAATCTGTGGTCAAATCGTGAGAGTAAAAAAAACTGTAGTTTCAGTCTAGGTTTTAGTATCTCCTATTTGATTGAAATCACAGACTGATCCAGATTTAAGACATGGTATCTGTGTTGGTTTCCTGATCTACTAAAATAGACTGAAAAGGGACTAAGATTAACAGAAAACTTGGTGTAAACTGTGAACATGAATGAATTCACATTAGTAAAACACAGTCAAACCACCTAAAACAATATTTGGTGGAAGACCATGCTGGATATTTCTGAGTTATTTTATTCTGTTCCAGCTCTGGGCCCCCTGCATGGCACTCTGCTGTACAGCAGACAAATGACAAGCTCAGGCTTTGATGATTTTGCAGAGTTTCACATCAGTGATGTCCCAGATCAGATTGCTTTTTACATTAATGGTCACTGCACTCTGATTACTGCTGGAGCCCACTCTTGAATTCTTCTAGTGATTTGCCTGGTTCCTATTCTTAATCATATAGGCAAACTCCTTAGTTCAGTAAGAATAAAACAAAACAGATCCACAATTTCAAATCAGTGCATCCATTTTGTATTTTAAGAAACAAATTCTATACAGAACATTCAGTGCAGTGAAGTGCTATTAATGATGGAATAAAACCGAGGCCTTTCCCACACTGCAAGCTGGGATCCTTTAACTAGAATCATGGGATTGTTAGTCCCTAGACTGCTTTTGTAGCGCAAGGACACAGTGAAAAGAGGTTCAGCCTGAGAAACCCACAAGGTGGCTGGCATTTGGTGGCAGCTTTGAAAGCCTCACCTTCAAGGCCAAATCATGAACTGTCCTGGAGCCAGTCCTGCCCTCTCAGCTGGGTCGCTGTCTTCATGCTAACTAGCTTACAGAGAGTTTGGACGTGAAGCATAAAAGCACTCAAAATCCAGCTTACTCTGCTTTACTGTTGAAGTAGGCTACTTAACATATAGTGGATTAGCTAAGAGCTACCTTGGGAGGTAGTATGGAGAAGCCACTGCTTCCTGGCTGCATCCCCAACCCACTGCACTTCAACTTTCCAGCGTGCCCTAGCCCTCAGCTGCCATACCTCCAAGAAAGCTTGAGGAATAGTGTCAGGAAAACTTGCTGCAGTGCTGCCAGAACTCAGCATTTGGTATAGAAAAAGGCTTTTGGTCTGTAGTTCTGCCAACCCAGTTCCATTTGCAAACATTACATTCATTCCGAAAGTGTTTAAATATTTTTTATATGGAGAAAAAAAGATTTTGTACTGAGTAAGGGGGTGCAGAAAAGGGGTAAAGAAAAAAAATGCATAAAAGTTAATTAAAAATTATATTTTGCATGAAGCAGTTATGTAATATGCACCTAAAATATAATATTGGTAAGAAATCAAAACTTAGATTGTATATTGAGAATGAAACTATACCAGCAGCAATCCAGTAGCTAGAATCACTAAATAACTGCAAATACATGTTGGAAGTGTTTGATTTATTTTAAAACAAAGGGAAAAAATAAAAATCAATGAAATATAGTGGTTTGGAAAGACATTTCCTGGAAGAGAGATATACCTTTTAGGGTATTTGTGATCCAGTGGGACGAGTATTGCTAATGTTTTGATAAATGACCTTTTTTGCTGCTTCAGAGTCAAAGGGAGAGCCACTTTGCAGAGTGAATGGGGCTGGGTGAATCACATGGTCTATGGCAAGCTCTGGAGTGCTTAGCAAATGAAGTCATCCAGACAGGATTAAACAGAGTTATGTCTCTGTAGCAGAGCCTTGTTTATGGAAAATGAGTTTGGGCTATTGGCTTAGCCTAAGCACATACTGTTCTTTTTTACCTAGTCACATACGGCTTTCTTCAATAAAGTAGTCCTGTCCCAAGCAGCAAATGTTCCTGGTTTTAGTTCATAGAGGTGGAGCCTGGGGGGAGGGAGGCTAGCCTATCTGTTGCTCTGATTTCCCATAGCTTTGGCAGGCTCCTCAATATATACAGCAGTCTACGCTGCTTTTTTTTTTTTTTTTTTTCCTAATGAAATCCTACACTTTTTGAGGTCCTTGTGTCTTTTCCAAATGAAGCCGCCAAGAAACACATGAAGCATATATCAGCTGCAATTAGAAAATGCTGTTTAAATATGATGTTGGTATTTTAAAGCATAAATATTCCTTTTCATATGCATCTAAAATGCTTAAATGCACATACACCAGCTGTGAGTTTTTTCCTTTACTTCACCTTATGAAAAAGTCCAGGAGATCAGGACTTTTAGAGTACAATAATGGTTTATTTTTATACCTATTTCCTTTGTCATTTCCTTTTCCCATTCCAATCCCTCTGAGAAGAACCAATTAACTTGAGCCATTTTCCACATTCATTAGTATCTTCATTTAAAAAAAAGGCAGAAGTGGTTTAAGACTGGTATTTTATGCCCAGTAAACTATGATAATATTGCCTGTCAGACTACAGCATGCAGAGGAAGCACTAAAGTTGTGAAATCTGTAAATAAATAAAACTGTTAAATTTGCATCTGCACCTATATTGGAATAGAACAGACACCATTACAAAACAGCAGGTTGCTATACAAAATGTACTTTAAGAAAGTGAGTTAGTGGCCATAAATCAGAAAGTGATTGCTGATGCTGTTGGAGTTAGTTGCCGGAAAAGAACCTGATTACCACTTTTAAATAGAACAAAATGTGTAACTTCAGGAAAACTCTTCAACACCACCAAACATATAAAAAGTTGCCCAAAGGTCACTTGGGCTACATGCCGCAATCAGAATAGTAGTACACACATGGCTGCCCCATCTGGATACCATCTAGGGAGTCATGGACCCATAAGGCATCTGCTCCCTTCCTCTCTCTCCCTCCTTTCCTCTCTCCTCCTGCCATTTAGAGATACCACAGCCACCCTTCTGTGAGCACAACCAGCAGCTGAGGCAGGTGATGGGGAGGAGCATGGTTTATGTGGGAGCTGAGTGGTTGTTGTTTCACTTGTATGCTCCTATCACCTGATTTGACTGGCTGAGGATACTGCTATAGGTCCAGAATGGTCTTTAGATGCCTGCTCAGTTTGGGGCCTGATGCTTCGCTCCTTTGCTTGTTGACCCCAGTAGAACACAAGGTCGGTAATAGTGTAGGAGGAGACAGTTACTGTTGCTGTGTATATATGGTCCCCAGCTGTTTATCACTGCATTTCTATGGACTATATTACCACCTGTTTTTTCATTATTATTTTTTTAATAATTGAGTGAAAAACTCTAATGGGTTCTTTTCTACTCCTCTTTTTCTTTCTTACTACTGAAGGGGTTGGAATTGGCTCAAGCTGTCCAGCCAAAATTGTGTCTAATATACAGAAGTCCCCAGATGGCATAAGACCTAAGTAGCTGTTTCTTGCACCCACTCATTTTAATTCTTTGGTGCAGACATTCAAAGTCCAGCACAGATTTTTCCTGTCCTTCAAAGATTTCTCAAATGATGTAGGGTACACATTAGACACAGACCAAAAGTGTACATTGGAGCGACCTCAACAAGTTTTTTGTTTTAGGATTAGAAAAGCCAGTGCATCAGTAACACTCTTCAATCACACTTCCTCATCCCACTCTCTGTATTCTTTTCTGCTTGCCATGCTGAGCAAACTGCCTTAGAACTAACTTTTCACTAGTCTGGCAGCAACTTTGCTCTGACCCATTTACCCCAAGAGACAGTCTCTCTCTCTCTGACAGTTGCCCAGCACAGACAGGTCTGACAGTATTTTTTGGTGAAGTTCCAGCAACTTGCTCTGTAATTCCTAGCTGAATCTATTTTTCCTATTATTAGGGTTTTTAAGTTGCCAAGATCAGCAAGCATTTCAGTCTTAGGGTTTATGGCTAAAATCAGGCATACTCAATTCTGAAAGGAACAGTAAGGTCCAGTTGCTGTTTGAATTAAGTGACCAAATCTTTAGTCACTCAATCTTAACTACAAAAGTTAGAGAGAGAAAGAAGAGGGTAAGGAAATAAAAGTATTTGTGATGGAGCAGAAGTGTCACCCCAGAAATAAAGTGAGGGAGCCTTTCATAATCCTTAAACTGGTCTCACCAAACCCCTGGAAAAGTTAGAGAGGCTTTTTGGTCAGATGTCCTGGTTAGTTCCCAAGCTACTATTTTTTCAAGACCCTATTCAGAAAATTCAGTGTGCTGTTATGCAAAAGATTAAAATCTTCTTTACTAAGTTACTGAGAAAGATTACAAATGCCTTCAATGACTGCTTGCAAAATATTGTTCCTCTTCAGAAAAAAAAAAAAAAAAAGAAAGAAAAGGCTCTGTTTTTAAGGAAAAGGTTTTGCGTATGACTGCCACACTGTAGGTTCAGACATAGATAAAAGAAATTTCTATGCAAAATATAAAGAGAAACATAATAGCTATTTGAGCTCTTGATGGACACCATATGAATTGTAAGTTTCTGATCTTCATCACAAACAGCACTGAATACAACCTCCACCTCTCAGTCATACTTGCTGAAGTAATTTAGTATCTGTTATCATGCTGCCTATATGGTTTCATACACACAGAAGACAAATCTAAGACAAGTATCTCGAGCATCTTTCAGAATTTCTGAATGCAATGCCTTATAATAAAAAGCATTTCAGTGTCAGTGCTGCAAAAATCACGTGCTTATGAATGTTGTGTATAGGACAGTTCACCTCAGAAATTTGTTTAACTTTCTAAAGTAATATTTTTCTGATTTTAATCAGTTTAGTTCTTCAATCTGCTATACTTAAAAATACAGGAAACGAGAATTAGACAATGGATAAAAGGGCTCATAATAACTAAAACAAAATTTCCTCCCATGAAGTCAGAGATCTGAACCTTGCAGGAATATCAAAGTAGTGCGTATATTTTCTGTGCACTAAACTAAATATTTTAAAATACCATAGAGGCTTTCAAAAATAAATACCTTATTTAGATCACTAGTCCTCCTAAAAATATTTTGAAGAAACACAATTGTGGTTTTGGTTTCTGTATTGTTCAAAAGAAGAAAAGAAAATCTGCTGAAGCAGAAGCCAGAAAACAGAGCAAATGGCTGTAGTGTTCCATAGAAAAGCAAACAAATGAACAAACAAAAAAAAACACTATGGGGAGAGATTTAGTGAGCTATCCAGGTCAAGATTGTGATGAGGGGAATCACTTATGCCACATTAGGAAAGAGAAACCAGATTTAAAGCTAAGCCAATCCCGCTACAGAGAATAAAAAAAAATAACAGACTGCATGTGTATATCCATGTTAGTTTTATTCGTCCCTGCCACACTTCTATGTATTTTAATGGTTGATTAAGGATTTGTGAGTTTTTTACATTTTCATGGGTCTGCTGTTTTCTTGTGGATATAAGCTGTCTTCTTGATACTATGCTGCATATTGAAGATGGATGCTTGTGAAAGGAAATGCCAAATATCTTCAAGCCAAACTTAGAACTCTGCGTTTTGGTGTGGTTCATGGAGCTGGTTGTATACGACTTGCCCTGCTCTAGTCATTAGCAGTATCTGTGCACGTGCAACAACAGAGATAAGGATATAGAGCCATAACACTTTGCATGAAGAAAAAATGTCTAATATTTGTGAGTGTTTTCTAAATTATCCTTAAGTAACAGTTGAGACTCCTTATTCTGAGGCATGGGCCTTCACTGTGGAAAGAGTAGCAATAAATGTTACCCAAAACAGTATTTGATTAGTGCAGAAATAGCTGCATCTAAATCTTGTGAGCCTTTTGTCTCATGAATTATGACTTTGTGTTTGATGCAGCTCCCCTTGAAGTCAACAAGAGTCTTTCCATTGGTATTGAAGAGAAGCTGGATGTAGATAGATCTACAAAGTCAGTAGTCTACGGGCAAAACTCCTTTGGCTTCAGCTGGAAAGAAAGAAGCCCAAAAATGCTGTAAATATTTCAGGATGGAGTTATATACTTGTGCTGACACAGCAGACAGTTTCTTTTTATCTGGACATAAAAAGCATTTCAGGCAAGTTGTGGATTTTAGCTGGTTAGAGCAGAGTTAAAATTAACAAAATATTGTGTTACAAGTGGTGTATGCATTCCACACTGCTGTGGCTCAAGGTGAAACCTTTAGTAGGAAACTAGAACATCTTAAGAGAACTTGCCATGTGCCATGTTGATGGTATTCAAGAAATGCTGCATGTCCTTGGGAGTTAACTGCAACTTTGGATTTGAGCACTTTGGCACATCCTTGGGTCAGCAGAAGTCTAATGCAGCCTTTCTTGGAGTTACTGCATGACTGGACTTGTACAGCATGAATGATTGATTCAGAGAGGCTAAGCCTCCTCCCTGTGCCTGAGAGGATCCTTTTGAGAGCCATTTTCCGTGTTTGCTCAAGTTTCCTGGAGAGATTAAATATGTGGAGTGAGGCTATTTCTAGAACTAGTGGATGGGGGTGGGAGAACCTCACCACTTTGTTCTCCAGCACAAAGACATGTTAGCAGTGGGCCAAGAACAAAGGCATGAACAGGGCTCTGAAATACTCAGAGGGACTAGATAGGAATTAAGTAAATGGACACCGAGGTACCCACGTCTGGAAATAAACACAGTGAGCAGGGGAACTGAATAAGTACGTGCATGGTGGGGATGACAGGAAATTCAGTTTCCCCACCAGAAGATCTGATGTGTGCCATGCAGTGACTGATATTAATGAAGCAGACTATATTTTCAACATTGCCTGGTAACTCTGGCCCTGATGGTGTATATGTGCATGTTAAGTCTGTGCATGTAAAAAGGACATTTTTCCTCTATCTTTCTTCACTATCTCTTCTCTTAAGTGGACAAATTTGGCAGATGACTACTGCCTTTACCTCTGTTTCTGCATGACCTCTCCTGAGAACAAACACTGTATGTTGAAGCTTTCCCCTGCAAATTTTCATGCATTTGGTTAAAAAAAAAAAAAAAAAGTCATACACACTCTTAAAAAATATCTTATCAGCATAAAATAATTTGGAAGCCCTTTTAGGGTAAATTACTATAGGAAAAACATATCCTTCCTTTCCTCACGCAGCATCAACACATACCGTTATTACGTATGTGTTCCTGTCTCGAGTCCAACCACATGCTCTGCTATATATTGAAATGTCTGTGCATTAGGCAGTTACTTACTTTGAGCAGATTCAAAAATTACAAGCAAATTTTTAAGCACATTCTGTGCTTCATCCTTACAGCCCAATTCCTGTTATCCATCAAGTCTGTTTTAAAATAGGACGCGTTTTTGGTACTGCAGAGTCAACAGTGTTGGAAAGTTGGCAGGTACGCTTGTTTAAACAACATTCCCAAGTAGTCTCCTGGCAGGTGTTTCCAGAGTACTTTGAGCACAATTCCTTGGACGGGATATCTGCCAAAGTACATAGCAACAGGAAAAAAAGTGTTTTCCTTTTACCACAGTTGGGACAGTGCAGTGTTTTAGATGCTGCGCTGTGCATGCATTTCAGGAGCTTGTTTTGGCACAGGGTCAGGGCCTATACAATAGTAAAATACACAGCATCTTCCTGCCTGTTTAATGCAAGTGAGCTTCAGAATACCAACTGGTAGGTTATCCTCCTGGCAGTGGGCCAGCCTCTGACATGCCTCTTGCATTGATCTAGTCTTTCAGCTATATAGAAACTCTTTACCTTAGAACTCCTTACCACAGACCATCATGCTGCAAGGGCTTCTGCAAGTTCAGAACAAATGTTCATCTCATAGCTGGCGAAAAGAACAAAACGGGAAAGGTGGGTGAGGCAGGAGAGGGATTGGAGAAGCCCTGTCTATCTGGTACTGATTTCTCTTACAGTTGAACCTGGTTTTGCTTAATTGAAACCTATCCTTTGGATTTGCAAAACACATGACTAATTTTATAATCCTTCTGGCAGCTTGTCCACTTCTCACTATGTGTTCTAGACCTAAAACTACCCTCTGCATTATCTGTGCAGAAATATCATCTTAGATATGTGTACTCTTAGGTACATACAAACACTCTCTGATTGAAAATAGAAACAGGTATGTGGAACAGTAAACAGAGATCAAAGGCTATGGGAAACACTGACTGAGGGATATGCTGTTTTAAAATTTAAACTGTAATGGTATGCTGAAATAAAGCCCTATTCAAAGACATGGTCACAGCATGTTTAGTTGTTAAATGAGTACTCAGCTGCAGGTGACCTATACTTCTGCAGCCTTGGAACAGGTCATAGAGACTGCTCTATGGCAAAAAAATATGGTTACCAAAATAAGGGTTTTCATCTAAAATTCAATTCTAGCTCCTGGTTATAAAGAAAAAGACCTGGTCAAACCAACGTAGTTGCATTTTCCTGGGTGTGTAGACAGGCTAACACAGAAGTTTCAGATGTGAACTACTCCAGTCACTTCAGAATTTTTAACAGTGAAGTGACTGTGTAAGCATCCATACTGCCATTTATGTCACTTGAGCTGTTTCTGTGTATGTGACTCAACTCCATACTGCCTCCTCACCACCTTACCCACCTCCTCCACCTGCTATATAGTGAGCTACCAATACGTTCAGCTTTTCCACACGTAAATTCTGAGGGTTGGCATAGGTGCAGAAACCTGCAGCACTCTGTAAGCTGTAAATGGCAGTATTGTGGAGTAAATACTGCAGGAAGACAAGAATTGTGGATGGTAATTTTTTTTTCTGATTCATTTTGTAGAAATCTCCATGTTTCTATTGAAATTTTCTGGCATAGAATTTTCTGGTTGCCAGACCAGGCTGCTGTCAAATCCAGCTGGCCTGGCTACAAAATGTGTGGACTGTCAAGGAACATCCCTTGTCCTTTGTAACTGCCAGCCTTCCTATTTCATTGAGACTCTTTTGTTTCCCACCCAAAATTCACCTTGGCCTGAGCTAGAGGCAGGCTCTTCTCTAGGAGCTAGGCTTCTCTAGGGAGTTGCTACTCTGCCTGTCTTAAAAACTAACTTTAAAGTTCTCCTCTCTAGATTATTTTATAGGTAACTATTTCCATGACTTTTCTTTGCCTTTTATGTGGAAGTAGAAGGAGGAGTTTGTTTTATTATTATATGTTATGTAAGTCAGAAAGCCTAGGCGTACACTGTGGGACTAGGCACTGCACAAACACAACACAAGCACAAGCAGCCTGAGCATCAGAGACCTCCTTGACCAGCTGTAAGGGGGGGAAGAACAGGAGAGCAGGAGGACACAACTACACAGTACAAGGTGGCATCATAGGTCTGAGCAGCCCTGCTCTAGTTAGACACTGCTGAGCAGGTTTTAGAAGAAAGATCAGCTGTCCAAAAAACAAGCATGAGTCTTCACTTCAGGGGAATGCAACCCAGATAAGATACTTGAATACAATTTTTGTGGGGGAAAGTGTACAGTACATTTTTTTCTAGTAAGTCCTTAATAATTTTTTTATATTACTGTGTTTAATACCTGTTTTAAAGAATAAGTATTTCCAGAGTAGCAAAGGAAATGTGCAATGGATCCAGGAGAGTCAGATATTTAAGTCCCAGTTTTGGTGTTTGACCTACAAAACCACTTTTAATTGTAATACATAGATACTTGAGAATTACTAGGGCATTATAGCCACATTAACCAAGCTTCCTTTTCTCTTGCTTTGTAGAAATAACCTAGGTGTCAATCATTTAATATGACATTCCTTCTGATGCTGGCTCTGTGTCTAGGGACAAAAGTCACCCAAGAAAGTAAATAGAAATGCTTTAAGCCTGGGTGAAACAAAATTTCAGTGAATATCTCCAGAAATGTTTATAGTATTTGCCAGGCTACATCACTCAGTTTAACAATAGAGTGAGTACTAGTAGTAGTACCGCCGTTTAAAAAAAAAAAAAAAAAAAAAAAGCTATATTTTGAGTCATTATTGGAATCCTAAGCATTTCCAGGTGTTGTGCATGGTTTACAATAGTAAAGGGTAGAAAATTTCCCAGCCCCCTTTTCCTTTTTATTTTGACTTTTCCTACATTCATGAAGGATACTAGACTGACAAGCATAGAGAATTTACGTTGTCTCGCCACAGATCATGCATACGCCTGATGTCTGGGGTTTTCCGCTCTGACCTATGTTCATACTTCTTGTCTGACTTGATTTCTTCAGGTTGGAACAGTCTGCATTCTCCAGATAATGGAGTAAGACCGTCACTATTTTCCATAAAACTCACTATTTTCCATAAAACAAACTTACTTTCATTCAAGTTGCATAAACCCACCACAGACATCAGTGTGAATGCAGTAACTTTCAGTGATGATAACGCTTTCTACTCATTACTGAAGTAGGCCAGATAAAGGCTAGTGACCTAAAAACCTCAAAATTACTTTATTAATCCTGTAAATCTCTGAGTTCCTCAACCAGTGTGGACTTGCTGCATCTGACCAGTTGACAAGCTAATGGAACCTCCTGCTCAAGGGAATGAGGAATTTTGGGTTCCCTAATAATTTAGACCAAGCAAATGTTTGCAAACAACCTGCCTTTCACTTCTAGACTTTTCTGAAAAGTATTAGTTTTGAAAAAACTTCTTTTAGCTAGTAAGTGCTCATGTTGGAGAAGATTAATTTTGTCTGTATTTTTTAAAGGAAAACCTTTAAACACGTGATCGCACAGAGCTGTTTCAGTCAGATGGGCCTTGGAAGTGGAGCTTTGGAAACTGTAACAGAAATTTTGATATTTGGTGTTCCAAACCTCTGGGGACACTGACTGACATTCTTACAGATATTTTTTGAAAGAGGAATATTCTTGAATGCTTACTTCCCTTGCAGTTATGGATGTAACTTTACTCCTGTGCTGGCATAGCTTTCTCTAGAGTGGGCAAAGGTCTTGCAACCGAAATGGAATTTCTGTGAGTGTGGTTACAACATGCTTCCCCCAGAGAACCTGACAAGGAAAACGAGGAAGAATGTGCTGAGCAATCAGTGTGGGTTTTTTGTTCCAAGAACTCTAATGCCAGTCATCTTCTTTGAATAGTCATTTCTAAAATTTGTGGGTGTTCTTCAGTAGCACTGCCAAATTACCAACAAGGACTCAGTATTAAATTAACTGTTAAGACTGCAAATAATTCACCACATCTTTTCCTCTGTCGAGTGCAATGTGCATGATAATAATTCAATGGTCATTTTCTTGTAGAAAATAGAAATCATTAAAAGCTTTAGAACAAAGTGTTTTCTAAGCCTAGCTGAATGGTCACCAGGCTGCTGAGTTGGAACCAGCTTTCAGATCCCTGTTTGTTTGGCACCCTGTCTAGGCATGGCTTCTAAATCAGCTTATCAGTGCACCTCCATGGAACAGCTCTCTGTCTAGCATCCCATATCAGCATGTGCTATACAGCATTCATCTTGCAGAGACCTAAGTATCAGTTCTGACACATCCTATTTCCTTTAATCATCTCACTAACTTAAATATGCTCAGAGCTCTACCCTCTGGATTTTGTGACCAGTTTACATAGAGGACAGAGAATATCAGCTGGCTGAGTACTCAGATCCAATGCAAGGAACAGAGACTTGGAAATCTCAGCCCATGCAGGACAGAAATATAGAATAGCAAAATTTAAACAGAAGAAAGACCAAAGAAGGCAAAAAGAAGAAGTGCATTAGAACTGCCTATTGGAAGGCAAATCACTGTCTAGCAAGACTTGAAGACAAGGCTAAGAAGGAAAAAGAGACTGCAGATTATTCGGTAGGGTGCTGTGGCCAGAAGGACTCTCAGGAAAGGACTGTCGGTGAAGACGCTAAGAGAACATCATGTATGTAGTGTAGACTGTTTTCTTACAGGCTGTTGTCTCCTGGACTTTGTTAACAAGGTATCTTATTTTAACAGTTGTTATAGCTGTGTTTTGTTCTGTGACACCACCTAGTTCTAGCTATTCCAGCCTTCTTTCCAAAATAAGTGCACGGCCCAAGAATTTGTTTCCCAAGCCAAAATCTGAAATTATCTTCAGACTTCTACATGCAAGCAAGAATCACTAGGCTTGAAATAATTAGTTCCTCACAATATCTTAAATGCCAAATACAGCCAAATGATTGTCCACATTTTTTTGAGAAGGAATTGCATAATGTTAAGGTTATACTGATACAACATTTCCTATTATTCTGTAAAATCTGTTACTAGTTCAGTGTTGAGTCTCAGCTTCTAATTAGCTGAACAAAAGTGGAGCATGTTTTTCCAATATATCCTTTTCCTTTCCGTATTTTTTCAGGAATATTGTAGTGAATAAATTCACTAACAGCATTCTTAGAAACTATGAATTTTAAATGCATATTAGCAATCATTTGCAGAAAGCAAGTTTTCAGCTCATGAAACCTAATTTTTAGACCATAAGATCTCAAGCAATCATGTTTCAGCAGTTTAAATAATTCCATCTCAGCTTATGCAACTGAGTCGCAGTAACAGACCATGGCTATGCTTTTAATCCAGTGCCACGCAGAATCAAATGAGTTACTGCAAATAGCCTCTACTAGTTATTCTGTCACAGAACAGGAAAAACACTCTGTGGTCAATGTATCCAAACCATAATAACCCAAAATCTTTGAATTTTAAATGTTGAATATCCTTACCCAACTGCCTGCAAATGATGCAGCCACTGAACTTTGAAAAGCATAAGCATTTGAGGAAAATCAGAAGGTGCTCACAGATTTTTTTTTTCCAAAATGTGTATTTCATTGAATAATGTGATTCATTACAAAGTGTTTATAACTTCCACTAATGAGAGAGAGAGAGAAAGGGAGAGCTGGAGAGAGAGAGGAAAAGGAAAACCATACAACACAGGAGTAGCATTGAATGTTTTAGGCTACAATGTAAGGAAGAGATTTGTGCGCACAGCTCAGGCTCCAATTGGTACAACAAACCATGTAAGAAGGGATTCATGGCATATCACTTCAGCCAGCTGGAAACTAGATGTTTAATTTAGTGGCAGCCTAGGTTCCCTCTATAGCCAGTGGCAAGCAGAGGAAGTTCAACACCTCAGACAGCTATCTTTTAATTGGTTAAATTTAGGTGAGATGAATACTACTTACAGGAGGGCCTCTCTCCCCATCAGAGACAAAACTACAGGTCAAAGTTCATTGTAAGTGCAGTAAACATTTATATCACGCAAACAGTGCTTTGTTGCGTGGGCCTCTGGCTTGCAAGGGCCAAACACATTAGTGACATGGCTGTCCTGTCACTAGAGTGGTTCTTGCCCTGTGAAGCACAACAGCCCTGAGGCTAGCAGCACTGGGAAAGAGCAGCCCAAGGAACAATGGGCTTGTAGCTGAGCCACGCACAAATGAGGAAAGGAAGCCATTTATCATCTCTAGGCCATAATGGAGAGCGACTTCCTATTAATTAGAAAAACACAGAAACTGAAAAAAAAAAAAAAAAGAAAACAAGAAACTTACGTAATATGATCTCAGAGCTGGCTGATTTGCTAATGTAAAACACAGGGTGGAAAAAAAGGAGGCTGATAATGTGGAACAGTAGGGCATGACTGCTGATCTCATAGAAAAAACATGCGGAAAATACTATTCAAAACACTGGCAAAATGACTTCATGTGAAAGGCGGATTTCTTCTTTTATAGTCGGCAGAATGTTCCAAAGGAACCTGTATGCATCTGCCTGCGTGCTCTTTATATTAGCAGGCATGCAGATGGCTTGGGTATCTCAGGGCCAAATAGACACTGTTTGGTTCAGATAGCATGAGTGTCTTCGTCCTAGATTATGATCATATTGGATTGCAAACCTGTTAGATTGCATCCGAGACATTTTTCCCTCTTGAGCCCTGGCTCTAAGGCTAAGAGAATTTTCTGTTGCTTGGAGAGCTTGGGAGGCAAAAGAAAGTTCCTGGTAAGATGCATATCTAGATCTCTAGACCCAAATAGTAACAGAAGCAGAATTAACAGCCAGTCCCTGCTTTTTAAAACTGGAGTTTGGAGCATAGGAAAATGCCCCAGGGACACTCTCTACCACTTTCATTTAGTAACCATGTATGTGTTTTATTATTTTCATAGTAGTTATGAATGACTGAAGAAATAGGCTTTAATTCAGGTAGATTTTTAACAAAAATGCTTGTGATACTGTAAAAAAAAAAAAAAAGACAATTTACGAGATAAAACTTCCCTTTTCTTTCATCTATAGCAAAGAAGGTTTAACAGTGATTGCTTTAGGAAAAGACAGTATGTTGCACTAAAATTGGAGATGTCCAGTATTTTGCATGCAAGTATAAGGAGGTGTTCAAAATCTTTGGTAGCTCCTAAAAGTTTAGGAGGAATTTCTCCATGTACTTATGAATTCTGGCTGTCACTATTACACACTCAAGCACTACACTCTTTTGCTCTTAATGGCAGGAAAATATGTTTGACAGGGGAAGATCGGAGGTTTGAGAAACAAAGTGTTGGCCTTTGTCATACTGTTTGTCCAGCCCTTATAAAATCTATAATAATCCTAGGCATTGAATGAGATCCCACACATGCTGAGAAACGAACAGCTAATGAAAGAGGCCTCAGACATCCCTTGGAGGTGAATATGGCCTTCTCCTGAACAAGCATCACTCCATTACTTGACCAGTTAAATGTGCTACATCAGCACTGATGGTGTGCCCACAGTCTCTGTCATCTCCTTCCTTCCTAGTAAGCCTGTGCTTCCTATCTGTGTATTTTTGGAAACATCAGAGCAAAGATGAAACTGAAGCTTCAACTCTTGCCCACTACATAAAAGGTGTGGAGGGCATGTACTCTGGGTACTACGAGCTTGGTTGAGCATCTTGTATTGTTTTGTCTTTAGCTGGCAGCTTCTCTGACACCTGGTGTTACGACACTGAGGCACCTTGTAATTCTGTGACAAGATCTATGGCTAAATTAATGATTTTATTGCTCATAAGTGATACATGCACTATCTTGCCTGGGTAGTGTTATCATCTGGCTCAAACTAGTATGTTTCATGTAAAAGCAACCAGGAGCACCCAGCTTTAGGCGATCGTATTTTTATTAGGTCAGGCACTGAGCTGACTCAGATGTAGTTTACGTTGGCTTTTGGTTCCTTTTAAAGAGCTATGCAGATGCCATGGCAACTGACCCAGGCTAAGAGAGGCAGGCTGGGCATTGCTAAATGAGGCTTTGAGCTTCTTTAGTGCAGTTCAGTGAAAAATAGCCTGACCTCCATATATGTGACAGTCCATCAGGCTAAGTATTTTTTTCATTAACAAAGTGTTTTTGTATAATTTCTGGCCTGACGCAAAGCAGCCTTGGCAATTGAAAAGGCTCTAAAAATTGTTAATATTTGACGAGTCCCTATCGCTTCATCAAACCGAGCTTAAGAATGGCATAAGGGATACAGACTATGTCAGAAGTTTGTCTTTTTCTGTTATTCAAACAGGAAAAATACAGTGCTTAATAAAACTTTATTCTGAGTCATTGCATTTACCAAGATTAGATCTGAGTTTCAATAGTCCACAACCAGCAGGAAAGCCAAAGACTTCACATAGGCATTTCTTTATGCTGCATGGCCTAGAGTTGGGAACAATATTGTAACAGAGGTACCTGTAGAAGTCAACACCTCCTTGCTGTTTAAATTGAGCTGGAAACCATTGTCTCATAAAGAATTGAGATGCCACCATCAGTAGCATTTTCTCTCTTGGAGACCAACATGTCCTGGATTCTGGGGTGTTTTTACTGGGCACATTAGCCTCTATTTTGGGGGAAGAAAACTACATCCTAGTGCAACATTTTCAGATAGGTTGCTGCTTCCTGACATAGAGCACTGAGCAAAATACCATACTGCCTGGATAAGGAAGTTTTTGTAATATAAATGATGCCCCACATTTTCTCCTAAGAAAATTTTCTCTGCTCTCTTTCATTTTTAAAACAGTTCCAAGCTGAAAATATGTCATGTACCTTAATAAAGGGTTGAAATCTTAATCCCAGTTTTATGAGGTCTATGAAACCAATATGTATTGTGCAATGTGGGAATTAATCCCAGGTGACTGCCAGGCAAGCCTGATGTCTCTAGTTATCAAGTGCTAGTCTCCTTCAAGTACACGTGTGATCTGTGTGTTTTCCAGTGTGTGCAGTATATTCTATGGCACAATTTAATGAAATAAAGACAAGTGGAATGTGCACACTTAATCAGTTTAAATGATAGTATATCCTAACACATATCAATAAGAAAGGTTCACAGCTGTTCAGGCTCATTCCAGTGAATAATAGCTTTCAAAGAAAAATGAACCATAAAAAAAAAATAGTAGAAATCAAAATTAAATTAGAGGCAACTGGCAATCTTTCTGTCCTAATTACAACACTGCAATTGTCCTTACTTCAGAGAGAGAACTCCCAGGAGAATTTTATCCACTAGATTGTTTGGGGGAGTGGAATGAAAAACACATTTTTTGTCTGTTTCCTTCTTGTGTGGTTTATTCCTTTATCCTAAAGGCTGTCAGGCTCCTGTCCTTTAGTTCCATTGTCTGGGAACATGCTAGCTGTGGTGTGGAAGTGACAAAGAGAAACTCAGGTGTTCCTGAAATCTTAAGGAAGAATTAGGGAAAGTTTTAACAGAGCATGCTCTGTATCACTGTAGAAACTAGTGATTTATCATTTTTAAGGGAACATGTTTGGAAATTGCTTGAAATTAGTTCTATAGAATGGAGTGTATAATTTTTATCTATTTTGAACTTGGTAGGTTGTAACTGTTTCTCCAAATTAGATCTACCCTCTCTCTTTGCTCTTCACTATTCATATCATCCCCCTTCCAGGATATGTTTCTCTAGTGCCTGTTTTTATCCTTTGCTTCTGGATTGTCCGTATTCTGAACAAACTTCTTTTTCTCTCTTTTTTTTTTTTTTTTCCAAAT